>JADBJO010002216.1:179033-189033 GCA_016801955.1 Conus betulinus
AAAAACACACCTACGTCAGTGAAATAGGTGACAGACAGGCAATACAACACCCATCAACTTTATAGTACCTACCTTTTTGGTGGCAAGTGGTCAGGTTCACCATCTGAAAAGAACTGATGGGTGTTGTGAGGTGTTAGTAGTTACACAGGCAGCTAGGAATATACGTGAAATTTTTGTGACGCTTTCAAGTCACAAAATATTTACATAACAAAAAAAAAAAAAAAAAAAAAAGTTAAATAGGTCAAAATCTTACCCTATTTACTGAAAATGTATTGGAGTGCATGCTTTTTGATCTGCATGAGTTAGTTTGTGTTTGTGAGAAAAAGAATTCCTATGACTGGTAATATTTCTAACTATACGCAGGTGTTAGTAGGAAGGAAGAAAGACAGGCACTACAACACAAAACAACACTCAAATATTTTTGTTGTACTCACCATATGGTTCCAGATGTCATGAATATATAATCCAAATGTGTGCACACACACACAGAACACAAATCACTGGAAATGTTCTTGCTTTTGAGCACTTTCGTCACACACATATCACTGACATGATTTTTTTTTTTTTTCCGTGGTGCACTTTTCTTACATGCACGAACTCCAGTACTTTTGTATGTGACACTTTGTAATATTTAGTCAACCCCAAAACAGTCTGTACAAAACAAAAATGACAAAGTCCAGTCCTTGCTGTAGTCCAGTATCAGGTGCACTGCTAAGAAGAGTGTGTTGGAACCTACTACACTGCTGCTGATGAAAAGAAAAGAAGCAGCCACGATCCTTGCAAAGTGCCACCTTACACATCACACACTCATGTGTTGACTGGATGGCATTGCCTGCTGGGGTTTTCCTGCCTTCCTTCTTGCACCAGACACAGTCCTTCTTGCCTCTGGCAGACTGGATTCTGGAAGGAGTGTGTTTGTGCTTGTCTGGATTGTCATGAACAACGGGACGGCCGATCCGTTTTCGACCCTTGAAACCATTCACCATGCCCATGATAATTTCAGTTTGAAAATCCACATGCAGTTTCAGTGGGGCAGCTGCAGAGTTTTTGTAGATGATATAGGCATTTACTGCAGCAGTGTCCAGGCAGAAGAAGAACACATATTTCCACCACTTCATGAATTTCTGCTTGGAACAATAATATGATCGCATTGATCATGCTTGTCAACACCATTGTAGTTCTTGGTGTAATCAGCCACAGCCAGGGGCCTAGAATACCTGCTTTTTTTCAACACCCCCTGCACCTTTCTGACAAGCTCTCCATCAGTTCCATCATGGGCAGAAGTAAGAAGGGTGACCTTACGACGGTCAAACCAAGCAACAGCCTGAAGCTTGCCCTTCAAATCATCATAGGCAATCTCACGAAACCAGCGCTTTGTGTCCCCAGATTTTTTGACACATTTTGCTGGCTTCATATCCTGTGGCAGACCCTTCCTGTTGTTTCGCACAGTCCCACACACGCCAGGGTTTTCTTCTGAAACAGATGCTGAATGAGGGGGACTGACGTGAAATAATTATCAAAGTAGATGGTGTGCCACTGAAGAAGTAATGGGGTTTTGCCAAGTGTTTGACGACACGATCCCCCAGGGCATCACCTGTCCCAGCAGCAGGCACATCATTGGGTCTTCCCAGTATATACTGAATAATTCAGCAAATATAAAAAGAATCAGCATCACACAAAAGCCCACACCTTGAGGCCCCACTTCGTGGGTTTTGCAGGCACATACTGCAGAAAACCACAACGACCCTTGAACTTGATCATTGCCTCATCCACTGTCATGTTTTGACCAGGCAGAAATTGCATAGCAAAACATTCTTGAGTCATGGAAATGAGAGGTCTGACTTTGTACAGGGGGTCATACCCAGCCTGACCTCTGGGAACAAACTGAGTAGTATCAGCAAGGTGAAAATACTGATTCAGCTGTTCAAACCTGTTCTTTGACATGACACTTGACACCCAAAGATTGAAGAAAGGAGATGACTCTTTCCAATAAAAATCACGATGAGGAAGTGGGGCCATGTTCATAAACATGAGAAGACCAACAAAAGCTCTGATTTCATCCACAGTGGTTGGCTCAAATTTATTCTCTGGGAAGCCCAGCAGCCATGAGCGTTTGTCTTGCATACAGGTTGGTTTCCCTGACCATGAGATGGAATGCGTCCAAAGGAAAAAACAAGTGAAAAATAATCAAAAGGTGTTCGAAGATTCACTTGTGGACGTGGGGGGCCCCTGTATGCATCAAACACACGAACTTCAGTCCGAAAATCGTCGTTCGACCACTGCGATGACTGTGCACATCCACCGACGTCAGTAGCACCTGCGTCACCTGCGTCACCTATGTCCATGTCACTGTCACTACTCGCATTCACTTCAGGTTCATAGTCACTGTCACTGTCACTGTCAACAGCGTCGAGATCAATGTCCGATTGATTCCAGTCTTCGTTTTCAGTCGTTTCACATTCCAGACGAACATTTGCTCGAAAGTCAAGCTCATGTCACTGTCACTGTCAGAGTGCGACATTTCGATTGTAGTCGAAGTCGTTGGGATGACTAAAAATTCGATAAAAAATAAAAAAAAAACCACCAACCGCTGTTACAAATGGCGCTCAGCAAAGGCAGGAAAGACCCGGATAACGAACGACCGGTTTGTCTTATTACTGTAGGCAACCCAAATAAGGGAGGCACACCAAGACAATCAGTCCTCAGAAGGGTTGCTTCACGGCAGCTTGACATTCACTGCCCCGGTGGACTGCCAGTGACAGGGCTGTGGGCAAGACAAGCCACTGCATCGATGTGGACAGGAGCCGGAATGACCGGCACTGAGGTAATGCCACCAAAGTGGCTCGGAACATGAGACAGCAGTCCCCCCCCCCCACCCGTAAAAGCACCATCACATTGAGAATGGTACACAGACCATTTCCTTTCTCTTGAATTTCATAATCATTGTTATATTTCTTATCCAGCAAACTGGCTGTCACACTAAGCGCTCTACTTACTGACGTTATAGAGCGAGTGTGCATGAGAGTCATGGTGCGTCCTGTGGCAAGCAGACCTTCACTGACACACACAGACGTATACACACTGTTTAGAAGTCACTCTCACACACATGGGACACAACACAACTGTTTAGAAGTCACTCTCACACACATGGACACAACACAACTGTTTAGAAGTCACTCTCACACACAGGGACACAACACAACTGTTTAGAAGTCACTCTCACACACATGGACACAGCACAACTGTTTAGAAGTCACTCTCACACACATGGACACAGCACAACTGTTTAGAAGTCACTCTCACACACATGGACACAGCACAACTGTTTAGAAGTCACTCTCACACACACTGGACACAACACAACTGTTTAGAAGTCACTCTCACACACACACATGGTCACTCTCACAACACAACTGTTTAGAAGTCACTCTCACACACATGGACACAACACAACTGTTTAGAAGTCACTCTCACACAC
Organism: Conus betulinus; assembly: GCA_016801955.1. NCBI lineage: Eukaryota > Metazoa > Mollusca > Gastropoda > Neogastropoda > Conidae > Conus > Conus betulinus. The sequence goes on from JADBJO010002216.1 coordinate 182,512, forward strand.
ATGAACACAATCGTCTAGAAGTCACTTTGACACACACAGACAAAAACCCAATTGTTTACAAGTCACTCACACACACACCTACATATACACAACTGTCTAGAAGTCAATTTGACACACACAGACATAAACACAATTGTTCAGAAGTCACTCTCACATGCACATACATATACACAACTGTCCAGAAGTCACACACACACACACACACACATATATACAATTGTCTAGAAGTCACTTTGACACACACATACAAGTACACAATTGCCTAGAAGTCACTTTGACACACACATGTACATGTACACAATTGTCTAGAAGTCACTTTGACACACACATACATACAATTGTCTAGAAGTCACTTTGACACACACAGACATACACACAATTGTCTACAAGTCACTCTCTCTCTCTCTCTCACACACACACACACACACACACACACACATACATAAACACAACTGTCTAGAAGTCATTTTGACACACACATACATATATACAATTGTTAAGAAGTCACTTTGACACATACACATATATACATGGTTGTCTAGAAGTCACTTTGACACAAACATGCATATACACAACTGTTTAGAAATCACTCTGAAATACACATACATCTACACAGTTGTTTAGAAGTCACTCTTACACACATGTAGATATACACAATTGTTTCAAAGTCAATTTGACACATACACACATATGCAGAATTGTCTAGAAAGAAATAACTGCGACACACACATACATGCATACACAATTGTCTAGAAGTCACTCTGACACACACACACACACATATGCACAGTTGTTTAGAAGTCACTTTGACCCACACATACACATACACAACTGTTCAGAAGTCACTCTGAAGCACACATACATCTACACAGTTGTTTAGAAGTCACTCTGACACACGCGTACATATACACAATTGTTTCAAAGTCAATGCGACACATGCAATCATATACACAATTGTCTAGAAGTCACTCTGACACACACATACATCTAGGTAAACAGTTGTTTAGAAGTCACTCACACACACACACACACACACACACACACACACACACACACACACACACACACACACACACACACATACACACAACTGTTTACAAGTCATCTGCGAAGTGTTGCCAGTGCAGTGATGCAGTGACTAACTGCTCAAGGTTCAGATCCCTTTCCCAGACGCTCCTTTCTACTTCCCAGAGCACAGTGTTTTCTTCCACTCTCTGCCTGCCTTCCTCCTCCTCTCCACCCCCCCCCCCCTGGTTTTACTCTCATGCCACTCCTTCCACCTCTCTCCTCTCACTGCCACACCCAGTCTCATTCTGTTCCAGCCTCAAGCAGCCATCAGTGCCAGACGATCATGTGGCTATTCCCCTGAGGAGACACTGCACTGCTGAGCAGTCACCCTAGTGGAGTTTGTGTGTTTGTAATACCACATCAAAACTTTCTGTTCAAGCATCCATTTCTTAATTCTAGTGAGATGGAGCTGACAGAGTGAAACTTATCATTTCCTTAATCTTATCACACCTTCGTCATCATTTTCTTCGATTATCATCGTCGCCTTTATTCAATCGCCCATGCAAGCTAGAAAGGTGAGAGACGTTACCTTGTCGTAAGAGATATCATCAAAGATTTCGTTGATCTGCGCGGGGTCCGTGACCTTGACATGGATGGGGTGAGAGTTGGCCAGAGCGTCCAGGTGAAGCGCTCTCTGGAGCGTGAGCGTCAGAAACTGTTCGTCCTGAAAGACCAATGAGGAAGCTGATTATAACCACCATCCCTGGCATCATCAGCATTTTCACACATCAACAGCTGACATGGGTGGAACAATACTTAGTTTGAGCCATGCTAAAAAGTTCACCTTTCTTTCCCTGCAGCCGTGTCAGCCAAGGCCGGCAGACGGGCAGACAGTACATTCTGCCATGACGGGAACATAAAAAATTCCTACACTTTCCTTAAAATGGTCTAAAGGAAATATGCTCTATAATCAGTCTTGGGGGTGTCCTAGCGAGTTGTAGACCCTACTTTTAGTGCTCTCTATTGTAAACTTGGCTGACCCCAGCAGCTTTGAAACAAAGGAAATGGCACTGGGTTTTCCCGCGTAAGCACGGACGGAATTTCCTGTGCCAGAAAAAATGTCGGTCAGGCAAAGGGGTGGTACCAATTTTCTCGCTCAATGAAGCACTTAAGATTATATACAAAGTGCATCTGATGAAGAGGGCAGCGATAGAGATATCGATAATTACGATAGAGAGAAGAGGAAAGTGAATTATTTGAAGATGCAGCCAAAAATAATGATTCTGTTGATGAATCATCAACATCAACTGCAGCAGACGCTGCCGCATCACACGTGGACATCGATGAGGCCAATTCAAAAGATTCAAACACACATGCATTTGATCAAAACACAGCCAATGCTAACAGTCGCAATGTTGCTTAGCTGTTTGCTTCTGATTCTGACAGCGTGTTGTAAAAGAATGGATTAGAATGTCAACAAAAATTTTTTTTTTTTTTTTTACTTGTCAGCCATGTTTTTCAATGGACAGTCGCGTCTACACATTAAAAGTAAGTGATTTAAAATGACTAAGTTCGATTAGTTGAGTGTTTGTCCTTTCCTATCACACCTAACACACACTGTCAGTTGTTGTCTAGCTACCATAAAAAAAAAAATTTTAAGTGTCAAAATATGTGCGTCAGCAGGGATTGAGCGCCGTGCACAAGCATGCGGGAGCAGGGAATCATGGCGTGCATGCCGCTTGTGACTGGATAGTATTAAAGATGCTGGTGACCTAACTGCGGTGCATAAACGTGGGATATGCAGAAATCATAAAGAGCAATCTTGACAGTACTTTTTCTGTGCTTCTTTTCAAGAAAAACACCTCATAGTCACTGCCACTGAAGACGAGGCAAACAGGCAACATGGACAGTCACAAGAAACGTGGGCCATTATGGAGATTAGCCGCTCCCTCATCAGAACTTGTCCTGTAAATTCCCTTGGAAAGACTACCTCATTTTTGTCATATAGTCAGGCCAGATCAGCACAGATGTTTGACAAGTGTGTGTGTCTGTCAGCATCTATACAAGACACGGCAGAAAGACACCTGTCTACAGGCAAGCCAATATGAAAGTAAGGAGCCCCTACATTCCAGCTTCACTGAATTACCTTTTTCTCTTTACACTATCAACGCAGACTCTCCTTCTGCTCTATGTTTCCAGTTACCACTGCAGTCACAGCACTGAAATTCCCACAGGACACTGATTTTCACCGTTTTGATTAATTTTCCTTGAAAGCTGCAATGGGACAGTGGCTTTATTTTTGGACAGTGAAATAGAGCTATATCTTTCATCTTCTTGATGATGAATGTTTTAAAAATCAAAATGATTTATTCTGTTGTTGTTTGATTCGAGCTGAAAATGACATACTTCAAACAAGGAGCACTGATTCAGAGCTTGAAGACGTCAATGGGTTGGTTGCTTTGTCTTCAAATTAACCAATGAAATCGACTGTTAGTGGCTTGCTAACTGGTATAATATGACATAGGAAGGACTGTAACTGTATGCTGACACCACTGGTAAAAATTCTCCAGGAAATCATTTATTTTCAGAAGACCCTCGCTATCATTCTTGCGACATGTCCTGAGTGACATATTAATTGCTGTGAGTATTTTCGCCTCACATCGCTGAGTGGTAAGTTGGCTGCGGTGATCATTGTTGCGGCGTGCTGCGAAAGAGTCAGTTAAAAAAGGATATGAAAATAAATATAACAAGAACAAGAAAAATGCAAGAAACAAGAGACTGTACATATCACCTCACAAAGGAACGTATCTACAGGACACAGTGGCCAAGTTTTACCTCCTGATGGAGAGAAAAGGCTCAGATAATCAAGGCTGATATCGAAGCAGGACAACTGGTCACATTCAAATTGTGACTTTCCCTGTAGATTTCACTGTACATTCTTCAACTGTATTCTTTTTTTTTTTTCTAAGCAGTATAAGAGGATGGTTTTGTGGATATATATTGTTAAGTTTGCAAACACAAAACTTGACATGAAACACCATACAGTTAAAAAAAAAAAAAAGAGTCTGTAGTAACATTTTCCCTCACACCGAACAGGGTTAACTATATATCAAAATTATGTCGATGATGCTCATGGCAAGTACTTCCATACTTCCATACACAGAAGCTGCTTCCCAGACTCTCATGATGAGCATCAAAACCTTTACTTCTGGACTGCCTTGATGTTGTGTTATGCTGCATTCAGTCTTCATACTTAATAACTTTGTTCAGCTTGTGTCATCACCATGAGTATTCTCCACACATTCACAGTGGAGGCTGGAATAGCCTAGTGGGAGAGCGCCAGACTTGTAATCTCGGGGTTTGCCGGTTCGAATCTCCGCCGGGCCGTTTTGCTCAGGGGGGGGTTTTTCCTTTGGAGTTAACATTAGTTCTGACTCCATTTCCCATACAGTCCTTCGAATGACACTATAAACCAAGCTTCCGTGTGTGAACGCATGCATAACATCTTGCACACACGTAAAATCCCATCACCAACCTTCGGAAGAGAAGGCCAGTTTGGCTGTTGGTATGGATGACACGTTACACATAGCATGCACCTTCCCCAAAAATGGAGTATGGCTGCCTTAATGGCGGGATAAAAAAACGGTCATACACACAAACTCCACTCCCTTTGTTGGGTAGATGGGATTAATACTTGTCTGTCCATATAGGGAGTGTCCGCAGGAGTATCAGCCTGCATACACAGAAGAAGAAGTTCAGCCTTGTCATTACCAGGGGTATTCTCCTCACATCCGTAGTACCATTCTGTCATGTATCATTCTGTTGTCATGGTTTTTTTTTTGTTTTGTTTCCAAAGATAATCATTTTTTTTTCCCATTTCATCATTCCACAACTGAAAGTGAAAGCACAAACTGTTTTTTTTTTTTTCCCTCTTCTTTTCACTCTGTCATCCGGTGACAGGACCAGTATAGTTTTATATCTACTTTAAACACTTCTAACATGATTACTACAGTTCTCTTTTGATTCAAAGAGCTGGTGACATGATCAATGCCGTTTTCTTTTTCCTCTGAGATCTTTTGACATCACTGAACAGTCTTCTTTTTACTCCAAGAAATGGTGACATAACCTCCATACTTTAACCTCCTTTTTTCACCCCCTTTCCCCAAAGCAATGTGATTGTGTAAACATGTGCATCCAAATGTGTGTGTGTGTGTGTGTGTGTGTGTGTGTGTGTGTGTGTGTGTGTGTGTATGTGTGTGTGTGTGTGTGTGTGTGTGTGTGTGTGTGTGTGTGTGTGTGTGTGTGTGTGTGTGTGTGTGTGTGTGAGTGTGTGTGTGTGTGTGTGTGTGTGTGTGTGTGTGTGTGTGTGTGTGTGTGTGTGTGTATGTGTGTGTGTGTGTGTGTGTGTGTGTGTGTGTGTGTGTGTGTGTGTGTGTGTGTGTGTCTGTGCATATGTGTGTGTGTGTGTGTGTGTGTGTGTGTGTGTGTGTGTGTGTGTGTGTGTGTCTGTGTGTCTGTGCATATGTATATGTGTGTGTATACACTGCCTGGGTGCGCATCTGTGAGTACGTACATGTGCGCATTTGCGTGAGTGTGTGTGTATCTCATACCCCATTTCTGAGATCACTCTGACTTGAACATCCAGCCAAAAGCATAGAATTTATTTTCATGCCAATCAAAATTGGAAGAAAAAATATAAAACTCGGTGACCAATTCTTCAATATTTACTTCACTGTCACCAACTGTCCAGTGAAATGTTGTAGATCCTGAATGCACTCATGCAGAAACTTCAAGCCTCTCCATTCTTTCCTTTTCATTCAGTTGTGTGATTTTGTTGCACACAATGTAAGCTTCATCTGACCCACTGTTAAACGGGAGTCTGGAGCTTCAGGAGGAGCTGGAAGGACTTCGTTCAGCTCTCTGGACAATCTGTGTCCTCAGAGCTGTGCTTATTTCATTCCTGAAATGTCCTAACAGCTTTGTCCCTGTGCCTCAAAGGACTAAGGAGCTTGGGAATTGTAATAAATGTTAAAATGTATTTAAATAACTCCTCTGAACAACATGGGCAAATGAATAATTCAAAGAATAAATATGATGTGTTTCGACCTCTTAAGTCTTCTCCAGGCAAGATAAAACAACACTCACGACGACCAAAATGAACGACCAGTCACTTATCTTCGTCAATTTGAAAGCACTCAGGATAACGAAAATGAACAAACAGCCACATATCTTCATCAATTTGAAAACACTCACGACAAACCAAATGAACGAACAGTTACTTATCTTCATCAATTTGAAAAACTCAGGATAACGAAAATGAACAAACAGCCACTTAACTTCATCAATTTGAAAACGCTCACGACAACCAAAATGAACAAACAGTCACTTATCTTCATCAATTTGAAAACACTCAGGATAACGAAAATGAACAAAGAGCCACTTAAATGAACAAACAGACACTTATCTTCATCAAAATTCGGGCGCAAGATGGGCACTGAATGAAATGAGACTGGG
>JADBJO010002216.1:194033-199033 GCA_016801955.1 Conus betulinus
ACTAAAAAAAAAAAAAAAATGCAGACTTTACATTGCACATTTTACAAATGGAAGGTGACTGTGGCGTACCCAGCATCCAAAATGAACCAGCAGTCAAAGCAGTGGAAGCATTCTGATACACCACAAGATCTCTACTGGTCTAGAAATCAGGCTTACTGAAAAAGGCAAGTTTTTAAGCCTGATTTAAACAAATAACTGAATCTGACAGTTAAAGAATTTCTAAACATTTAGAAAATTAAGAGCTCATAATGTGAAAGGTTGTTATTGAAAGGGTGCATTACACTGTCTGGCACTGATGACTATGCAGAGAATAGATTGCATAGTGATAATTTTAATGTTAGATTTTTTTTTTCTCCATAAAGGTACATCAAATAAACAAGTCTCTTACGGAAATGGCCTACAAGCATGACTGGAAAACCATAAGCACTTCGTGAACACAAATCATGCATACTTCAGAGAAAATGGTTTCCATGTTTGTCACAACACGCCAAAAAACCCTGGCTGCAGTTGCAGCCACCCATTCCTGGCTGTGCACATGGACAGATCACCTTGGTCAAAATCATTACGTCTGGATTTTCAGAAATTCGCATCTTTAAACTCTTATCTTTTATATCATAAACACTTCTGTTTGAAAAGAAATTTTAAATTCGGTAATCTTAAAACTGTCAAGAGTACATCTGTCAACACAATTAAAAAAAACAGCATTCTTTTTGCCCTAATTCAACTTCAAGCTGAGAGTGAAAATTTCACTGTGCTGAGTAGCATTCAGAAATGAGCACTATTCTTCTTCTCAATCCCGTGACCTAAGTGGAGGTAGGGGGGACATGAGGGATGATTCTGTCAATCTTCTCCATTGCAGCCTGTCCTCTGCTTCTCGCAGGAGTTCTGGCAGCCTGAGGTTTGTCCGTTCCATTACGTATTACGTTCTCCGACCAGCTCTTTTCCTGCCTGCATGCCTCACCAGTAGTCTTCTTTAAAACCTAGTAGAAGATGATGGTGAATAAATGTAGTGTATTCTGGATGCTTTTCACCTGATACCCTGAACAAGCGGTGATTTAGCGGGATTACATCATTTCTTCAAATTGAACTTATTTTTCATCAGAGAGATTCACTAATCAATTCTATATCAGAAGTCCAGGCTTTCTACAATAACTGTAACAGATCTTCTTGTATTCTGCTGAGTTTGTGACCCGAAGTAATTCCAAGTCTGAGACAAGCGTTATTGGGTTTTTTTTTTGTTGTTTTTCTTATCAACAATGAAAGAGAAAGCAAGCGAGCAAAGGGCTGTGTGACCAGACCCAACACCCGTCAGCAATGCAGGACAACAAAGAACAGCACTGCCCCAGCCACCATGCAGATGTAGCTGAGCTTGTTGAACGCCTGTCATGGTGGATTCCTCTTGAGAAATGGCATGTGTTGTCTGCCCATCAAGACCACAGAACACGGAGCATACACCACAAACTGTGCAAAGCTCTCAGGACAAAAGTGCACAATTCATCAATTAAAGAACTTAACCGAATCTGCACACCTTTTCGTTTAAAGTAATGCATGTTTAAACACAACTAGACCACTCTGCTACAGTTTCAGTGCCCAGAACCAGCATGCATGGCTTTGTGAGCGTCAACGGAGGCCACAGCAGCATAGACCATCCCACATCAGCCGCATGTTGTCTTTCCTCTGAGACCACACAGAACAACCAGGAGCACAGACCACAAGATGTTTGTTCAACACTTTCACATGAAAACTGCACGATATATACATCTCTCTTTCTCTCCCTCTCTCTCTCTCTCTCTCTCTCTATATATATATATATATATATATACACACACAAAAGAGAACTAAATGTGATCTGAACACATCTGATGTATAACACATGTCAACAATGTAGCACAGATATGTAGCTCTTTTAGTCTACAGTAATATGATTCCAGAATGAAATGAAAGTAATCATATTATACTCCATGGCAGTGTGCAAGCAGTGCCAGCAGCCAGACCAAGTCACACACAACAGGAAAACTCCAGGCCTGGTATGGGTGTGGATGTCTCTGCATCAAATTACGTTTATAAACACACTAAACAATACTTTTTTTTCCCCAAGGAAAATCTGAACTATATTTTTGAAAAGAAATTATTTTTCCTTCAAAAAAGAAAACAGGGAACGCTGATTAATGTGCTTACACAACTTGAGTTTCATTATTCTGTACAACCACAGACAAAGAAAAGGGAGGGAATAGAGGGGAGGGATGGGGGCCGGGGTTGGGAACTAGACAGATCTAGTGACTGTCTTTCATGTTCTTTAGCTTGCAGAAGAGCACACAAAATAAAGTGTGATGTAACGCAGTTTTAATGCATGACACAAAACAAGAAAGAAATTTTCGGCAATATGCCTTCCTCAGCGACAAAACAATAAAAGCAGTACAGACATTAACATGCGCAATACTCCCCTTGTGAAACCACTTTGCCTTCCCAAGAGAAGCATTGCGCATGTTAATGTCTGTACTGTTTTTATTGTTTTGTCGCTGAGGAAGGCATATGTCGCGCATTAAAACTGCGTTACTTCACACTTTGTTTTGTGTGCTCTTCCGCTTTTTCGTCGTGTTCCGGTAACACTGCAGTTTGTTTCATTTGCCTTTGTTCTTTAGCTTTGTCTTCCCATGCTCACGGTCGCTTGCCACCTATGGTCACAATGAAAGACCACAGACAAATCCATCAGGTTAAAAACATACACTTGTTTCATCAGAGCAACTCACAAAAAAAAAAAAAAAAAAAAAAAACCACACACACAGACGTCCTACCTTGTTTGGGTAATGGGTAGTCCAAGCCAAAAAACTCATTGTAATAATCCAACACTTTCACAGCCACCTCCAAAGAAAATCGAGCTTGTTCGATCTGATCTTCTGGAGCAAACACACGCACCTGCCATGAAACAGAAATGAAAAGAGTAAAGAAATCTTGGTATCTGATGAAAGGGGTAAACATCCCAAGCCCTCCCTTTACCTCCAATCCCCCTCCGTCTGCCCTCCCCCTCTTTCCAAAGCAAACCCATACCTCCTCTCCGCCTTTAATCAACCGAATACCACCCTCTCCTTTCCCCTGCACAAAATGACACATGTACACCGATATCTACTGACAGGGTTATAGACACGGAGCCAAAAGCTTCCAGCAGTTCCAGTCTTTTTCCTCACTTACCATTTCATGACTGACAATCCACCATCTTCCTGTCAATAAAGATCTGCCTGTTCTCAAGGTGACCCAAGTTTTCATTGCCTCTCCACATCTATAGCGTTTTTGACTTTGTCCGGGTTACTGGTACCAGCATATTCATGGGGGACTGTTGGACGAACGTGACAGCACCCTCCACAGGGTCAGCTTGTCAGTAGGGGGTTTAGTAAGAGGGTGTGTTGCACATGTATGCAGGATCGGAACAGGCACCACTGAATACACCCATATGACTCAACAGCAGTGCTGGGACTCCTCTGGTGGGTTGCCTCATGACCACTTGACACTAACTGCTCCCTATGGATTGCCGGTGCCGGGGCTGCAGCGGGTTAGGCTGGGCAGTGGTGGTGGATGAGGGGTGTCCACATAAGCGGCGTGGGTGCAATGCCATTGAGGTGTCACAGATGATGGGAAAAGGAGTAAAAAAACCCAAAAAAAAACCCATCTGCCTGAATGGTGTATGATTCTATATTTCACTTGCAATGGGTAATGTGGAAAGGGTTATGCTTTAAAATTCTGCATTTTGAGCCACGTGGTCCAGCTCCTGCAGGTGCCATTTGCAGTGTGCAATGATCGAACCGCAGCAGCTGAACATAATTTCAATGGGTATATCACGAGTGACAAAACAATAAGTGTTAATTGTTAACATTATTAACATTAATGTTCTGTCTAGATGTTTACTTGTAGTGCCCTTTTCATTCAATAACTTTTTTCTTTTCGTTGGTTTTGTTTGTATGGTCTCCTACATTGTCATTTTCAATCATGTATGGAAAATGTAAAAAAAAAAAAAAAAAAGTTCAATAAAAAAAAACAAAACAAAAAAAAACAAAAGTGACAGTGCTACCAGTCGCTGTGGTGTGGTGGTTACTGTTGTGGATTCCCATCTAGTAGGGTGTGTGGGTTCAAATCCCGTCAGAATCATCAGATTTGTGGGGGGTTTCTGTGCATGAACGGCCCTACCTGGTGCAGAATTTGCTATAAGCTAAACTGGAAAGCCTAGAACCACGCAGGTCAGTTTCATGACTTAGAGGGTGCCTCTCTCTGAAAGTCTGGCTCCTGTTTCCTGACCAACAACTGCAGGTGTCTGCATCTCTTGAGGGAATGTAGAGTACAGCCCTGTCGTCGTGCAGTCCCACAACAGGATGGAACTCGCAGCATCATCTTTATCATCTTCATCCTCACTGATGATCGGGCAAAAATAAGGGTCTCAAATTCTGTGCCTTCATGCCCTGCTCTGGTGGTGACCTCACTTTTGATGTCCTATCCATGTCTGTGCTGTTGGTGAATGCAAGTCCACATCGCTGCTGTCAGCAAGTCTGTAGGGACTGTCGGTGGACACACATGGTGATGCCCTCTGGAGCGGGCAGCTCACTCATGCTGATTCTGTAACTGAGCAATTACTGTCATCTATCGGGGGATTAGTAGGTGGTGGTGAGCTGGAACAGTTCAGGCACCACTGAACACCAACAAAAATGTCTTTGCAGCAATGCAGAGTCACCCTCTGGTGGGCTGGCTCATGACATCGACTCTCATTGTCGCTTGCCAGTGCCAGGGCTGTGGAGGGTCAAGCCAAGGTGTGTCTGTGGACAGGAAGCTTGAAGGAGCAGTGTGGGGGGTAAGGCCACCCCAGTGGGTCAAGCCAAGGTGTGTCTGTGGACAGGAAGCCTGAAGGAGCAGCGTGGGGGGTAAGGCCACCCCAGTGGCACCAAAGGCAAAAACAAGATCAAAAGGTGATGGTGGTGCAGGACAGTCCATTCGACATAATCCAGGATAATTTAGCA
>JADBJO010002216.1:204033-226533 GCA_016801955.1 Conus betulinus
GTTGGCAACACTAACCACTTCACCACAGCGGCTGGTGCCTAATTCCCAAAGAGATCATCACCTGCAGGGTATGTGTGACCCCTGACAAAGGTCCCAAGACAGAGGAAGTAGACATGCACGATCTTCATTGGACGCTGGAGTTGCTCTCCTCAAAGACAAGAGTGCACTGCCCCGGCCACTGGTCGTCATTTTCAAGGCAAGGTTCCCACCAGAAGATGGTTGGCGTTCAGCGCGACCGGCTTCCACTGTGTCCCAGCCCAGCTGACACACACAGGGCCCTGTCAGGCCTGTCACCTCAAGGTGTAAGACAATACACAGTCCTCACCTCAACACAGTGAGCAAACCATACAGCAACTATCTGCTGTGCTGCTCAGACAGTTCACCCCCACTGTGGCTTAACTGTAGGGAAGCTGGCTATGCTAATGGGACCAGGCATTTCCCTTCATTCATACCCTCTGTTTACAAACATGACAAACACAAAACTTCACTAGAACTTTACTGTGCCACAAAAACAAACGAACAAACAAACAAGCAAACATACAAAGGCCCCATGGGCAAACAGACACTGTGCACAATGGACAGCGACCGACCTAGTATCCATTTTGGACAGAGTGTAGTCTCAATGCCCAGTTGACATGTTATCACAGAAAAAGCTGATATTAACTTTTATAAGAACAAAAAATAGCTGAATGAAACCCACAGGTAAAAAAAAAACAAAAAAAAACAAAAAAAAAACACCTAAACCAAAACAAACAAAATTTTTAGAAAGACACAGTAAACGACAGTAAAGAAAGATGAACACGAAGAGAAAAAGATAAGGAAGCAGGTCAAGACAGTGACATAAAAAACAGGAAATTATCAGCATGCTAGGCAGGAACACTACTGACACTGGAAGAGCCACCAACATTACCCTTGGAATTCACGGCAATGGAGACCTTTTCTCAAAACTTTTGTTTTCAGCCCCTTCCATGTTGGCCATACACAGCCACACCCAGACCGGTTCTGCAGCAGCCTCCGCACTGCAGTCCTCCGGGAACTGTTGTGTGGCAGTCCACCAGGCGAGCTACGGCACTGCCGCCCAGTAGCTAAGCTGGTGTTCGGTGGTGCCTTTTTCAGTGCCCAGAACTCTACCTGCCAAGCCCCCTCTGGAAGACAATAATTGCACAGTCGCTGAGCCAACGTCCTCCTCCACAGTGCAACATCATGTCCTTCCAACCACAGTCTGGGTCAACTTGCTGCTGACATTTGACGTTAACCCACCATGGAGACAAAATCCAAACTGAGGTCAACGTGCCAGCATAAAAGGCCAAAGAATTTCATAGCTTTTTTTTGTTGTTGTTGTTTTTTTTTTTTTGTAACTGATAAGCAACAAGAAAGAGGATAATAAAAGACTGCTCTGGAAATCTTTTTTTTTTTTTTTTTTTTTGTCTGGAATGACGTGGCAGGCTCTTGATCTCCCTTTCATCGCTGATGCTTGAGAGATAACGTATGTCTTGCAGTACTGGTCAGGAAAAGTGCGTGGCACTTATCACGAGTCCACTAAGTGGATGACACTTGACAGTATGATTCCAGTCTTATCATCTGAGCACACAACATACTCAACCCTGGGCAGGAGCCACACCCAGTCAATAAATCCCACACTAGGAATCAAAAGCACCAATTCTCAGCCTTCAGATCGACCTTCTGAAGTCAGTGGTTTTATTTCCTTCCTGTATTTCTTAAAGAGTATATTTCGTTTTGGTAATCTGGAGATTAGCAGAGGGTTGGGTTTGTTTTTTTCTGTGATAATTTGGAGAATTAGCAGAGGGCGGGTTTGTTTTTCCTGTGATAATTTGGAGAATTAGCAGACGCTTGGGTTTGTTTTTCCTGTGATAATTTGGAGAATTAGCAGAGAGTTGGGCTTTTTTTTCTTGTGATAGTTTGGAGAAATAGCAGAGGTTTTTTTTTTTTTTTTTTTTTTTTTTTAAACGATATACAAACTGAACAGAATGTAAGCACCATACCTCTTCTCCCCGGCCACAGTGGTGTAAGCACTCTTGTAGAAACCTGCCAGCTTGTTGATCAGCTTCCCCTGGAACTCCACAACAATCACAATCTTGCTGCCAGCGGTGAGCGTCTGCTTCAGCTCAATGTAAAACTGCTGGTTGGCCTTGTACTCCAAGGTTTTGGCCACGCCCACCTTCATCTCCCCCCTCAGTACCTCCACCTTGCTGATGTTCAGCTCCAGCACATGGAAGACAATGGAGCCGGTGGAAGCCACCACGGAGGAGTGGATGCGCACATGGCCAGAGAAGACTGAGCGGGAGATGTTGGGGTGCAGGCAGGAAGAGGTCGTAATGGTCCGGCAGCACAGTGCGAGGGAGGTGGATGTCCTTCCATGGGAAGGGGCTACCGTCTGTGGAGATGTAATCCTTGACAGGTGCCGGGGTGGTCTGCACGTCTGGGAGCTCCTCCCCATTCTGCTGGTCACCCCCGTTCAGGGTCTGGCACAGGAAGGACCCCGGACGGGCAAAAGCAGCGACGATAGCGATGAGGAGAATGAAAGCGCCGATCATGGCCAGGATGGCAATGGTCCACCAGCGGTTGCACACCATCTGCTTGCATCGCTGAGAGGTGGAGGGTTCGTACACCGCCTTTTTTGTTCAGGATCTTCTCCCCTGTCACACACATTTGAATGCACTGCCAAACATTTGAACTTAAAACAAGACAGAAAATGTCGATTCTACCTGGAAGTACTCACCTTTTTTTTTTTTTCTGTGTTTGTCTCTTCGTTTGGACTTCAGGTGGGTTGATGGGCTTGTGTGTATGTGAGTATGAAGGATGGAAGGAGTGAGAGGGATAAGGGGAAGGTGTGGTTTTTTGAGTCCAAGTCCAAAGATGCACACAATTACTCCTGCAGTCAGAATGAAAGAGGGACACAGTAATAAGGTTACAAGAACATTCTGAGCAGATGCTTTTACAGGTCACTGACAAACACTTCGACCCACAACATTACTGCAAAGACAGAAATGTCATTTTCTGCCCGAATGGAGCCGTAATTATGTTTTCAGGCTTTTCTTTTTTGTCCTCGGGAGACTAGGGAACAGGAGACTGGGGAAGGGGAACTGGGGAACAGGAGACTGGGGAAGGGGAGACTGGGGAACAGGAGACTGGGGAAGGGGAGACTGGGGAACAGGAGACTGGGGAAGGGGAGACTGGGGAACAGGAGACTGGGGAAGGGGAGACTGGGGAACAGGAGACTGGGGAAGGGGAGACTGGGGAAAGGGAAACTAGGGGGAACAGGAGACTGGGGAAAGGGAAACTAGGGAACAGGAGACTGGGGAAAGGGAAACTAGGGAACAGGAGACTGGGGAAAGGGAAAACTAGGGAACAGGAGACTGGGGAAAGGGAAACTGGGGAACAGGAGACTGGGGAACAGGAGACTGGGGAACAGGAGACTGGGGAAGGGGAGACTGGGGAACAGGAGACTGGGGGGGAAGGGGAGACTGGGGGAACAGGAGACTGGGGAAGGGGAAGGGGAGACTGGGGAACAGGAGACTGGGGAAGGGAGACTGGGGAACAGGAGACTGGGGAGACTGGGGAAAGGGAAACTAGGGAACAGGAGACTGGGGAACAGGAGACTGGGGGAACAGGAGACTGGGGAAGGGGAGACTGGGGAACAGGAGACTGGGGAAGGGGAGACTGGGGAACAGGAGACTGGGGAAAGGGAAACTAGGGAACAGGAGACTGGGGAAAGGGAAACTAGGGAACAGGAGACT
Source organism: Conus betulinus (assembly GCA_016801955.1). Classification (NCBI taxonomy): domain Eukaryota; kingdom Metazoa; phylum Mollusca; class Gastropoda; order Neogastropoda; family Conidae; genus Conus; species Conus betulinus. The sequence continues at coordinate 207,792 of JADBJO010002216.1, forward strand.
GGGGAAAGGGAAACTAGGGGAACAGGAGACTGGGGAAGGGGGGAGACTAGGGAACAGGAGACTGGGGAAGGGGAGACTGGGGAACAGGAGACTGGGGAACAGGAGACTGGGGAAGGGGAGACTGGGGAACAGGAGACTGGGGAACAGGAGACTGGGGAAGGGGAGACTGGGGAACAGGAGACTGGGGAACAGGAGACTGGGGAAGGGGAGACTGGGGAACAGGAGACTGGGGAAGGGGGGAGACTGGGGAATGGGAGGGAGACTAGGGAACAGGAGACTAGGGAAAGGGAAACTAGAAAAAAGGAGACTAGGGAACGGGAGACTGGGGAAGGGGAGACTGGGGAACAGGGAGACTGGGGAAGGGGAGACTGGGGAAGGGGAGACTGGGGGAAGGAGGAGACTGGGGAATGGGAGACTGGGGAACGGGAGAGACTGGGGAAGGGACTGGGGAACAGGAGACTGGGGAACAGGGAGACTGGGGAACGGGAGACTGGGGAACGGGAGACTGGGGAACGGGAGACTGGGGAACGGGAGACTGGGGAACGGGGACTGGGGAAAGGGAGACTGGGGAACGGGGGAGAGACTGGGGAACGGGGAGGGAGACTGGGGAACGGGAGAGAGGGAGAACGGGGAGACTGGGGAACGGGAGACTGGGGAACGGGAGACTGGGGAACGGGAGACTAGGGAACAGGAGGACTGGGGAAAGGGAAACTAGGGAACAGGAGACTGGGGAAAGGGAAACTAGGGAACAGGAGACTGGGGAAAGGGAAACTAGGGAACAGGAGACTGGGGAATGAGGAGACTAGGGAACGGAGAGACTAGGGAACAGGAGACTGGGGAAAGGGAGACTAGGGAACAGGAGACTGGGGAAAGGGAAACTAGGGAACAGGAGACTGGGGAAAGGGAGACTAGGGAACAGGAGACTGGGGAAAGGGAAACTAGGGAACAGGAGACTGGGGAAAGGGAAACTAGGGAGACTGGGGGAGAGGGAACAGGAGACTGGGGACTAGGGAACTGGGAACAGGACTGGGGAAAAGGGAAGGAGACTGGGGAAAGGGAAACTAGGGAACAGGAGACTGGGGAAAGGGAAACTAGGGAACAGGAGACTGGGGAAAGGGAGACTAGGGAACAGGAGACTGGGGGAAGGGGGAACTAGGGAAGGAGAGACTGGGGAAAGGGAAACTAGGGAACAGGAGACTGGGGACGGGGGGGAGACTAGGGAACAGGAGACTGGGAACGGGAGACTGGGGAACGGGAGACTAGGGAATAGGAGACTAGGGAACAGGAGACTAGGGGGAACAAGGGATTGGGTTAGGAGAAGGTGAGAGAAAGGGGGGGGGGGGGGGGGGGGGAAGATGAGAGAAAAGAAAAAAGAGAGAATGGGCACAGGTAGGGAAGGAAGATCAATACAGCTGAAAAGCACACACTGATCTACCCAGAGTGACAGCTGGCACTTTGCAGGCAGGGCTGAGAGAGAGAGAGAGACAGACAGACAGACAGACATACAGACAGACAGACAGAGACAGAGATAGTGTGTGTGTGTGTGTGTGTGTGTGTGTGTGTGTGTGTGTGTGTGTATGAAGGATGAAAGATATCCAATGTCTGTGAAACATCTGAAACTTTGAAACTGCCTGGTATCTGTTTGGTGTGTGTGTGTGTGTGTGTGTGTGTGTGTGTGTGTGTGTGTGTGTGTGTGTGTGTGTGTGTGTATGTGCGTGCGTGCGTGCGTGCGTGCATGCATGCATGCATGCGTTCGTGCATGCATGCGTGTGTGCAGGCGTGAGCATCTGGGTAAAAAAAAGGATACAGGATGTAAGAAACACCCCTGATTTTTTTTACTTGTTTTAAATCATGCAAACATATATATCTATACATATGTTGCTGTTGTTTTGTTTCAATCATACCAGACAAAATAACTTCCCCCTGCCCCAACCCATCCCAGGCCAGCCCACACTGCACCAGATACCTTTGTTTGTTACACGTGAATGTTCGGCAGTATCCATTGCTCTGTGACACCGCAGATGTTGCAAGCCAGCAGTAACTTACACACCGTACATTTCTGTCCCTGTCAAGGCATAACACATATGATGCTGTCTAGATAATGATGGTGACAGGATACTGGTGCAGTTCCACCCCACTAATAGCCTGTCATTACGTTCCTGCTCAAACTGGCACAGGCCGTCCCCCTGGAGGCAAGCCTATCAGCGATCAGCAAGGACGACTGGGGAACCTCCAGAACATACGCCCGCACATGTACACACTCTGAAGGCAGGATACGAAAAAGCTGTAAAGCTTATTCTTTAACCCTCAAAACAGATAATTTTGACTTGACTTTACTCTTTCAGAATCTCCAAAATTCCCACAAACACGGAGTTGCTTTTTACCTGAACCGATGACAGATGTTGCCGTTCTAACACATCACCTCACAACTTTCCCAACACCCCTCCTTCGGACACCTGTCTGACTCCCCTGAAAAGGATGGCTGAAACAATGCTGCGGGCCCTTCCCCTCCAACGCCAACAAACGGCCAGACTCTACGCCTGAAACTTTTTCAGTTGGAGTATTTCGTTTTCTAAGAGTTGAGTGGTTTCCTCAAAAACTGGTATTCTTGAAATCGTTTTGCTTCCATGGTTTCTCCGTAAGTATTTCCTGCATAAAAGCTGAAGATTAATGGCATCTGAGCCTAATTAAGGCAGTAGTTATGTACCTGTTAAAGAAAAACAAATTCAAAACATGCACATTGATTGTGAAACCATAAACCAATTCCTATATTAGAGAAACTAGCGCTCTCAGGAACTGTGAATAAAACATCACGTTTTCATCAAGTCAGCTTCTGGAGAAGATGGTGAAAAAAGTGTATTTTTCTTTAAACACTTTACCCCCCCCCCCCCCCCCCCAAAAAAAAAAAAAAAAAAAGGAAACTATGGCTACACAGGTCTGCAACATGTGTGTGTGAGCATGTGTGTGTGTGTGTGTGTGTGTGTGTGTGTGTGTGTGTGTGCGTGCGTGCGTGCGTGCGTGCGTGCGTGCGTGTGTACGCTCTCCTTCAACATTTATTTACAATACTACAAAGACTCTCTTCTTCTTGGTTTCTTTGGCAAGCAATCCGAAGTTCACCATCTGTAATCCTCATGCCTTTGTAATCATTTTCAACCATATCATCAAGGTAGCCATATTCCATCTTCGGGGAAATCTAAACACATCTGTGTATATTTTTTCAGTCCCTCTTCCCTCAAACCACCTCCTGTGTCACAAAGTGGCCCTACAGCTGATCACAGCTAACTAACCAACTCCTCCGTGCTCCTTAAAGCAAAGATCAGATCAAAGCAAGTCCTTCATGCCACACAGATGACCACCAGTCCCTGTCCAGACACTGTCCAAAAGCCAGCCAAAGATGCATGCTATCCAACAGTTCTCCACAGCACAAGAAAACGTTCCGCTCTCTTCAAACTGTCACCTCACTGATAATTGTATCCAAACTACGACCTTTCCTGACAGATAATGACGCCCAGCCACCACGTCAACGGGACTCGAGTGATAAAATGTCTTCCCAGTCTTATTCCAGTTAGCAAGAATGTAACAGCAACGTTTGTTTTTTTTTTCTGTTTTTTTTTTTTTTTTTTTAGTTATTTCATAAAGATACATTACATCTACAAAAAGAGCATATATATACAAATTATAACTGAATGACTGCCTTGGCTTAAGGCTGTGTCAGACCAATTGACATAGCCTAGAACACCAAGGCTACATCAAAATGTTGTTATGCTCTGCATAGTTATGCGGGGATTGTCTTCAGTCATGACAAGTCCCTAGCATAACACAATCAGTCTCCAAAATCCCCCTTTGAAGTTGGAGTGTGGCTGCCCACGTGGCAGGGTAATCAAAAACGGTCACACACCCTAATGTTCTCATCCCTAGCTGTTCCATTTGTGTACCGTAGTGTTCAAGTACGTCAGCTGTTCGTGATCCCTGGAGGCTTTCAGCCTGGGTACAACAACCACAACAAGATGAAAGAGATCAAAATACACGAAACTAAGGGTAACCAGTTGCCTTTGGTCTCCACTCCTCCTTGCTCTCAGGCCACTCTGCTGTTGTCTATAGCTTCTCCATCAGCGCTGCTGCAAAAGCTGGTCTCCTGGCATCTGCTCCCTGTCCATGCCTGGCCCACAGCTTTGAAATCCTCTCTTTGGTCTTGTTAATGTTAGGCTCTCCACCTCCACCGTGTCATTCAAGTCCAAGCACACAGCTCAGCACTTCCGCAAGCTGTATTCTTACCTCTCCACCAAATCTGAGGAGATAAGAGGTTGCTCATTCTCCATTTTCACTGGGCAGAATGTTGTTTATCTTGCCTGATAGAGGACCAACGTGGTTGTGTTTTGTCTTGTAATTTATCTCTTTCGTCCAACGGAATACAATTTTTTCTCTGAAGTTTATAGAAATGGGAAGTCTGCTCTCAGTGCCTCTCACCTATGTGTATGGTAGGTAAGTGGGTACTGCAAACAGCATGTTTGAGTGATGTGCCTGTGAGTGTTTCACTGCATGCAGGAGCAGTAATCACTCTATGTGGTTATATCACATGACATTTCTGAACCAAGGCTAGACAACTTCGAGCCATCAATTCTCTTGAAACACTTCCCATCAGCATCTACACTGAAAAAGAGGAAAACAGAAGACTGGGGCAGAAGAAGGGATGAAGAGAGACAGAGAGAGAGAGAGAGAGAGAGAGAGAGAGAGAGAGAGAGACTTTAGATTTCAGAGATGATTTATTCATATAATTGGCTAATGCCCATTATGAAGGGGTGTGTGAATATACAAAGTACAAAAGTTATATCTATGCAATTAAATTATGAAATGAAACAAGAAAGAATTTGAAGGGAATTTCAAGAAGTGAAAATTTTTCCTATACACAAAGGCTTCGCACAGAAACACAAAAAAAATTTGTTTAACAACTTCAGCAGAAGTAGATGAACAGAGCAGGCTCCGTTTAAACAAAGATGGCTGTCTGTAGTATTTGGGCTGAACAAACTTTTCTCTGATGCTCTTGAGATTTGGGCAGGACACACACACACACACACACACACACACACACACACACACACACACACACACACACAGAAACACACATTAAAAGCTGAAACAGAATTTCTTTTACTTCACAAATCAAAACATTGAAGTGGTTCTAAAATGTGCAGCTGTCAAACTATTCATCTACATTTAACTTTCAAGCAGTCCGGCCTCCCAGCTTCCAAACAGCAGACACTTCAGCCATAAGCAGGTTGTCGTGACAGCTCTGGAACCAGGCTCCTAGGCCTCAGCTGCAGCCCTGACGCGGCCTCGGTGGTTGGCTGGGCTATAAACATCATGACTTGACTTTGGGCACGTCCATGAGTGAAGAGGGTGGTTTTCCATGCCCACACAATGCCCAACGGTGACAGCTGTCGCTTTGTGTTGCTGTCTTCAGACAGTCCCATATGGAGACCCAGTTTTCCTCTTTGCCTTCATACATACACCCATGGCATGCGACTTGAAGAGGCGTTGTCGACAGAAAGTTATTAAAGTAAAAAAAACACAACAAAAAAAACTGGTATCTATTCATCGCAAGGCCATGCTGACACCCTGTCAACACCTTTAAAAAAAAAAAAAAGAAAAAAAATTCATATGTAGGTGAACAAGTAAGAAATGTGGGTTACGTACTGTCGCTCATCTCCATATCGTCCATACTGGATCGGGCCACAACGTCCCAACACCTGAATCAACTGATGTCCTCTGTCTCACATTCCAATCAATAACACACATCTGGGGGTAGGGAGAGAGGGAGGGGAGTGTGGGCAGGAACATGGCAAGACTGGCTCCACCCTTCCTTCAACATCATTCAGTACAGGTGTCACCACGTTCCCTTCAGGAGACGGGGGGGGGGGGGGGGGGGGGGGGGGGGGGGGGGGGGGAGGGGGGGGGGGGGAGCTATATGAAGCTATGCAGTGCTGCAGGGTCTGTCTCAACACATGCGAAACGTAACAATTTGGTGGGAGCTGGCCTACACTGTGGGCGTCATCCCCACCAGCCCGGGCCCCTATCTGCTGGGCTGATCACAGGCTGACATGCCTGGGGGCTAGAACCGCTGTGTGAACCTACCGAAGGAGCAATGTCTCTGTTCACTGCCAGTGTTCATTCTACCATGCTTCTATTTTTCAATTAAAACCCCCTACCAATGCAACAGAGGACTGATTTTTCAATTTTTAAAAAAGTCTGCTGTCACTGCTGTCTATAAAGAGGACTGATTTGAACCCCCCCCCCCCCCCAAAAAAAAAAAAAAAAAAACAAAAAAAAAAAAAACACTGTTATCATTACTTAAGTTAAAAAGTTTAGTCCCAAGGTCTAATGATGGGAGGAGGAGTGAAACGTTAGAGACTCACCATGCTGAGGCATGGCACTATGGAGAGTGTGGCCCATCCTTCTCCTTAGGCCCCCTAACCTTCTCTGACCTGAACCAAGGTCCTGTTTACTGGAGAGTGGACAAAGAGGCTTTTCCAGCTGAAAAAAAATAACACTGGCAGGCATATGCTCTGATGACTTGACCATGGAATCTTCTTATCACAATTCAGAGGATTGATGTTTTCCCTCTGAAAACCAGTCACTGCTCTCTATACAGAGGACAGGTTGTTTTCTATCAAAAACCGCTGCCAATGCTAACTATACAGAGGACTGATTTTCAATCTAAAACCACTGTCACTGCTCTCTGTGTAGAACACAGATTGTTTTCCATAAAAAACCACTGTCAATGCTAACTATATCCAGGGATGATTTTCAATCAAAAACCAGTCATTGCTCTTTGTGTAGAACACAGATTATTTTCCATCAAAAACCACTGTCAATGCTAAGTATGGGGAGAACTGATCGATTAAAAACCACTGCCACTACAACCATACAGAAGACTGATTTTTCAATGAAACCCACAGTCACGGCTGTCAACAGAGGACTGATTTTTCAGTTAAAAACTTGTATTTCTGTGACAGAGAACTCATTTCACAAAAAAAAAAGATTCCCTATCAATGTGAGAGAACTTACTGTGCTATCTACATAGCAAAGCAAAACTAACCGCATCATTATTAGATTGGAAGGTATTTTGCAAACAAGAGGGTGGCGGGGAGGCGGGGGGAGGCGGGGAGGGGAGGTCTGTGATGATGATCTTCGATGCACAGTGACAAATTACAATTATACATGAATAGATCTGCTCCTGTTTGCCAGAAACTGTATCAAAATGATTCGATCTTAATAAAAGAAAGTCATCCAAACATAGTTTCTAAAATGACTGTATGATTATTGCAACAGGTGACTACTATTTGACCAGACCATTGTTGAAATTCAACAAAGATTTGCAGGCTGCAGCTGAACAGTGCCTGTCATCATTTGTCATTATGCCTGCAGTGCTTCAGCTGGGATTAGTAACACCCAACAAAAACTCTGCTGTTACTGTAAATAGTGGACACAAACACACATACATCAAAAAAAGCTTCAAAATTGTATCTATCCTGTAACGCCTTCAGGGGATTGCAAGACTTCAATAAAAAAAAAAATAATCCTGATGAAAAAATCACACAAATGCACAGCATTCACAGCAAACACACACACACACACACACACACACACACCTGTGCACACCACCAAACTAGGTTGATCAGGCACTAAATTTGTTTACAAACATAATTACATAACTTACGGTCGTCCATTTCAATACTATCCATGGCAGACATAGTTGTATATAATTTATACAGAGATTCGTCTGCACACGAGAACAGGGTTCTCCACAACTTTGCCACGCAAGGCACACACACACACAATGAAACAGGAACTACAAAAACGCCCTCCTGCCTTTCAACCTCATTCACCTCTGCATATGTCACTAAACCTCGGTCACAGCTGAAGAACACACAGCAGGCAGGGGGGGGGGGGGGGGGGGGGGGGGGGCAAAACAGAGAGCATGGTGGTACAAAGTTACAAAAGGAAGTTTGAAAAAAAAAAAAAAAAATTACAACAGAAAGTTTGAAAAAAAAAAAAACAAACAAAAACAAAACCACAATGTAATCTTCTGCAAACTTTTCAACTCCGACATTCAACTACAGATCGATGAGAGAAGAAAGCACAGCCTGCTCTTCAATCACACTCTTCAACTCTACCTTTCAGTCTCACTTTCAGTTTCAGTGTGTGTGTGTGTGTTGTGTGTGTGTGTGTGTGTGTGCGCGCGCGCGTGCGTGCGTATGTGTATGTGTGTGTGTGCGTGCACATTATTATAGCACTTGGCACCTGACACTGCTCCTCCATTCCACCACCCCCCCCCCCCCCCCCCCCCCCCCCGTTCTTTCTCTCAGTGTAAACTTTTATCCGTCATCAAAATAGACAGCTCATTCATTTTCCATCAAGCTTATGCTTAACCCATAAATCCTTCACTTCCTTTATTTAGTCTCTGCCTGTCGTGTGTAGTCTCTGACCATAACGGAACCCCTTAACATCATCTCCACTGCCTTCACTGATCATCAAGAAAGAAAAAAATTCAGTGGTCGCTCTTCATGGCCTGCTCTTGAGGTGACCTCAGTTTGGATTCCATCTCCACACCCATTCTTCTGGTGAACAGATGGTGAACAGGGGGATTGTCAGTGGGTGGACATGGTGAACAGTTGGTTCATGGGGATTGTCAGTGGGTGGACATGGTGGTAAACAGTTGGTTCATGGGGATTGTCAGTGGGTGGACATGGTGAACAGTTGGTTCATGGGGATTGTCAGTGGGTGGACATGGACATGGTGGTGAACAGTTGGTTCACAGGGATTGTCAGTGGGTGGACGTGGTGAACAGTTGGTTCACGGGATTGTCAGTGGGTGATAATGGTGGTGAACAGTTGGTTCATGGGGATTGTCAGTGGGTGGACATGGTGGTGAACAGTTGGTTCATGGGGATTGTCAGTGGGTGGACATAGTGGTATGAACAGTTGGTTCACAGGGATTGTCAGTGGGTGGACAGTTGGGGATTGTCAGTGGGTGGACATGGTGAACAGTTGGTTCACAGGGATTGTCAGTGGGTGGACATGGTGGTGAACACAGTTGGTCACAGGGATGGTCAGTGGGTGGACATGGTGGTGAACAGTTGGTTCACAGGGATGGTCAGTGGTGGACATGGTGGTGAACAGTTGGTTCACAGGGATGGTCAGTGGGTGGACATGGTGGTGAACAGTTGGTTCACAGGGATGGTCAGTGGGTGGACATGGTGGTGAACAGTTGGTTCACAGGGATTGTCAGTGGTGGACATGGGGTGAACAGGTTGGTGAACAGTTGGTTCACATGGTGGGGATGGTCAGGGATTGTGGGTGGACATGGTGGTGAACAGTTGGTTCACAGGGATTGTCAGTGGGTGGACATGGTGGTGAACAGTTGGTTCACAGGGATTGTCAGTGGGTGGATATGGTGGTGAACAGTTGGTTCACGGGGATTGTCAGTGGGTGGACATGGTGGTGAACAGTTGGTTCACAGGGATTGTCAGTGGTGGGACATGGTGGTGAACAGTTGGTTCACAGGGATTGTCAGTGGGTGGACATGTTGGTGAACAGTTGGTTCACGGGGATTGTCAGTGGGTGGACATGGTGGTGAACAGTTGGTTCACAGGGATTGTCAGTGGGTGGACATGGTGGTGAACAGTTGGTTTATGGGGATTGTCAGTGGGTGGACATGGTGGTGAACAGTTGGTTTCACAGGGATTGTCAGTGGGTGGACATGGTGGTGAACAGTTGGTTCACAAGGATTGTCAGTGGGTGGACATGGTGAACAGTTGGTTCATGGGGATTGTCAGTGGGTGGACATGGTGGTGAACAGTTGGTTCACAGGGATTGTCAGTGGGTGGACATGGTGGTGAACACAGTGGGTTCACAGGGATTATCAGTGGGTGGACATGGTGAACAGTTGGTTCATGGGGATTGTCAGTGGTGGACATGGTGGTGGAACAGTTTGGTTCACAGGATTGTCAGTGGGTGGGACATAGTGAACAGTTGGTTCATGGGGGATTGTCAGTGGGGGTGGACATGGTGGTGAACAGTGGTTGGTTCACAGGGATGGGGATTGTCAGTGGTGGACATGGTGGTGAACAGTTGGTTCACAGGATTGTCAGTGGGTGGACATGGTGGTGAACAGTTGGTTCACAGGGGATTGTCAGTGGGTGGACATGGTGGTGAACAGTTGGTTCATGGGGATTGTCAGTGGGTGGACATGGTGGTGAACAGTTGGTTCATGGGGATTGTCAGTGGGGTGGACATGGTGGTGAACAGTTGGTTCATGGGGATTGTCAGTGGGTGGACATGGTGGTGAACAGTTGGTTCATGGGGATTGTCAGTGGGTGGACATGGGACATGGGTGAACAGTGGTTCACAGGGATTGTCAGTGGGTGGACATGGTGGAACAGTTGGTTCACAGGGATTGTCAGTGGGTGGACATGGTGAACAGTTGGTTCATGGGGATTGTCAGTGGGTGGACATGGTGAAACAGTTGGTTCACAGGGATTGTCAGTGGGTGGACATGGTGGTGAACAGTTGGTTCACAGGGATTGTCAGTGGGTGGACATGGTGGTGAACAGTTGGTTCATGGGGGATTGTCAGTGGGGTGGACATGTCAGTGGGTGGACATGGTGAACACAGTTGGTTCAGGGATTGTCAGTGGGTGGACATGGTGAACAGTTGGAACAGGGGATTGTCAGTCACAGGGACATTGTGGTGAACAGTTGGTTCACAGGGACATCAGTGGGTGGACATGGTGAACACAGTGGTTCACAGGGATTGTCAGTGGGACATGGGGGACAGTGGGTGGTGGTGAACAGTTGGTTCAGGGGATTGTCAGTGGGTGGACATGGTGGTGAACAGTTGGTTCACAGTCAGATTGTCAGTGGGTGGACATGGTGTGAACAGTTGGTTCACAGGGATTGTCAGTGGGTGGGGTGGACATGGTGGGTGACATGGTGAACAGATGGTTCACAGGGATTGTCAGTGGGTGGACATGGTGAACAGTTTGGTTCACAGGGATTGTCAGTGGGTGGACATGGGATTGGTCAGGGATTGGGGGACATGGTGGTGAACAGTTGTTCACAGGGATTGTCAGTGGGTGGACATGGTCACAGGGATTGTCAGGGTTGGTGGACATGGTGGTGAACAGTTGGTTCACAGGGATTGTCAGTGGGGACATGGTGTGAACAGTGGGTTCACAGGATGTCAGTGGGGTGAACAGTTGGTTCACAGGGATTGTCAGTGGGTGGACATGGTGGTGAACAGTTGGTTCACAGGGATTGTCAGTGGGTGGACATGGTGGTGAACAGTTGGTTCACAGGGATTGTCAGTGGGTGGACATGGTGGTGAACAGTTGGTTCACAGGGATTGTCAGTGGGTGGACATGGTGGTGAACAGTTGGTTCACAGGGATTGTCAGTGGGTGGACATGGTGGTGAACAGTTGGTCACAGGGATTGTCAGTGGGTGGACATGGGTGGTGAACAGTTGGTTCACACAGGATTGTCAGTGGGTGGACATGGTGGTGAACAGTTGGTTCACAGGGATTGTCAGTGGGTGGACATGGTGGTGAACAGTTGGTTCACAGGGATTGTCAGTGGGTGGACATGGTGGTGAACAGTTGGTTCACAGGGATTGTCAGTGGGTGGACATGGTGGTGAACAGTTGGGTTCACAGGGGATTGTCAGTGGGTGGACATGGTGTGAACAGTTGGTTCACAGGGATTGTCAGTGGGTGGACATGGTGGTGAACAGTTGGTTCACAGGGATTGTCAGTGGGTGGAAATGGGTGGTGAACAGTTGGTTCACAGGGATTGTCAGTGGGTGGACATGGTGGTGAACAGTTGGTTCACAGGGATTGATGGGTGTCAGGTGGTGGACATGTGTGTGGTGAACAGTTGTTCACAGGGATTGGATTGTCAGTGGGGACATCAGTGGTGTGTGAACAGTTGGTTCACAGGGATTGTCAGTGGTGGACATGGTGGTGTGAACAGTTGGTTCACAGGGATTGTCAGTGGGTGGACATGGTGGGGTGGACATGGTGGTGAACAGTTGGTTCACAGGGATTGTCAGTGGGTGGACAGTGGGTGGTCAGTGGTGGACAGTGAACAGTTGGTTCACAGGGATTGTCAGTGGGTGGACATGGTGGAACAGTGGTTCACAGGGATTGTCACAGTGGACATGGTGGTGAACAGTTGGTTCACAGGGATGTCAGTGTTGGTGGACATGGTGGTGAACAGTTGGTTCACAGGGATTGTCAGTGGGTGGACATGGTGGTGAACAGTTGGTTCACAGGGATTGTCAGTGGGGGGTCACAGGGGTGTGAACATGGTGAACAGTTGGTTCACAGGGATTGTCAGTGGGTGGACATGGTGGTGAACAGTTGGTTCACAGGATTGTCAGTGGGTGGTGGGTGGGACAGTTGGTGAACAGTTGGTTCACAGGGATTGTCAGTGGGTGGACATGGTGTGGTGTGGTTCACAGGGATTGTCAGTGGTGGTGGTGGTGAACAGTTGGTTCACAGGGATTGTCAGTGGGTGGACATGGTGGTGAACAGTTGGTTCACAGGGATTGTCAGTGGGTGGACATGGTGGTGAACAGTGGGTTCACAGGGATTGTCAGTGGTGGACATGGTGGTGAACAGTTTGGTTCAGTGGGGGATTGTCAGTGGGTGGACATGGTGGACAGTGGTGAACAGTTGGTTCACAGGGATTGTCAGTGGGTGGACATGGTGGTGAACAGTTGGTTCACAGGGATTGTCAGTGGGTGGACATGGTGGTGAACAGTTGGTTCACAGGGATTGTCAGTGGGTGGACATGGTGGTGAACAGTTGGTTCACAGGGATTGTCAGTGGGTGGACATGGTGAACAGATGGTTCACAGGGATTGTCAGTGGGTGGACAGTGGGTGGACATTGTCAGTGGGTGGACATGGTGGTGAACAGATGGTTCACAGGGATTGTCAGTGGGGGACATGGTGAACAGATGGTTCACAGGGATTGTCAGTGGGTGGGTGGTGAACAGTGGGATTGTCAGTGGGTGGACATGGTGGTGAACAGATGGTGTTCACAGGGATTGTCAGTGGGTGGACATGGTGGTGAACAGTTGGTTCACAGGGATTGTCAGCAGGTGGACATGGTGGTGCCACCCTGTCAGCATGTTCACTTAAAAGCAGGCTCAGCACCGAAGCAGTTACAGCCTTCCATGGCGGAATCTACAGAAGGTGTCTACATATCCTGGGCAGCTGGTTCAGAACAGGAATCATTCAACATAATTACAGGAGTGACTGGGCCACAGTGCAGCGTTTCTTCAAGCTGGCTGCCTCAAACTGACCACTCCCTGTGGGGTTGCCACTGCTGAGACTTCAACTGGAAAGTAAGCCTGAAACCCCTGATGAAAGGAAACCAAACTGCCAGACACCGACTCACTGACATTTGCCGTTCATTTTGTTCCATGGATTTGTTCCACTTCCTACCATGGTTTTCATAAATGTGTACAAAAAACACCATTCTGCTTGTCTGTGTTATATCAGTGTTAAATCAGTTCCACTATGAAGTTTCATCAATGAGATCAAGTTCGCTCTAGACTTGTGAAACTAATCGGTTCTGTTCAAAGACCCTGATGTGCTGCTATGCAAGGTTTGATCTGCTGTCAATCACCCTCTTCTTCCCTGTTCTCTCCCCCACTTCTCCACCTCCCCCTTCCCTTTCCTTCTCTATACATCTGGGCTGTCACGTTCATGAAGACAGTGGAACGGCTTGCCTGCACTTGTTTACAGCCAGCGTTTTGTCACTTGCTTTCATCCTATAACACAACCATGAAATGAAATGATGGAAAACTCTGATCAAAAACCCCATCTCAGCACAACAGTTGCCACATCACCTCACCATGACTTATACCGTTATTGTGGAACAGCCATGGAGGAAAGGGGTAGGAAGAGAGCCATGGAGGAGAGGGGTAGAGAGTGGGGAGGGGGGGGTGGAAGAGAGAGGAACTGCTTTACTTCCCATCCTCTCGTAAAATCACATCCAGTGATGATCATTTTTGAAACCTTTATATGTTTTATCACTGTTGTTCACCACCACCACCACCCCCCACCCCCCCCCCCACTCTCACCATCCCACTGTCAGTATTAACATGAATTTGTCATTTGTTAACCATGTGTCCACACACACACACACACACACACACACACACACACACACACACACACGCGCGCGCGCGCATGCGCGCACACACACACACACACACACACACACACACACGCGCACACACATCTACACACAAATATATGTACATGAATACAATGAATGTCACAGACTGAGACATTCACAGGACACACTAAACAAAATAAATACAGATAGATAAGGGGACATTAATATGTGGCTTTCCAACAGTTTCTGAGCACTTTACAATACCAGCTGAATATATACTCACAGACTCCACAGCTACACACACAAGCTTACATGCCACTGCTATCCCCCCCCCCCCACTTTCTCCCTCCCTCTTACCCCTCCCTCTCCCCATACCCTACCCCCTTCTCCTTGCTCTGATGCTCTCACATCTTCCTTCACTGTTCATCCACCCCCATCTGTGTCTTCTCCCACTTCCTCCAAACACAGCCACAGCCACACACAGCTAAATGCATGTCCTGCCCATGAACTCTCTCTCTCTCTCTCTCTCTCTCTCTCTCTCTCTCTCACACACACACACACACACACACACACATAAGCACACATGCACACACACACACACACACACACACACACACACACACACACACACACACACACACACACACACACACACACACACATGCACACACACACACACACACACACACGCACACACACACACACACACATGAAACTTCATGTGATTGGCAAAACCAGATTTGAAAGACAAAAAGGCATAAGCACAAAATGGCGTACATGAAATGAAAGACACAGGCTGCAATGCTATGTTTCAGGGGGTTGTTTCACTGGAGAAGAGTGGTGGACTGCGGGGGACACAGAAAACCCAAGAGTCCATGTTCAAACAGAACTCCCAATGCATTTCCATCTTTTTTTTTTCTTCCCCTGAAGTGAATTTTGGACATGACCAACCCAGCTATCAGCAGAAGAACCGAACGACTTTGATGAAACCTAAATGTTCCCATGCTCAGAGACATATAAACATCTGGTTTTAAAAAAAATACCAGAATGTAGACTTGGAGGGTTTTGTATCTTATTCTTTGTTCCACTGGTAGCCAGTGAAGACCTCCAAGGAGTGGTGGACAGTGCTGAGATGTGTAGGATAAGCTTGGCCGCAGAATGCTGGTCATGATGGAAAAAGTCCGTGCAGGTTTTTGTGGACAGGCACTGAGACGCGAATTATAATGACCCAGTCTGGAAAGAATGGGTGTACATATCTTTTCACACACACACACACACACACACACACACACACACACACACACACACACTGACTGACTGACTGAAACCATTTACTGTCAGACTAACACATGTACACACATGTGCACTTGTACTCACACACACACACACACACACACACACACACACACACACACACACACACACACACACACACACACACACACACACACACACACACACACACACACACACAATTTGTTTGCTTTGTATGCATGCATTCAAGAAAGCTCACACACACGCACAAACATATGCATGAAACGCGGAAAGAGAAAAAGGAAGAGACCAAGAGGTGGGGGAGGAAGGGGTGGATGAGAGTGAGAGGAAGACAGGAGGGGAGAGAGAATGACAGGAAGAGACAGATACAATGACAGATTCAGAGACAGAAAAGATACAGAAACAGAGACAGAAGAGAGAGAGAGAGAGAGAGAGAGAGAGAGAGAGAGAGAGAGAGAGAGAGAGAGAGAGCGGGACAGCGATATGGACAGACAGAGACAAGAGGGACAGTGAAAGGGAGAGAAAAGGGCTCCTGACAATTTCAGGATCGCAACTCACCCATCATCATGGACTCATGAGAGCTGAATCCTCAGGCGTGTCCATGACAGCATCCGCATCCGCATCGGAATCGCTCACACTCATTTCGTCACCGTGCTTTCTGAGAGTCAGTACGCCAGCACTTGCACCTGAACTTGAAGCCAACTACACCTTTGTGGCTTCCGGTTTCAAAGTTACAGACTGATTGCACACAAGCTTGCCGACCTCCTGCACCTCTTGCATGCAGCGATGGGGCAGTGCTGTCACGGCAGGCACTGGTGAAATGTGCTGTTATCTACGATGCACTCCAACCAGGCTGCCTGGTCAAGGTTGGTGCTGTGTTTATCTATGAAGTCAGTCAGCTAGAATGCCTTGTCACGGCCGGTCCACCGCTGAGCTCTATCTCCCTCCCTCACTAGTCTTTTTCTCTCTCGGATTCCAAACTGTCTCGAGAACAAAATGTTTCCACTTTTTTTTGTTTGTTTGTTTGCTCGTCTGTGTTTGTTTGGTGGTGGTGGTTTTGTTTGTTTGTTTGTTTGTTTTTGGTCTTTTTTTATGTCACATATGCATCTTCTCATCTCTCTCTCTCTCTCTCTCTCTCTGGTCTCTCGTCGTGTGTGTGTGTGTGTGTGTGTGTGTGTGTGTGTGTGTGTGAGAGAGAGAGAGAGAGTGTGTGTGTGTGTGCGTGCGTGTGTGTGTGTGTGCATAGTGCTCATATTTTGCTTGACTTGGGACTGTTGGTTGTCCTTATTTACTTTTTTTTGTATTTCTTTTCCAATGTATGCGATTCAATGGCAAATGTTTATGTATGTGTTTATATGATCATGTTCAGACTTAATGGTGATGCCTTTATTCTTTCGTTTCTGTATGTTGTTCATGTTTTTTGTGTAATTAAAAAAAAAAAAGTTTCGACATGAAAGGCAACTGCCCTGATGAAATTAAAAAAAAAAAACCATACAAACTTTTGAAATGGTGCTATTGCAGTATGATCTGGGAAACTTTGTGATTCTAGAAGTCAATACTTTACGCTTACGCTGGGGGGGGGGGGGGGGGGGGGGGTTGGACAGTATGGAACACTTCATAACTGTAAGTTCTGTGACTGCATTCTCTGAGAATTCAACGGCTACTTTTTTTCTTTCATTTTTTTTTTTCTCTATCACATCTTCCACACCCTCCAAAAGACATTACATCTGCACAACATCACTTCAATCATGCCCCATACGCAGCCAGATCCAAGCTGATCTGTCACAGCCCCAGCACTCCACAGGAAACCTTCCACACCAGGTCACCACCAGACACCCAGTATGCGGAGACACTGCGCTGCTTCTAAGTCGCTTCGGTGGTGTGTTCAGTGGCACATGCTCTGATCCAGCATTCGCTGGGCACAGCCAGCCTACTGGTGCTGAGGCCATATACTACTGTGACAGCAACTGCTTAGTGGTGGAACCTGCATGAGTGAGGCTGCCCCTGTGGAGGTGCCACCATACCATCCCAACATTTCAGTGCCCCTGAACTTCAGTCCTTTGCTTTGATTACAAGTTAAAAGACAGAGAAAGCCTGGTCACTCTTTTTTCATTTGAGCATGCATACCTATATCTATATATATGTACATATATGTATGTGTATATGTATATCTATCTGTCTGTCTGTCTGTCTGTCTGTCTATCTATCTATATCTGTCTGTCTGTCTGTCTATAAAAGTTGAACAATTAAGTAGTGGGGGAAAACATCTCTATCTATATCTATATCTATCTATCTATCTATCAATCTGTTTTCTATTATTCAGAAAATATTTCAGAGAGAGAGAGAGAGACGGAGACAGAGACAGAGACAGACACAGACAGACAGACAGAGAGACAGACAGAGATGATGATGATGATGATGATAATCTTTATTTTCAAGGGTAACAGATAAGGCAAACACATGTTTTTTTTTTCATCTGGCCCTTGCCCCGCTAAGGACTAGAGAGAGAGACAGACAGACAGACAGACAGACAGACAACAGACAGACAGTCAGACAGAGACAGAGAGAGAGAGAGAGAGAGAGAGAGAGAGACAGTGAGAGTGACACAGAGGAAGTGAGACAGACAGACAGACACAGAGAGGGAATCTTTTCGGAAAAGTTTGTGAAAACTGATGCAGCTGTTTCTGTATGATTTTACCAACAGTTATACGGACCAACTAACTCAAGTGGCACAGTTAAAAAATAAATCCAGCACATTAATCTTGCCCCTCCTTTATCCTCCCCCCCACCCCCCCAAAAAAAAAGAAAAAAAAAAAGAGAAAAACAAACAGCCAAACAAAAACCCATGAGCAACAAGCTGCCACAACTTGAATGCAACAGCCATCCTTTTCTCTCTGTCTCTCCTTTGCAACCACACAAGTGTGTGTGTGTGTGTGTGTGTGTGTGTGTGTGTGTGTGTGTGTGTGTGTGTGTGTGTGTGTGTGTGCACACGCACACGCACGCTAGAGGTAAGTGTGTGTGTGTTAGTTCGTTAGTTTTACATCTATTCACTATAAGTGTTATTAGACGGGGGAAAAAAAAAAAAGACCCTGTATGATTCTGCGTGTACGTGTGTGTATGCATGTTTTTGTCTGGGAGTGTGTGTGTGTGTGTGTGTGTGTGTGTGTGTGTGTGTGTGTGTGTGTGTGTGTGTGTGTGTGTGTGTGTGTGTGTGTGTGTGTGTGTGCAAGAGGGAGAGAGAGGACTGTGTTAGGGACAAGAGGGGGAGGCTGGGATGGGTGGTA
>JADBJO010002216.1:231533-239033 GCA_016801955.1 Conus betulinus
AAGGCGTTTGACTTGATCAGCAGGTCCAGCCTCTTCACCCTACTATGCCGGATTGGATGTCCCCCCCAAGCCCCTGATGATGATCACATCCTTCCATGACAACATGAATGGCACGGTCCAGTACGATGGCTCATCTTCGGACCCCTTCCCAACCAACAGCAGTGTCAAACAAAGGTGCATGCTTGCTCCAGGATTCTCTGGAATCTTCTTCCCCATGTTGCTGCACTATGCCTTCTGACCGTCTGAAGACGGCATCTTCCTCCACACTAATGGTGACAGAATTCGCTTCAACTTGGCAGGCCTCCCAGTAAAGTTGAACGTGCAGAAAGTCCTTATCAGGGAGATGCTCTTCCCAGATGGCGCCTTCCTCACTGCCCCACACCTGCTTCGCTGATGCCTGCACCCAGTTTTAGCCTCACAATCAGCCTAAAGAATACAAACATCATGGGCCTAGACGTCAGCAGCGCTCCCCACATCTCCCTCAGTGATCACACCCTTGAAGTGTACCAACAGCTTTACTTACTGGGTTCTACCATCTCCAGCAATCTCTCTTTGGACACGGAGCTGAACACGTGGATCAGCAATGCAGCAGCAAGCGATGACCCGTACAGCGAAAACTGTCTGGGACAACACCATGCTAACATCAAACACCAAAATGAAAGTGTACCAAGCCTGCGTGCTGAGCATTCTTCTCTACTGAAGCAAAGCATGGACCCTGTACTCTTGACAAAAACACAGACTGAATGCCTGCCTCAGAAAACTCATGGGCATCACTTGGCAGAACCGCATCACTAACAAGGACGTCCTGACCCACACAGAGATGCCTAGCATGTTCACCATGCTGTCACAGAAAGCCTGCGCTGGCTTGGCCACGTCAGCCACATGGACAACAGTCAGATCCCAAAGCACATCCTGCACAGTGAGCTGGCTACAGGCTCCAGACCCGTAGAACGGCCCGCCCTGCGCTACAAGGGGGTGCTGTTCTTGACAGTACAGGCCAGTTACAAAGTTTCTTACATCTTGTTTTTGAAAAATTGTTGTTGTGGGCTTAGTTTTTCAAACAAAATACAATGAAGCCTTTCCCTGTCTTGATTATGACCCTGTTGACCCCTGCAGGTTTCTTTCTTTCAGCATATTCTTGTTCTTGTTCAGTTGATAGACAGGCAAAATACCCAACTGTTCCCCGACTTTCATCAAAATTGTTAGTTTCCCTACTTTTCCAGAGACTGGAAAAGGCTCCTGCAGTTTCTCATTGATTTTCCCCATTGGTGAGAGCCTGCAGGGCTCTCTGCTAGCCTCCATCACCCCCTCCACCCCCTCCCCACCCATACCCTTTCACACAACACAAAAAACAGTGTAGGCATTAACACTAGAGGGCGGCGAACACACACACTCAAAGCAACAGCTGGTAGGGTTATTTGCCATGTCCATCTCATCTCTTCACATTGTCCTGTACTCACTGTCACATACATCCAATAGATCCAACAGCTTGTGATTGGTTGTACAGATAGTCTTCACACACACACACACACACACACACACACACACACACACACACACACACACACACACGCCCACACACACATGCACACACGCACACACACATGCATGCACATGTGCGCGCACACACACACGCCCACACACACATGCACAAGCACGCACCCGCATACCCACACACACATGCATGCACACACACACACACACACACACACACACACACACACACACACACACACTCCTCTTCCAAACCTTCACTATGTTCAAAGTTATATGGATTTGGATTTATTAGGGCTAATCCGTGTACTAAAAATACATCAGGGTTGTTTGGACGTTTCAGACCAAAGCATGGATGGCAAACAGCAGGATGAAGCATTACTGCATGTCCTCATGTGTATGTATGTACGTATTCATGCACCTGTCTATTTTTGATAGCTTTGCTGAAGATATTATAAACTCTTAGAAAAAAACAAACAAACAAACAACAAACACTGCTCGCAATACAGCACTGTATACTTAGTCAAGAACCAGATACACCAAATGTGCACTGACAACATTTTGATTCGGCAGGTCTTAACGCAGCATGCTGTGGCGCCTTATACACACCCATTCACGGGAATGTTCAGACATGTCGCTTGTTTTGTACTGCAGGAGAGAGGATGACATTCAATTTTTTTTTTTTTTTTTTTTTTTTTTAACCTATTACCCTCCTCTGTATGTTCACAAAATGGACCTTGGACAATCCAACTATTGGAGCGAACGATGAAATTTTCTTGCTGTCAACAAGCATGTGTTCTCTCTCTCAATCTAGCTTACACTCTTAGGAAGTTCAAAACAGACTGTAACATAACATACGACACTGCGGACTTTTCTTCAGTCAATGTTGAAAATATCAAGAGCTGTTGCGTTTTGTCGACATGCAGACCCCCTTCAATATGGAGCCCTTGGCCTAAATTTGAATTACATCAATGTATTCATAGTCCCACCCTCTCTGTGTGGTGTCCTCTTGGCGTGCCTCGACACACCCCAACACTCCTGGCCCTCTCTCTCTTTGCCTACAATCTACCTCTTGTTCTCATCCAGTGGTGCCCCGCCTCCTCCCCCACATACACACAGCTCTCTCCCGGATCCCCCTCAGGTTTGTGAGTGTGTGGACATGTCCATGTTTGTATGTGTGTGAAAACAGTTATGCATGTGTACATGTTGGTGCGAATGCAAATGTTTGTATATGTGTAAGGATGTGCAAGTGTGTGTGTGTGTGTGTGTGTGTGTGTGTGTGTGTGTGTGTGTGTGTGTGTGTGCATGTGCATAAGTGTGTGCATGTGTGCACTGGTGTGTGTGTGTGTGAATGTGTGTGCATGCATGCATGTTTTGTGTTGTGTGTACAAGTGTGTGTATATATATGTATGTGTAGTGTGTGCGTGTGCGTGCGTGCGTGTGTGCTTGCGTGCGTGCGTGCGTGCGTGCATGCATGCATATGTGAGTGCATGCGCGCAAGCACATACGTGTGTACATGCATGCATGTGTGTGTGTGTGCATGCGCGCGTGCACATGTTTGTGAAGATGCATATGTATTCGCATAAACATGTGAGTATGGGTGCATGAATACAAATTTATAGTGTGTCCGTGTGTGCACATGCATGTGTGTATGTCACAGTGTGTGTGTGTATGTCACAGTGTGTGTGTGTGTGTGTGTGTGTGTGTGTGTGTGTGTGTGTGTGTGAGTGAGACTGTGCATATGTATGTATCTGTATAATCTGTGTAAGTGTGTGTGTGTGTGTGTGTGTGTGTGTGCGCGCGCGTGCATGCATGCATAGATAAGTATATGTGTGTGGACATGCATGCATGTTTGCATGTGTGTGTGCGCGTGTGTGCGCGCACACATGCGTGTTTGCAAGTGCGTGTGTGCGTGTGTAAGTATGTGAAGATGTGTATGTACATGCATAAACATATGTGCTAGGGGTGCATACAAAAAAAAAAAAAAAAAAAAAAAAAAGTGCTAGTTCTTATCCTCTCAAAGTTGACACACCTCTGGTTACTATTTACCAAACCCACCAGACATATTTTTTCAAACATGTCAACAGGCTTGTTACAAATTTGTTTGGAATAAGAAGCCAGATAAGATTAACTGAAAAACTGCACATAAAAGTATCAAAGATGGTGGTATTGGTCTTCCTGACCTAAAAACTTCTGTTTTATCTCTGAAGTTGTCCTGGATACGTAAAGCTGAAACATCAACCATAGATGGCCAAATATTCTGTTGTTCAACTTCCCTAAGTGGTCGCTTATGAAAAAATATGGTCCAGAATTCGTTTCCAACTTCACCAAGTATAATCAGTTTTGGGCTGAAGTTCTTGATGTGTATAAATTCTTTTATTACAAGTGTTCCCCCCAAAACTCCACTGAACTTCTTGCCAAACCATTTTGCCATAACAAGCGATTTCAAATCGGAAAGAAGTGCACTTTATCGAAAAAAACTAAGTAGCAAAGATATAATAACTGTCTCGCCCACTTTTTGATGATGAAGGAAAGTTTTTGCCACATGCACTTTTTAAAGAAAAAATATAATGTAAATATTGATTTTGTCACTTTTGCTGGCTTTTCAGCGACTATAACGGGACTGTAAAAAAACATAAAATGCCATAAGTACATCAACTCATCTTTGTGCTTTAACACCTTTTTGCTATAAATAAAGGCTCCAAGTTGTATTATGATATCATCATTGCGAATAATGTTGTGATAAACGGGATATAAAATTGTTGATGCAAAATGATTGGAAATCCTGCTTTTTGCATGCACATAAGATACGTAATGTAAGGCTGCAGTGGTTTCAACTGAAAATTTTACACAGGTGTTTATGCTCAAATGTTGTTTTAAAGGAGATTGGTATCGTTGAAAATAATATCAGTTTTTGCAGCACATTCAAAGATAGCATTGATCATATCTTTTGGAAATGTCACCATGTACAAGTATTTTGGAATTTTCTCATTGGCTTAATGAAGAAAAATGTTTGAATGCTGAAAATGTACTTTTGACAGAAGCACTCATACTATTTGGCTATGACAATATGATTGTTGGCGACACTGTCTTTTACTTTATGATACCATTTGCAAAGCATTACATATACGTTTGTAAAATAAACAACACCATGCCACAAATACATGTATTCATAAACAAATTAAGATTTAGATACAAAATTGAGAACATATTGCATATTTGAAATTAAACAATGCAGGTTTTTTGACCAGATGGCTGGCATACAGACCATTAATGGATACTGTTTAACAGTTATACACTTTTGTCCTTTTTTTTTTTTTTTTTTTTTAGACAACTTGCACTAATAGATTCAGAAGTGTAAGATGAATTGTGTAAATGAACACTTTTTTTGTACATTATTAGAGAC
This sequence comes from Conus betulinus, assembly GCA_016801955.1. Classification (NCBI taxonomy): domain Eukaryota; kingdom Metazoa; phylum Mollusca; class Gastropoda; order Neogastropoda; family Conidae; genus Conus; species Conus betulinus. Next base: position 236,434 of record JADBJO010002216.1, read on the forward strand.
CTGATTTCAATATTTTGCCAAACATAATGATGTGAAAAACATCCCTGTCAGCATGATTTTTCTTTTTTTTTTATTGAGCAATTTTTTTTTTTTTTTACAAGACATACACAACTTCGCACCGAGACATACGCATTTCCTTCATAAGTTGTAAATGGGGGAAGGAAAGAGAAAAAAAAACAACAACCACAACAACAAACAAAAACAAAAAAAAAAATGAAAAAAAAACCCTTCCTTCCCCCTCCCCCATACATATATCTGTATTGACATACACACGTCAGCATGATTTTTCTTGATATATCCACCTTCTCTCTCTCTCTCTCTCTCTCTCCTCTCCTCTCTCTCTCTCTCTCTCTCCTCTCTCTCTCTCTCTGTTTTTGTTTGTTTGTCTGCTTTGATCAGAGAATGTTTACATGAATTTGTGAATTCACATTGTTTTGGGTGATTGATTTCTTTCTTTATTTCTTTATTTATTACATACATACTTGCCTTCCCTGTATGTGTATGTATGAATGCAAATAAAAAAGTTATTAAAAAAAATGTGCTGGAGTGCATGTGGGCATGTGTGTGTGCATGTGTGTGTGTGGTGTGTGTGTGTGTGTGTGTGTGTGTGTGTGTGTGTGTGCGCATGCATGGATAAGTATGTGAGGATGCATCTGTGCATGTATAAATGTACGTAGGGGTGCAATTGCATACAAAAGCGCAAGAGTGTGTATGTATGTGTGTGTGTGTGTGTGTGTGTGTGTGTGTGTGTGTGTGTGTGTGTGTGTGTGTGTGTGTGTGCGTGCGTGTGTGTGAGTGGATGCAATGTGCATGGATAAATATGTGAATGTGTTCATGCACACAAATGTGTAGAAGTTGGTATCATGTCAACATAATTTTTTACAGAGGGTTAAAGGATAAGGTACCAAGCTTTTTTTCAAACAGCCCTCACAAAAAAATAATCATAATCATAAAAATCAAACATACAAGAAAAACCATGGACTGATGCATTATGAAGACCATCCAAAAGTTTCAGTTTTAACTAAAACATTCAAAGCATCATAATTCTATGAAATCTATTGTGCAGAATTTCAATATACATGGTAATCAACATTGACAACAGAGAGAGAGAGAGAGAGAGAGAGAGAGGAGAGAGAGGAGAGAGAGAGAGAGAGAGAGAGAGAGAGAGATTCAGCAACAGTTCAAGCATAAACTGTTTGATAATGTATCTATTCAATTCCCTTTCAGGGCTCTTTTAAACATTATTTTCGAGGGACATAATTTCAAAGAAGATGGCAAATTGTCCTATGTGGTTTCTCCATAATGTTATATTTGATTTGTGTGTGCATGTGTGTGTGTGTGTGTTGTGTGTGTGTGTGTGTGTGTGTGTGTGTGTGTGTGTGTGTGTGTGTGTGTGTGTGCGAGCAAGTGTGTGTGCGTCACATGCATGCTTATGTGTGTGTGTGTGTGTGTTCGCAAGCATGTGCATGCGCACGTGCGTGTGTGCGTGCATGCGTATCTACAGGCATGCATGCGCGAATGCCTGTGTGTATCTCCATGCACGATTGTGTGTGATACAGAGAGACAACAGAGACAGACAGACAGAGACAGACAGAAAGACGGACATTAGGACAGACCGAGACAGAGAGAGACAGAGAGGGAGGAAGCGAGAGCCTGGGCACATACATGATATGAAAGAGACTGTGCACATGACTACCAGCTACATGTAAGGTCAGCAGGAATTCAAACAGGAATGAAGGAGAAAAGGTATGTAGATGAGAAGGAATGAACTGAAGAAAGAATGACTTGAAGGTAAAGAAGACAGCAAAAAGAAGGAAAGATAAAGTTAAAACAAAACGAAACAAAACAAAACGGTATAGAAAGAAACTAAGCACCAGATAAAAGAAGATAAAGGAGATATTGTGCAACTAATTGCACAGCAGTGTCAACCACTTTAAATCCCACCTCACAAACAAGCTGAAACGCCTTGCCAAACACACACACACACACAAAGCATCTTTCCATAGGAAACTACCAAGATGACCTCCAATTGAGAAAGAATCCTCTCCGCTACAACACACACACTAACACACACACACAATAACACACACACACTCTCTCTCTCTCTCTCTCTCTCTCTCCACACACACACACACTCACACAGAGCGCGAGTCGTTCATTCACTCCAAGCACAAACAGGCTGGTCCAAGAAATAACAGCTGCACACACACACACACACACACACACACACACACACAGTCAGTTGACTGCATGCTGCGACACACACCACACATAAACACAGCGAGGCACACCCTCCACGATTAGGGATCAGCAAATTACTCCACCGCAGGCCTATCAACCTGGATCCAACATGGATGCTCATTAAAAGCTCAGCAACCAACGCCAACAATCACTTAGACTCCCACATGAAGCACACACCCCTGTCTCTCTCTTAATTTTTCACACCAAGGTCCATGATATCGCTGATGGGGGGGGGGGGGGGGGGGGGGGGGGCCGGATAAGTTGTAAGCAGCAGACCAACGTGGCTGTGCTGGGGAAGGGGGGAAGGTGGATGGGGTGGGAAGGGTGTGGGGATGTTGGGAAACATCTGTTGTTCCCTA
>JADBJO010002216.1:244033-246533 GCA_016801955.1 Conus betulinus
TCTCTAAATAAAATTCTGACTTTGACTTTGACTCACACACGCACAAACACACACATAGGCAAACATACACACATACACTCACATACGCACACACACATGCATGCACGCACACAAGCATGCACGCACACACGCACGCGCACACATACACACATCACGCACAGAGAGAAACAACAGCTGAGGAGAACTCTTTCCCCCCCCCCCCCCCACACACACACACACACACACACACACACACGAAACAAAGGTCCCCTTGCCTTTAAACGCTCTGCCACCTAATCTTTCTCTAACCAGAAGTCATTAGAAACGCTCCCCAGCATGGCTCAATGCTACTCACCAAGTAGCTATGGCATTCTGTGGCAGCAGCAGCAGCAGCAGCAACAACAGCAACGACAACTTTCACATCAGATCCCCTTGGTACCACGATCATACACTACACAGCACAATCCCGCAGCAACAGAGCAACACTGACTGCACACCTAGAGCTCGTTTTTTTTGTTCTGGCAACGAAAACCTGAAGGGGAGTGAGAGGTTCCTGCATATGTGATGGTGGTGGTAAGTTAGGTGAGGGGGGAGGGGGGGAGGGGAGGGGGGTGTCAGTGAGTTGGAAGGGTGGACAGAAGAGGGCTGGGAAAGGGGGGGGGGGGGGGAGGGGAAAGTGCTTGCCTTTTTCATGAACTCTCCCCCATTCCCCGAATGTCAGCCGGTACTTGATTGGGGAAGTCGGTGAAGGTCAGAGTTCAGAGTGCATCACGCACCCAGCAAGCTAGAGTAATGACGATGTGTGGGAGACCAATGGAATTCTGTACAGGATAATAAGCATGGATGTGAGCGGGGCACACACACACACACACACACACACACTCTCTGCTCACTCATGCACTTGGATGTCTTCAATTTTAAAAGCACACAACTTGGACACATCAACAATGCTATAATGATATACAGTCATAACGATACTTACAGCACTACTGCTAATGATACTGGTAATGATATCCATATTACTCATGACAATAATAATGACCATACAATTAATGACGCTAATACTGAGATAATCTGCTCTAGTCTAAGCATGCTGGGAGGCACAGAAATATCACGTCTTTCAATCTCCTCAGCTTGCTGCCCCTCGCCACCCCCCATCCCCAACTCCTTCCTCTCATTAATGTACACTCACACACACACACACACACACACACACACACACTCTCTCTCTCTCTCTCTCTCTCTCTCTCTCTCTCTTCCTCTTCTAGAATCAGAGTTGTAGACCAGCAGGCAGTTTGTTCCATACTATGGTGAGAGCTCAATAAGAAAAGGACACCTCTCGCCATGTGTTTTTGTCTCTGTCAGTGTTTTTTTTTTTCTTCAAAAAAAATTTCAGACATACGACATATAAAATTTCGCTGTTGCAAAGTGAGCACAGTCATACCAGTTGACAGGTAACGCACAGCTTTATTTTTCCGTTCCAACATTTTTGTTGCTGTAGTCCGAGCAGAGGCATGTATCAAACTTGTGTACTAGTTAACTAGGGAAAATTCAATACCCAGAAAGTGATGACGTCTATTTTTGCACAATTTTGTGTGCTGTTATTGTTCTAATATTACCTGACCACTTGTGTACAAACTTTCATGCTGTATCTACTTTATCTACAGGAAAATAAGCCTAGTCGAGTTTGGTATTAAAAGAATTGTCGGGAATTCGCCAATTCAGTCATCTCAAGAGCGCAGATATATCACATTTTTCATGACAACCCACTAATTATCAAACCGACAGCCCCATTTGTAATGGCCGCTCAACAATGCCAAACACATTGCTGCCAGACCAGCTATGCACAGATGACATTCAGTTTGCCGAGTACAGCGCGGTTAGCTGGCTGGTGGGAGTGGCCTGCAGAAAACACCCCTTTCCCTGACCTGCATTTCACAGCTTGGCCTCTGCAGCTGCAGATGAGCTGTAAACTCCCCTGCCTCTCAAAACTAAGTAACTTGCTCTGAACAGTCTGAACATTGACAGCCCAGACATGACATAAAGAACTACTCCCTTTTCACTTTATCTGAACATTGACAGCCCAGACATGACATAAAGAAACTACTCCTTTTCACTTTATCTGAACACTGACAGCCCTGACATGGCCTAAAGTACTACTACTTTTCACTTTATCTGAACACTGACAGTCATAACATGATGTAAAGTACTACTACTTTTCACTTTATAGACACAGGTTTGAACCTGAAAATTGACAGCTATGACATAACGTAAAGTAGTGCCAAATCAAAAACCAAACACCAAAGACACACACAATAAAGGGGCGATGGGAAACAGCTGACCCTCCCTTCCTGCCGACCTATCCCACTGTTTGATGGCGAACTGTGCGGCAGTCTCCCAACAACCTGGAAGTGAAGGCGTCAGTGGTGATGATCTGTGAAAGAGGATGCTGACTGCTGCTCGGCACACCCTGGGAGGGGAAGACATCTGGGGTTTCAAACTCCACCATGTCCTGTGGCAG
>JADBJO010002216.1:251533-286533 GCA_016801955.1 Conus betulinus
TTCTGTTAGGAGAGAAGACTCTAGCCTTTAACAAACCGTGCCTTTTTCTGTTGTTTTAGCTTTCTACACAAAACATTTTTTTTCTGTTAGTTTTAGGCTTAGCACTTTATACCAAACCCAAATACAGGCAATTATTGTCAGAGAGAAACATTCTTTTCTGTAAAATGTGTACTAAACTGTCACGAAAATCTTAAGTCAATAGAACTACTTTGAGGATTCTCCTGAATTTCTACACTGATCACAAAAGCTGTACTTTTTTTTTTAACCTTTTCTTGGAGTTTTCTTAAATCTACGCACGCATGCACACATGCATGCACGCATGCTAACACACACACACACACACACACACACACACACACACACACACTCACTCTTTCTCTCCCACACTCAGACACGGACTCTGGCATCCACACAACCACCTGGTAGGAAAGAGACCTCCTCCACTTCCGTTTCCATGTCAGACATGCTGAAAGCTGCCTTCAGAACAGAGCGCTAGATTTTCTATGGTAACTAACCCCTGGACTGTGGAACAGCGAGCTCAAACTAGTTCAGGTTCAGTGTTTGCGGTTCTCTGCACGTCCTGAGTTTCTCTGGCTGCAATCGGTCGTTTACAACTCAGCAGACTTTGTTGTATGTGCTGTGGACACTTCTTCTACAGCAAGGCATAACAATGTTGACGTTGCTGAACACTCCAGTTATGAGAGTGTTTTCATTTTATATAGCACAGCGATGGTTGTGACCAGTCTTCCTCAGTTTCCTGGACAAAATGAATAGCATAAAATTATTGTCTTTAAAAACATCAAAGGCTTGAGAATTGACAATCTGAAGCCATTCCTTTGAATTATGTGGACACACAATCACCTACATGCATCCAAATGCAAAGATATCACACACACACACACACACACACACACACACACACACACACACACACACACACACACACACACACACACACACACACACACACACACACATACACTGATTGTAAGGAGTAGCACAGTGGTTCCAGGCTTCATTAAAAACCATATATACAGCCATACACATCTACTGCATGCAACTGTAGTACCAGAATGACTGCCTGAATTGGCAGAAAATCACTCTAAAAATGGGTGCAGGAATGGGACAGACAGATGAAGGTCTTTGAGGCTGGGTGTTCCATTCCTTAACGGTATACTGAACAGGGAAATGAAAAAAAAAAGACATCTATGGCAACAGCCTCTAAACAGCAGACTGATTTCATACTGGAATGTGACCATCTTCTGTGATAAATTGTGCAGACTCATACAATCTCAAAATGCAGCACATACACTGTTTCACTCTGCCTGAAACCTTTAAATCAACACAATGACTCAGTGCTGTGGCTGCAGCAGTGACAGGGGACTAAGCCTATGCCTCACAGTCTTCCTAAAGCCTCTTTCAGTATTTTTACCCATACATCTATCTGCTTGCATAGTGATCTGTTGATTATTAACTCCCTACAGTTCTTTCCTTTGATTTTCGATCACTAGTGATCAAAACTTTTATGTCGAAATCATCACATCTAAAAAACTTTTTTCCCCCCATAAACTGAAAAGTTTACTAAAACAAACCTAAACGAATGCTTTCACAAGAAAAAAAATATATCTGAGTAATTTTGATATTGTTGCATAGTTATTGCTAAAAAAAAAAAAAAAAAGCGAAAAACTTGAAAACTACTGAGAGTTTGCAAATGCAAAAAAAAAAAACTCATGATATTTCAATTATCTATCCAGGAGATTTTTTCAAATGAAGTATGTAGCTGATGCACATTTAAACTGAACTTGAAAAGGATTCCATATCTCTGTAATTATGTTCATATGTCCCTTAACATTACTGCAAATCCATTACAATGTTAGAATTTCTTATTTTATTGTACTTTATTAGACTTTAGTTGAAAAATCTTGTTTATACCTAGTTATTTATATTATGTAATTCAAATCGTTTAAAATGTTATAGGTCTCTGTTAGATCACATAGCATACTGCTGGGATACATTTCATATCACTCTTCTAGTAGCACTACCAAGCTGTTACACTCTGTAATAATGAAAATCAAATAACAATGATATGGGATAATGCAATGCTTTGTATAGATCGCCATCATTGCCATCATGCAAAGAACTAATAAGAGTTAAACTTTGCCCAAAAATTGTGTACAAAAGAGTTAAACTTTGCACTGCCACGTGTACAAAAAGAGTTAAACTTCGCAGAAAATCTGCAGTCATAATAACTCCACAACAATTTTGATCAGAACCACACAGTCATATTCACAAACATGATAGCTTACAGCGTGTGTGTGTGTGTGTGTGTGTGTGTGTGTTCGTGTGTCTGTGTGTGTGTGTGTGTGTGTGTGTGTGTGTGTGTGTGTGTGTGTGTGTGTGTGTGAGAGAGAGAGAGGGGGGGGGGGGGGGGGGGGGGGGCTGCAGATTTCTCTTTCGTCAGAATGTGTTACTTCTGAGCTCTTGTCTCATTAGTGAGAAGAAATCATTTCAAACTGATGGCAGAAAGAGGTGGAACTGAAGAGGGATGAAGGAGAATTTAATTTTTTTTAAGGCAATTTTTACAATGCTTTATAAATTCAGCATTTTTTTACGATGCAAAATTATAAATTGGATAGAAAAGCAGTTTAATTCCTTTTCATTTTGCAGTGCATTTTCTCTGGGTTACAAGAATATTTCTGGGTTTGCCTTATCTTTTTAACAAAAATTGTATGGCCTGTTAATTAATGAATTACATGAAGCTTCTGGATTGCGGAAGGAAATGATGCTTACTGCAGACATAAAACGTAGATTTTGACATGGTAACACTCCTAACAGCCTTGCTACCCCCAACCCCTCACCTCCCTGCTGTCGGCGTTGCCTGTCAACACCAAAAAGCTGATTTAATGATCATGAGTAGTCTGGTGAATCATGTTGATCGCGACAGCTGACTGTCACTCGCCGTTCAGTCAGCGATTGTCTCATTGATTTTCTCTCCGCCGCAACGAAAAACAAACAAAAAAAAAAACTACTCGGTCTATTTCCACTAAAACGATAAACACGAAGGTGGCTTATCTACAGCAATGTTTGCAGCCAGGAGAACACGAAACCGACAACGATCAAATCAGCAGTTTACCTGGCAAAGCAGACGACAGCTGTTCTTCCACTCGATACAACTGAAAGATGTCGCCGTATTCCAAGGGAAGCAATACCCGTTCTCAATCTAGAGATAATGTGTGAGTTGCAATCCTTGCTTGAACAAACAGGTATAGCTCCCCCCCCCCCCCCCCCCCCCCCCCCCCCCCCCCCCCCCCCCAGTACATTATTTTCAGTGGCGGGGTGTTTGCTTTTACAGTTTTTGTTTTCATTTTTGTCTTGTTTTCGGATGGGGCATTCATTTCTCTTCAGCCAGTAATGTAGAGTCTACCTGCATATTATTCATTTGATGTAGTATCTTTCTTTTGTTGTTGTTGTTGTTGTTAACCTGGTCAATATAGTTTTTATTTTGTTACAAAAAGAAGTACATGTCCAAATACATACAAAAAATATAACTGCATACATCACATTGATGCATGCGGAAGCAAGTACAAACACAAAGATTCGACCACACATAGAACTCTATTCAGGAATCGTACCTGCAAGTTGGACCAAAATGACCATGCCGGATCTCAAGTCAAGTCAAGTAAACTTTATATATCTCAATTTGAGAAATTAATTTGTGGTCACACACATTCACAGCAAATAAACAATAATTTAGTCACATTACCCATTTTCTCACATATGACATACATTCATATATAAAGAATTTGGATTTCAATTAAACATCTCCTCGGTTCATAAAATCAATGGACAGGGGAATAAAACTTTGTTTAAATCTGACACTTCTGCATTTAACCGATCGATATCTTCGTCCTGACTGAAGAAGGTCATACTGATTTGCAAGAACGTGGGTCTGGTCACACGCAATCTTCTTCGCTTTCCAAACAACACGGCACCTGTACAGCTCACTCAGACTTTTTTGTCTCTCTCCAACGATTTTTTCCTCCCACGTTCACCACTTCTCAAGCACATTTCTACTCTTCACAGTCAACCCACCATACCAACACCTCACGACAGCTGCCAATAGAGGAGCCTGGAGAGAAACGGCGGCAGCCTCATCACTCATCACCCCCCCCCCCCCCCTCCCCCCCACCCCCCCCCCCCCCCCCAACGACCCCCCAGCGGTCAGGGGAATGAATGAATGAATTAACCTGTAAATTAACGAGCAGATCAAGTCACCGAGACTCCACTGAAAGACAGGCAGGCAGGCAGGCAGGCAGACACTCAAGACAGGGGCGCAGACTGATGTGTGACAAGGAGCTATGAACACAAAAGGAAGGAAGGCGGCCGGTGAAGGATGGTAGCGAGAAAAAAAAAACAACAACAGAAATTGAACATCCATACCTGCCTCCTCCTCCCCCCCCCCCCCCCCCCCCCCCCCCCCCCCCCCCCCGCCCCCTCCATCCCCCCGCCCTCTCCTCCCCTCCCCTAAATTCATACTGTGTCATATTCTGGTTTCAGTGAGTTTTCGCTGACGTATCATCTCCGACTGGAACCCGCGCTTGAAGAGGATGGAGACCGTACCAGCCCCATGCAGTCTGCCTCTAAGCATTCTCATCAAGGGTCGGAAGATCCCCAGCACATAAAGCCCTCCCTTCCCCTCCCTCTCCATTTGCCGTCGTGACCCACTTGTCTTACTTCCGTGCTTGCTATGCAGACGTATTTGGTGCGAGGGCACAGGCCGGGAACAGTGTTCTTGCGTGCGCGCGCGAGTGTGTGTGTGTATATGTGTGTGCACGCAAGCGCGCATGTGTGAAACAGTGTGTGTGTGTGTGTGTGTGTGTGTGTGTGTGTGTGTGTGTGTGTGTGTGCATGTGCAGATGCGTGCGTGCAGGAGCATGCTCAAACAAGCCCACAGATCACGCACACGCATAATATGCACATCTACACACACACACACACACACACACACACACACACACACACACACACTGGCACATACACATGGACCCGCACCCACACACCTGTTCTGACAGTAGGGTTAACTCCCTCGACCACCCTTTCAAGAATCGAACTACGCTCGCCGTGGCAGACAACAAAAGACGCGCCAAGGCACGAGGTCTTCGACACAGCAGCTGAACGAAGTCATTGTGAGTACTAGACGCTATCCGATACCATAACATGGTGGCAGCGGAAAGTTAAACAAACAAACAAACAAACGTATTATCAAGATACCTGAAATGTATTGGACTGAGGAAAATTTCGCCGAGGCGCTAGATATTTTCAAACAAAGCATGACGTACTATTATCTAGCAGACAAAGAAATCACACGACCTTAAAAACAAGGGTTGAAAATTCTTCGAGGACTCGTGCAGAAGACACCAAATGCTTGCAAGCTTCAAGCCTAACCAAAGAAGAAGAGGAAGAAGAAGAAGAAAAAGATCGAAACAAAATATAGGAGTTTTTAGATTTCACAGTTGAAAAGTGAACGTGAATTTCAAAGTTCATATACTTCAACAAATGAACATGAGGCAAAGAGAAAATGAAACACACTGGACGATTTCTGCACTAGAGCCGGAACAGTAGCCAGCAAGTGCCAGCGAAAGAAGCACAAACTGTACAGACGACGGTTGCAAAGCAGGGCAGGGGGGCAATTAGCAGGCATATGCCAAGGCAAGAAACAGGGCAGCAAAAATGTGTCGACAGGCAAAGAAGACACTTGAGGCTTCCATTGCAGCACAGGCAAAGACAAATCCAAAGTCAATCTGGTCGTACGTCAAATCCCAAACCAAGGCCAGAACAGGTATTGCAGATCTCATAAGAACGAAGACGACAACTGACAAAGAGAAGGTGGACCTCCAAGATGGTTTCTTCCAAAGTGTCTTCACCATAGAGAGAGACGGAGACTTACCAGAGATGCCAAACTACGCATGTTTCTGAACTGCTTGACTTTGTCATCTCAGAAGAAGCTGTCAGGAAGCACCTTGCCAGCCTGAAGACTGAAAAAGCACCTGGACCTGACGGGATGATCGTGCGCATGCTGGTAGAGCTATCTGACGTCCTTGATACTCCCATTAGCATCATCTTCAAGAAGTCTTTGGATGCTGGAAAGATCCCTGATACCTGGAGAACTGCCAATGTCACCCCGATCTTCAAGAAAGGCAGCTGGCTCAGCCCAAACAACCACAGGCCAGTAAGCCTAACCTGCATACTCTGCAAGACTATGGAGGCACTTGTTCATGAACAGCTCATAGCACATCTTCAGGACAACAGACTGATCAGCAGGCGACAGCATGGCTTTACACAGGGACGATCATTTACGACTCAGCTATTGGAGACTTTGGACATCTGGACTGAGATGACTGATGCAGGAGGAAGGGTGGATGCATGAAAGCCTTTTATAGCGTGCCCCATCGCAGGTTAGTGGCCAAAGTGAAAGCTCATGGCATCAGTGGAAAGGTCCTCGAATGGATTAGGGATTTCCTTGCCGACAGGTCACAGCAGGTCATCGTAAATGGTGTAAGATCAGAGCAAGCAAGGGTGACGAGCGGCATCCCTCAAGGCAGCACCCTGCGGATGACGCTTAAGTTTTTACACGCTGCGACGATAGCAGCTCTAGGGCCACTCTTCAAGAGGATCTAGACCGGCTACAGCAGTGGTCCACTGCAACTACGCTTTCATCCAGAAAAGTGCAGCGTCCTGAGACTGGGCCATCCGAAGGAAGCAGCCACCTACTGCATGAAGGGACGCAACCCCCAGGGAGTGGAGTGCACTCATTGGCTAGAGGAGAGTGACGTTGAGAGAGAGACCTGGGTGTGTTGGTGGACAAAGACGAGCTTCACACACAACAGCAAAAGCCAACAGAACCCTAGGCGTCATAAGGAGAACCTTTGACCATCTTACGCCAAAAACCTTCGTTTCACTCTACAAGTCCCCAGTGAGACCAGCCATGAAATATGGCCACTCAGTCTGGCAACCAAAACACAAGACACTCTGCAGTGACCTAGAAGATGTCCAAAGGAGAGCAACCCGCCTGATAGGTTCCCTGAAGGAACTCCCCTACCCAGAACGTCTTGCTCGCCTGAAGCTACCTAGCTTGGAGCATCGCCGTACCAGAGGTGACATGATGGACGTATACAAATATGTCCACAGGATCTATGACACAGATCGACCAGTGTTCCCCCTTTTCCAAGGCAGGGATACCCAGGGAAACAGTCTTAAGCTGGCCAAGGGACACTGCAGGCTGAATACACATGCTGGTCACTTCTCCCAGCGTGTTGTCACAGTCTGGAATAGCCTTCCGGACGGTGTTGTAACCGCCCAGTCAAGCGCGGGGCAACTTCTACGAAAAAGCGGGTGGAATATCCGAATAAGATGGAACACAGAGAAGACACCGCAAACATCACCACTCCACGAAGACGACGACGATGATATGGGCAGACAACACAACCTAAACAATACACTGAACCACAACAAACAACTGGACACAGGCAACCACAGCAACATCATCACGAACCGCAAATATACAAATGAACCTGGACAACGTCGAAGAAACCACAGTGCACTCCAAACGAACACAAGGAAACTCGCCTATGGAGCCTGGTGATCAGAAGCAGACTGGAGACATTCAGTGCAACACTCGACAAAGACAAGATGAAATTCCAGAACACCACTAATGTACACGTTCTGGAAAGGTCATCAAAAGACCAACAAGATTCCATGAATAACTGAGCAAACGAAGTGTTTACTTTGTACATAGTTGTTCCGAGTGTTAATTAAGTTTGTTATTTTCTAAAAAATTCAAACGGTTACTGTATTACTGTTGTTTCCAAGCATAACTACAAAGGGACACTACACAACTAAAGAAAGAAAAGGGAGATGTTCCGACAGTAGGGTTAACTCCCGTGACCACCTTTTCTGCAAGAGTCGAACTACGCTCGCTCTCGGGCAGACGACAACAAAGGAGGCGTCAGAGACCCGAGGTCTTCGTCACAGCAGCTGAACGAAGTCATTGCGAATACTAGACGCTATCCGATACCATAACAACACCCATGCACTCACACACACACACACACACACACACACACACACAACGTGCATACTCACCACACAGCATACAATGATAATAATGCATGGGCAGTGTTAGGTAGGTACTCGAGGTCTGACCCTGCGCGGGTTAGACATCTGCGAAGTCCCTCTTCTTAAATCCTCTCAACTTTGTCATTTATCCATCAACTTTAAATCATGCGCGGTGTGGTCTCATGGTGTATCATAGTCCGCACGCAGTGACACCTCATTGATGACGCTGAAACTAACAGGAACTGGTTAACTGAAATGCATTACCTTTTGTTCAAAGTGAATAAGTTTTTCAAGATAATTTTATATGACACTCCAACTGCAGTTTGTTGTCTGGAATTAGTCCCGATACTCCATGCTGCTTGAGTTGATTGATTTTGACACACCTTCCAACAGATAAAGCTGATGGAAACAAATCTAGCTGATGTTTTTGTCGGGGGGATATAACCATACACTCTGTTTTGGTAGGATGTAAAAGCATTGAATCGTTTTCACACTAGTTTACTACTTCCGTGACATTTTGTTGTGAGCAAGCATTAGCGCTGGTGACATCCTTGTCAGGAGTATGCACAGTAACATCGTCAGGAAATCATTTTTTTTTTTTTTTTTTTTTTTTTTCTTTTTTTTGCTGTGTCCCATCCTCTGCGCCACCTCAGAGGCAGTGCACCTACGCCGCTCATTCCGACACCCCGTCCACAGCCACAGCCCGGTAGGCCCCGCCGCACCGGCACCGGCAATCCACAGGGAGCAGTCAATGTCAAGTCGTCAAGAGGGCAACCACCGGAGGAGACACTGCACTACTGCCGAGTCACTTCGGTGGTGTTCAGTGGCGCCTGTTCTGATCTAACATACGCAGGACACCACCTACTAAGCCCCCTACTGACGACAATAATTGCTTAGTCGCGGAGCTGGCGTGAGTGAGCTCTCCCTCCGGAGGGCGCCCACCACGTCCGTCCAACGACAGCCCCCATGACTCGCTGATACCGGTGACCCCGACGGAACCAAATCAAGGCCACAGACGTGGAGAGGACATCGAAATTGAGGTCACCATGAGAGCAGGGCATGAAGGGCCACAGAATTTGAGACTTTTTTTTTTTTTTAATGCTGATCGATGAGAATGAGGATGATCATGACGGATTTCCATTTCGGTCTGAGACTGCATGACAGGGCTGTACTCTACGCTTCCTTTCATAATATATCCCGGCGTCAACCAGGCCCGAGAGATACAGGCACCTGCAGTGTTTGTCAGGAAATTTGAGCAACACTCTCAGAAACGCATCCATTAAGTGGATGAAACTCGACTGTGTGGTCCCAGTCTTCCCAACTGAGTCCGCAGCAAACTCAGCTCTGGGTAGGAGCCGGTCGGGGCAGAAAAACCCACATGACTTCTGATGGGATTCGAACCCACGACCCCCCAGCCGGGAGTCCGCGACGCTAGCCACTTCGCCACGGCGGCTGGTGCTGTCAGGAGTATGCACAGTAACATCGTCAGGAAATCATTCACATGATACGTTACGATTTGAAACGTGATGGGAGGTCATTGAAAAACAGGCATTTGAGGCGGGGGAGGGGACTAAAATAGAATGGTGTGGTAAAACTTGCTTGGCTACCTATTCGGCAGAATACGATACATTCAGTGAGACTCACTGGTATCTGTCTGCAAAACAAGACTCAAAGAAAACTGTTATTTGTACACTTTTGGTATATACATTGATATTTTTCAAAGAAAGCTTTTTTTCCTTTAGGGTAAAAGGAAGAATGTCAAGGAGTATTACACCAGTCAACTGAAATTGGTTCACAGCATTTAGCCACGCGACCAACCAATGTGTGAAAGCTGTATGACAGGAATGTCCAGGTCGTAAAACCAGACTGCAAATCGTGGGTGAGGTTATGTTTTTTTTCCAAATACCATTAGAAATATTTGTGTGCATGTTTTTCGATTGGTCTGGATGATATCGATAGAAGAAACATGCGTCTGCACACTTTATTTCTGAGAGTTCTTTCATCTTAGGAATAGTTACTATCTTTGCTTTCTCTAATGCTGTAGGGAGGTATAATTCTGTACATACACATTACATACAGAAGTTCGGCTTTCTGCAATATAGGGTACAAATAATTTCAGCCTACTCGAACTGATTTCGTCGTTTAAAAAAAAAAAAAAATGTAAATTTTCAAACTTCATGTACTCATGGGGGAGAGGGAAGGGTCACTCAATAGCTCCTTTTGTCTTTTTTGGTTCCATGGCACTTGTGCTGAGAGAGGACGGCTGTGCAGACAAGTTAGAGAAAATGGTCACTGAAACTGTCTGCTGAAAAACTTACTGAAAAGTTTGTAATGTAACCTCTGTTTATCGTGTCGTAGATAAATGTGTGTTGTTTGCAATAAGCCTATCAAAGAATGAATTTTTAAAAAGTATCAAATGTTTCAGACAATTACACTGAACTCTGATTTCTTAAAACATTTCCTTATTTTGAATTGTCGTTTTATTCCGCATCATCAATCCCTTTTGTTTACCAAGATGTCAACACAGAATACGTTTGCACCAGTGTGTGTGTGTGTGTGTGTGTGTGTGTGGGGGGGGGGGGGGGGGGGGGGGTGCTGCGCGTGCGTGCGTGTAAACTAATAGACAGAATCGTTTTCGTTCAATGCCCATCTTGCGCTGAAGTGAATGAAGATAAGTGATTGCTCGTTCATTTTCGTTGTCCTGAGTGTTGTGTATCTTGCCTGAAGAAGACCTAAGAGGCTGAAACGCGTCGTCTTTTGTTTGTGATTTCGGATTCGTTTGTGTACATTTTCTTGGTGGTTCGCTATTAATTACATTTAAAATTTGTATACATTTCCGCCTGCAGTCGCCTCACTTTGCAACAAGTACAGTCACTGAATTGTTATCCATGAATATCATTGTTACCATCGCCATCACTATTTCTGTCTTCTTTCATAAGGTCACATCTACATTTTTGGAATCTGTTCATGAACATGCTAAAACTATTGCTACCTATTATGCGAGCACACATGCAAGCGACTGTGTGCAGGCTACGTATATACAGAGACAAATGAAAGTGACCCGTGCACTAATGTGCAGGTACGTATGTAATTGACTGTGCACTGATATTAAAGTACGTATGCAGGTGACTGTGCGTTAGTATGCAGGTACATAAACGTTTGACTTTGTGGTCGCATAAACATGCATATTACAATTCAATACACCAATGCATATCAAGTCACTGTTCATTGAGATACAAGCTCTCATGCAGCAGTGTGGTTATTACCATATATAAGCAAGTAACTTTTCGTTGATATGCAGTCACATATGCGAGTGACCGTGCACTCATGCACTGAAATATATGCCGTTGAATCCCACATTTATTATGCAGGTACAAACGAAAGTGACTGTCCGTTAATATTCAGGTATGAAATGATCCATCCTTTATTTCCAGTCTTCAGAAAATATATGAAAGGGCGGTTTAAAACAGATGAATATATTGCAAAAAAGAAATTCGCAGTACGGAGAATTTGAGCTAAAGTGGAGCTGGTATAGACAACTGATTGATGACCAGTAACATCTCTGATAAAATCTACAGCTGATGTGGAAACTACTTCTGGCTTCCTGAACTTTATACGATGTTATCCTGAGCCACCTCTAATAGAGATGACTGACGAAAGCAAATAGGCAAACAAATGTTACACAGACATCTTCGTGTATCTATATGCGTGTATGCATGTATTTGGGCATAGGTGTACGTGTATTTTTCTGTCTCTCTGGTTTATTCTTTTCGTGGTTTTTGTGTGTGTGTGTGTGTGTGTGTGTGTGTGTGTGTGTGTGTGTGTGTGTGTGTGTGTGTGTTTTTTTTTTGTTTGATTTTTCCTTTCTTTTAATTCATTGAGGCTGTTCACGTTGTTTGTTTATTGATTCAGTCTCTGTTCCTTGCATTTAGGCTACCATTCTCTTATTCTTTTTTTGTTTCTCCAGTTGCATTCCTAGAATCTAAAGAAAAATGGTTTTAAAAAGAAGCGAATGCAGGGGGGGGGGGGGGGGGGGGGGGGGGGGACAGCGGCATACGCCACCAACAATTGATTAACACACGGGTAAGTTGGCCAGTGATTGTTAAAGAGGTAAAGGTGTAAATGCAGATCATTGTACACAGGTATATATGTATTAACGTGACTCCATCAATACACAGATAGGTGAGCAACCGACTGTGCATTAATATATCTGTTCATGTGCAAGAGACTGTGTAGTAATGAACAGAGATGAGAAGTGAGGGTGCACAATCTGTTGCATATTTCAAGTGACAGTGTATCAGTATATAGGTGCATATGCATGCGACCGTGCGTTAAAATACAGGTGGATATGGAAAGGAGTATGCGTGAACAATGTAACAGTAGACAAGCAACGATTGTGCATAGACATCTGATACACAAGCTGCTGATACGTATCGATACCTAGGTCAAAATACAACTGGCTGTGCGTTAATTTATGTGTACTGTGTATAAATATGCTGACGCATATGCAACTGACTTTGTATGTGTACGCAGGTATATATGCATATTTACCTTGGTATACAGGTACTTTGTTATGTGTCTTGAATATACAGATACATTTCAAGTGACTGTGCATTATATCTAGATGCATATGGAAGCGATTGTAGCTTAATGCATACACATATTTGCGCGAGACTGCAGTAATACGCAGGTACATATTTAAGTGCCTAATATACAAACGACCATGCAGGAACATAAAGTGATTGTACTTCAATATACAAATGCACAAGCAAATTACTGTATGTATGTAGCTATGTTTACATACAACAAATTTTTGAGTGATTGTGCATAAATATAGTTGCATATGCGAATGTCTGCATATTTGCATGCATGTGCACATGGAAATGTCTGCGAGTTAATACCTTAATATGCATATAACTGTGCAATAATGCGCGGGTACATATGCAAGTGACTGAGCTTCAATATACGGTCGCATAAACAATTTGCTGTTTTGTCATAATTGACTGTTTGTTTATATACAAGCACATTTCAAAATGATTATACATTAATAGACAGTGGCATATGCAAGTTCACACTCAAGTGACTGAGCATTGACATACGGTTACGGTACATATGGATGTGAATGTGCGTTGATATACAGGTGTGCCTGATAAAACTGCTGGCTTCTGTGTCTTAAAGTTTTCCACATCCATCATGATGCCCAATGACTCAGCTTAAGGCACGTTGAGAACAGCATTCATTCTCCATGTACTGTGATTTACGACTAAAATTTCGCCACAGGGAACATTCAGACGACACGATGTTTTTTCTCTGTTTTATCAAGTTAGATGACGCTCATATTTTTCTCCATTTGATTAAGTCAGATGACATGACACGCATGTTTTCTCTGCTCTATCAAGTTAAGTTCATTATACCAGCCGCTGTGGCAAAGAAGTTAGCTATGCGACTCCCGGTTGGGAGGTTGGGGGTTCAAATCCCATCAGAGCCACATTTTGTGGAATTTTTTTTTTCTGCCCCGACAACCCCCTACCCAAATATGAGTTTTCTATGACTTCTGTTGGAAAAGACTGGTACCGAAAAATCGAGTTTTATCCGCTAAATGGATGTATCTCTGACCAACACTGCAGGTATCTGCATCTCTCGGGCCTGACTGACGCAGAGATATTTCATGAAAGTAAGCGTAGAGAACAACCCTGTCATGCAGTCTCAGACTAAAAACGGAAATCCTTAGCATTATCTTCATCCTCAGCATTAAAAAAAAATGCAATGAATTCTCTGGTCGCACATGCCCTGCTTTCAGTATGACCTCAGTGATGATTTTCTGTCCACGTCTGTGCCCTTGGTGAAGGTCTGTCCAGGTCACTGGTATCGGCAAATTCATGGGGGCTATCGTTGGACGGACGCGGTGGCGCCCTCCGCAGTGAAAGCTCACTCAAGCTGGCTCCGCGACTGAGCAGTTATTGTCGTCAGTTGGGAGCTTAGTAGATGGTGTCCTGCGTTTATTGGATCACAACAGGCACAACTGAACGCCGCCGATGTGACTCGACAGCAGCGCAGTGCACTCTCTGGTGGGTTCCCTCATTGACGATTTGACATTGCTCCTTGTGGATTGCCGGTGCCGGGGCTGCGGCGGAACCAGGCAAGGTGTGGCTGTGGACAGGGGAGCCGGAATGAGCGGCATGGCTGCAATGCCTCTTTTAGGGGGCATGGAGAGATGCGACAGGAAAAAAAGTTCCTTAGTACTGAAATCTTGCTGCACTTACACATCTGAGCGAGATGCTTGCTATTGTCAATTCTGCGACGTGATAACCTAGTATCTAAAAGACACGTTTTCCTTCTTCCTTTTGTGTGTATAGGACGAGAGAGTGGCAAGTGCGTGCGCAGAGAGAGAGAGAGAGAGAGAGAGAGAGAGAGAGAGAGAGAGAGAGGTAACGATTCTACATTCAAACTACAGTGGTTAGCCATGTTCATGCATACTGTTACTGTGGTCCTAAAGTAGTACTAAACGATACGATGCCTGCATCAAATCATGGTTAGATGTTTACACAGATATCCTACGAAAAAACAGTAACAACCCAAAAATAAGCCCTGATATTTACAGAGAACTAAGAAAATGAAAACAAGGAAATTAAAAACAAACAAGCAAGCAAAATAAACGACAACAACAGCAAAAACACAGCATATATAGATGTGACGCAATGTGAAACGGCATTTGGAATGTTTTAAAGATGAAGAAAAAGCATGAGCACAAAAGAAATTAAGGCAATTAGAGTTTATATAGCACACATGTAGTATTAACCAATGTGGAGTGATGAAATACTGGTAGGTGCGTGGGGGAGATAAAACAGAAGATTTATCAGACTCTCTCTCTTCTCTCTCTCTCTCTCTCTCTCTCTCTCTCACACACACACACACACACACACCACACACACACACACACACACACACACACACACACACACACACACATAATCAAAACAAAATATTGTAACAATGTCAGATGTATGTGCGGTGAATCCTTAAGTGTCAAAAACAAAAGACATTTTTCAAAACAAAAGACATTTTTAAGAAATTGGTATTGATGGTTTCACTGATGGATCGACTCCTTTGTCTTTATCTAGCATACTTAACAATTATTCTGTTCTTCATTGTGTATGTAAAGGTTTATTGCATAGTTCACTGAGTATTTATTTGTAAAATTGTTAATTTATTGATTTGGTAACTCAATTGTCCATTGTTACTAGTTTATCTATTCGTTTATATAATTAGGATCCAGGTGGGGTACATGACAATTCGTAGGGCAAAAGGGATACATTTTTAATAACTTTTTTTCTGTAAACCTTGTTACAGACACATCCACCTATTCTCATTCACACCCACACTCACTATTGTCTAAATCACTTCAGTGGAAGGACATTAAATTGAAGAACACACACACACACACACACACACACACACACACGCGCGCGCGCGCCCCCCCCCCCCCCCTCCCACACACATATGGACGCACGAATGCCTACAGATGCACTTAAGGAGGTAGCTACGCTCATGCTATTCCAGTATAGGCTACAGTAGTCGACAAAACCAAGTATCTGAAATTAGTGAAAAGATTAGCCAGCTCGACTTAGATTTCTTCAGATCTGTTTTTGTGAACAGTTAAACAAATATGATGGTAGTTAATTGTTGGAAACCATGTTCATCAGCGTACGTTTATCTAAGCACAGATGTTCTGAAAGAGGCAGACTTTGCGACCGTTTCGTCTGTTGTGCCTTCGACAGGTGCGTATCAGGGGAAACAAGTCTAGCTACTCTCCGATGCAGGAAGTCAAATCTGTTCAGATGCAGATGTACACCGGTCCCTTACAATGGAAGCATAATCATAATCGATATGAGATCGTATGTGGACATTGTAGAATATTTCACGGGAAGTAGCATCACTGAAAAGGCGGAGTTTCCAGCACGGTGTGTTAAAGCATGTCAGTGTTACATCCCCAAGTCCGACCATGTCCCTTTCGCTTCTGCAAGGGCAATAAGACACAGGAAACTGTCATACCACTCAAAAGTGGACACGGGTAACTGTTGTATACAGTACATAATAATGAGCCATCGAGTTTGTTCCCTTGTGTTTTAATTCTGTCCCACACGCACTCTTTTAATTGTCTGTTTCCCAGCATGTACGTCTTGGGTTAGGATGTGGGATGGAACAATGGCTGTAAACGGCACTGCCCGGATCCTTTCAGATGACGGGAGAACTTTGGGATTGTCGTGTTTTCATCACTGATATGAGAACCCTGGTCGTGTTTCAGTAACCCCCCCCCCCCCCCCCAAACACACACACACACACACACACACACACACACACACTCACACACACAATTTATTAGGGGTATTATAAACACATTGACATCAACCTGGTCGTGTTTCAGTAAACCCAAAGAAAAAGACATTTATTAGGGGTATTATAAACACATTAACATCAATCTCCTTGTTTGCAAGGTAATGCATGCATTCCATGGACCACTTAGTATCCCCCCCCCCCCCCCCCCACACACACACACACACACACTTTTTTTCTCTCCATTTTAAAGCCGGACATATCAGTTGATTATCTGCGCAAGCAGTTGTAGGCTATGTTCTAATAAGAAAGCAGTTATTAGCACAAAATCTGTCAACAACAAGTTAATAAATGACAAAAATGAAAATGACAGTCAACAGTAAGAGAATGTGTAGGAAACAAGGCACTGAACTTTTAGGAGAGAGAGAGGGAGGGATAGAGGGAAGGAGGGAGGGAAGGAGAATAAGTGAAGGAGAAGGGGTGGGACTCGGTGATCCTGCTATAAATGACACCGTATTTCCTCCAGGCAGATTGCATGGGTATTATCATCTGCGGTGCTAGTGCCATCCACGTCTGCTAGTGCAGGGGCGGACGGGGGGAAGGTGGAGGAGGAAGCAGGGGAGAAGGAGGAGGAGGCAGCGACGGACGGGGGGGGGGAAGGAGGAGGAGGCAGCAACGGACAGGGGGAAGGAGGAGGAGTCAGGGGCGGACGCCGGGGAGGAGGAGGCAGGGGCGGACGGGGGGGAGGAGGCAAGGGGGGAAGAGGAGGTGGCAGAGGGGCGGGAGGAGGAGGAGGCAGGGGCGGACGCCGGGGAGGAGGAGGTAGGGGCGGACGTGGGGGAGGAGGTGGAGAAGGAGCTGCGTTTCCCGTCCACGGTGCTTTCCAGGGTGCTTGGCGTGGGCCTCCAGGCGCGCACTGTCTTCCAGCTCTGCCACACCTTTCAGTAGAGCAGCCCTGAAAGCATGGTTCCCAGAAGACCCTTTGGTTTCCGCCCAACCGACTGGGAGCATGATTGACCACCATGACAAAAACAACGGCAGCAGAAGCAGCAGCACCAGCAACAACAACAGCAACAAGAACAATGATAATGATAACAACAATATAATAATAATAATAATAAAGAAGAAGACGAAGAGTTGTAGTAGTAGTAGTAGTAGTAGTAGTAGTAACAACAACAGCAACAATAATGATAATAATAATAATGACAATGATGATGAAGATGAGGATGGTGATGAATATACGATCATTGCTATTAATAACAACAACAACGATGGTATTAGTAACCCGATGGGTACACGGGCAGACTGCAAAAGTCCATTCTTTAAGAGTTTAATGTTTAAAAAGAAAAGCATAAGTAGCTAAGTGGGGGGGGGGGGGGGGGGGGGGGGGGGGGGTAGCAGAGGTGGAGGTGGAGGGAGAACGGGAAAGAAGCCAAATGGTTTAGGGGGGACAGAAGGACAGGAAGAGGTCAGCGAAGGAAGGTTTAAGGTGAAGAGAAACGGAGAGAGGAGGACGAGTTTTCAAAGGGGGGGGGGGGGGGGGGGGGGGGGGGGGGGCGGAATAGCTCAGTTGGTAGAGCGCCGCACTCGTGTGATCCTGGGGTTGCGGGTTCGAATTTCGGTACAGGGGGATTTTTTCCCTCGGAGTAAACATTGGTTCTGACTCCATTCCCCAAACAGTCCTTCGAATGAGACTATAAACCGAGGTTCCGTGGGTGAACGCACGTACAACATCTTACATACACGTAAAATCCCGTCACCAACTTTCGGAAGAGAAGGCCAGTTCGGCCGTTGGTATGGATGTCACGTTACACATAGCATGCACCTTTCCCGAAGTTGGAGTATGGCTGCCTTAATGGCGGGATTTAAAAAAAAACGGTCATACACACAGAACTCCACTGCCTGTCTATACAGGCAATGTCCGCAGGAGTATCAGCCTGCGCACGCAGACAGAAAGAAAAAAGAAAAGGGGAGTGAAGGGAGGGGGGGGGGGGGGGGGGGATAACAAATCAAAACTACAAAACCTCCTTACCCATAAACTGCACTACAAATCACACAATAACGCACACAAACTTACAAGAATATTACAGTGGATAAGAATAACGTGCAATTATAGTCCTTAAAGAGAACAAAATCTGAAAAGTGAAGACGAAAAAGATCACAGAGAGAGAGAGAGAGAGAGAGGGAGAGGGGGGGGGGGGGGGGGGAGGGAGGGGGATTACAGTGCATAATGAACCAGGCAAAACGAATGCATTGAGAGGAATGCCTTACAATCAAATATGTAGGCTGCACCCAAGAACGCGTGACTTCATCTGAGACAACGTAAATACCAACAGGCAAAGGTAAGGCAGAAACATGAGAGAGAAAACGTCGGGAAGAGGCGGAGGGTGAGTGCAGAGAGAGAGGAGAGAGAGAGAGAGAGAGAGGAGAGAGAGAGAGAGAGAGAGAGAGAGAGAGAGAGAGAGAGAGAGAGAGAGAGAGACGGATAGACAGACACATAGACAGACATAAATACAGAGAAAGATAGCAAGACGTATTTGCAAACACAGTGGAGAAACCAAAACACCACAGGATAAATACCTTTTAAACCGAGCCTTCTGTAGCGCTGAAAAAACAAAGCTGCAAAAGTTGCTATCCAATCACAACACACACACACACACACACACACACCCACTCACACTCACACTCTTGCATGCATCCTTGCGTTTCGATATGTGTGTGTGTGTGTGTGTGTGTGTGTGTGTGTGTGTGTGTGTGAGTGAATGTGTGGATGATGTGTATGTGTGAGGAACTGTGCCCAAGTTCATAGTGGTTTCATGTGAGTTTGTTTGTGAAAAGAGTACGTTGACCGAAAACAGATCGTTGATTTTTTTTTTTTTGGGGGGGGGGGGGGGGGGGGGGGGGGGGGGGGGGGGGGGGGGGGGGGGGGGGGGGGGGGGGGAGGGAGGAAAAAAGAAGTTTTAAAGTCTTGAGCCTTGGCCTAACATATCATAGAAAACGTGTACCATGGATGCCGCGCATGCAGTAAATAGTGAAAACAAGGTGATTGGTTTATCGCCTGTAGACTGTGCAGTTGATTCAGAGGACAAACCGGTCGACTCCGTCACAGAGAAAGCGGAGGGTGCATGCGACTTTTTTTTTTTTTTTTTTTCTAAGTTTCTTTTTTTTTTTCTTTTTTGATTATGACATGGGAGGGTTTCATAAATAAATAAATGTAATGGGCACGATTGGCTTACGTTAGGCTATGAAAAGCCCCAGGAGAGATCTGAAAAGAAATGAAAAGTCAGTTTTAAAAAAACCAAAACAAAAAAAAAAAAAAACGATGAAGAGTAATATTGTTTGATAAATGATACTTCCTACACCATTTTTTTTCTTTGATTTGGTAAAATATTGATTAATTTTCCTTTCTTTTCGGGACCCCCCCCCCCCCCCCCCCCCCCCCCAGATAGAGTAGGGTGAGTTGTCTGCTTCTTTGGTGATAGAGGTACAGGCACGTTTATGTATGTATGTATAATGTATATACATAATATATATATATATATACATAAATATATATATATATATATATATGTGTGTGTGTGTGTGTGTGTACACACACACACACACACACACACACACAGGTCACACATCCAGAGCAATACAGGCACCCACGTCACACATCATTTCAACACACGCAACCTCTCACTTCAAGACGTACGTTGTATGCCAACTGAAAAACGGTACATAGACAGTGGCACTCAGAGATCCCGGAGAAAAAAAAATTCTTGATTCGTAAGCTGCAAAACATCCACAAGGCCTGAACACACATGACTAATCATTAGTTACACGTATTGAGTTCACTTGCATTTAATAGCGACTCAGTTGTTCCCACGGTTACAACTAACGTAATGATCGCCCAAAGACAGAGACAGAGAGAGAGAGAGAGAGAGGGAGGGGGTAGGTTTATTGGCTGGGGTGGGGAGTGACGAAATAATAACAACAGGATGGTGTTTTAGACTTTGCATCACTTGGTTAAGACATTACTGTGATGACGCAATTTTTGTTCTTTTAGTATCGACCCAGTGATGTCACTTCCACTTTTGACGTTACTATACAATCTGTCGTCACTGAAAAAAGGAGCCGCTCGATATATTGGAATATATGTGTTTTTGCTTTGCCTTTTCACTTCAGTTCTCTCTCTCTCTCTTATATACATACATATACATAGGCATATATGTAAGTATTTTGTATAAGAGAGAAAGAGAGAGAGAGAGAGAGAGAGTGAAAGCCTACGTGTTTTTCTTATCTTTTCTCCCGTGTGCTTGGTTATTCGGTAAATGTCATCGATAAAATAACGTTTGGATGGGGTGCTTGAAGTGTTTCACGGACTGTGGCTTATCATTCTTGGACATAACTTTAAAATGTCATGCTTTGGAGTTGAATATTCATGAACTGGCGTTTTGAAATGATTGATACTATTGTTAACATTGTCTGCTTCCTTATCGAAAACCTGCTTGGTTCAGTGTGGTGGGCTTACCTCTTTATCCTAAAATAATTGTTGAAGATTTTCCTGTGAACCCTTCTTGGAATGTTTTGATTTTTCTTTCTTTCTTTCTTTCTACTTCTTTTTTTTCTTTTAACTTTAATTTTTTGTCATGAGAAGAAGGCTGTCAGAACTGTGCCCGAGATCCTGGTGGTTTCACGTGTGTTGATTTGTGAAAAGAGAGTGTCAAGGGAAAACAGAGATCGCTTGAGCAAGCAAAAAGAATAAGGGGGGGGGGGGGGGGGGGGGGGGGGGGGGCGTGGCGATCTTGTGACTTGGCCCACCTTGTCATGGAAAACGTGTGCAACATGCATGCCGTGCGTGCAGTTCTATATTGGGACAAGCTTGTGGTTATGTGTTGTATTTGTGTTTTTCTTGGTTATTAGGGGAGGATGTTAAAAAAAAAAAAAAGAAAGAAAAAAGAAAGCTGGAAAGCTTATTCTCTAACCCTCAATAAAGATAATTTTGACTTGACTTGGCATGTAGTTGTAGCCTATTGCTAACAATGAATAAAATTTGTTGGTTACCCTTCGTGGACGAAAACATGTTTTGTTGGAGAGTTATCTTCCCCATTACCTCCCTTGATTGATGAATCTCGTGTTTTTTTGTTTGTTTTTTTTTTAACTTTTGAATAATACCTCAGAACCTATATAGTTGTATATATGTGACTGATGTCACAAAAATTAATATACTCTATTCGTTACGACCGTGTTGGGCTGAGAAGCCCATATTTTCTTTAGAAACCCATATCTTTTTCTAAACTGGTAGGCCTATAATTGATTTCGGCGCCATTTTCAATTGCCCGTCTGGATCCGGATCTGGATCTGTATCAATACATCGCTAAACCACGAATGTTAAAATAAATGTCTGTGCGCTAAACATCCATTTACTGGCATAGGTGCGACGGTGGGGATGCGCAGCGCAATGACATTATCGGCTTCTGGCTTTTGCCAGAGCCGACTTGAAACCGTCCACTGACTTTTGGTGGACGATGGTATCGTCGAGGTGATTCCACTCAGTTATTGTCTTTGGGAAGTATGAATGAAGGTACTGATTGAAATGTGTTTCAGGAACGCAGTAGCACCTATCGTTGTTTCATATATTGGTCTCCGCTGGGTTTTGTGTCGGGTACGTACTGTTGTCTCTGGTGGAGCGGATGCGTCGTCCTGGTTTCTGCGGTGTGATGAAGTCACTCGGGGTGATCGCTGGCACCAGACCCTCAACCACCCTGTAAAAGAATCCTAGACGTGGTTGGAGCCACCGTTTTTGAAGTGTAGTAAGCTCATGTTTTCTCGGTACACCTGTTATGAAACCTGGCGTGGTGAAGCGGTAGTCCTTTGCTATGAAGCGCACTGCATTTCTTTGTATGCGCTCCAGCATGTTAATCTCTTGCTGCATATGCGGGTCCCAAATGATTGCTGCATGCTCCAGGACAGGGCGTACCAGTGCAAGGCAGGCATTTCTTCGGCAGGAGATGGGGTTGTACCTGAGATTCCGCAGGAGAAATCCTAATGTGCTACTGGCCTTCTTTGTGAGAGGTGATGCTTTGAGACCACTTGAGGTTGGCGGCAAATTGGATGCCAAGGTATGGATTATAAGGGATTTGCTGCAGGATGGTATTATTTAGGGAGTAGAAGTAGGAGGAGGTAGGGGACTGTGCAATGCTCATGCTGTAACACTTTAAGCGTTGAACCGCAAGCCCCATTTGTCTGCCCGTGACTCTAGTGACTTGAGGTCCTCTTGTAGAGTGTGTGGTGGTCACTAAAGTCGGTGATCTCCCTGTAAATGAGGCAGTCATCTGCAAATAAGCGCATTTGGGATTTGACTGCCTCCAGGAGGTCATTTATGTGGCACAGGAATAGGAGGGGACCGAGCACGGTGCCCTGTGTGGCACTCCTGAGTCAACAGTTGTGGCGTTGGATGTAGTGCCCTCTACCACCACATGCATGGTTTGTTCTGTTAGAAAACAGGTAAGCCAGGCGTGGAGGGTGCTGGTGACGCCGTAACTGGTCAACTTATGGAGGAGACTGTCATAGGGTACCGTATCAAAGGCTTTTGAGAAGTCCAAAATAGTCATATCCACCTTGCTTCCCTTTGACAAAGAACGTCATGAGATCGTTGATAGTGGTGAGCAATGGGTCTCGGTGGAAAAGCCTGAACGGAAGCCGTGGTTGAGATTTGTGAGTTTTTTTTTTTTTTTTTTTTTTTTTTATCTAGGTGGGACATGATGTGGCGGCAGACTATGTGCTCAAGGAGTTTACAAACACACAGATGTCAGCGAGATCGGGCGGTAGTTTGATGGGGTATGCCGGTCACGTTTCTTGAAAGCACAAGATATGTTGGCTTTGAGCCAATCTTGTGGTAGGCAGCCGGTGTCCAGAGAAGTCTGAAGATTGTGGTCAGGATTGGGGTGATGTTGTCAGCCAAGTTCATAAGTATCTGGTTTGGGATGTTGTCCAGTCCTGAGGCTTTGCTGGAGTTTAGCTGGTGAAGCAACTTGGCTACACCATGGGTGTCGAATGGATAGATTTAATGTGGGCTGTAGGATTCTTATTTGGTAGGGTGGTCGTTGTTGCTGTGGTGAAGACAGATTTGAACTGTTTTAGTAGAATGTTTGCTTTGGTCTGACTGTCACTGTGGAGTTGGCCATCCTTTCTAAGTGGGGCTACCCCAGAGGAGTCTTGCTTCCTAGATCTGATGTAACGCCAGAAGGGTTTTGTGTTGTTGTTGGCGAGGCCTTCCTGGATGGTTCCGTTCATGTATTGCCATTCCGCTCTCCGGAGCTCCGCCGGCAGTATTTCTGGAACTGACGGAAGGCAGACCAGTCGTTCTTCGCCCTGGCTCGCTGAAACATCCTCTTCTTCCGTTTACTCATCCTCCTGAGTGGGGCAGTCAGCCATGGTAATGTGTTTGATGGTCTGAGTAAGAAGGTGGGTATGTTTGTCTCCACTGATGTGTTCAGAAGGTTTTTGAAGGTAGTCCAGAGGCTGTTGATGTCCTTCCCCACTCTCTTTTCTTCTTCCATGATGTCCGCTGCATTGTTCATGTCTCCTTTGAGCTTCTCCCAATTTGCCTTTCCAAAACTATAGCACTTACGTGCTTTCTGGTGGTGTATCTGGGGCTTTGCGTCAAAGTCTGAGACTACAACATCACGGTCTGAGATGCCGGGATACTGACTGAAGTCTTGACCTGGGTGAGGTTTGAGGTGAATACCAGGTCTAGGACATTGAGACCTCGGGTCGGGGTTAGTTGGATTGGGTTAGCAGATGGTCTGATGTGACGTCAAACAAACCCAGAATAATTCTTGATTTCACAAAAAAATTATGAGAAACCCGAAGAATCCGAAAATACACATTAGCAGCACAAAGTCCATAAGCTCTGATTTCGTAAATCACATGCCTAGGATCTTTTCTGCATAAGCTTGCGACTATAGGCCTACAAATGACTGACGGCGCCAGTTTGCTTGAGCAAGTCGCCTTCTTCATTCATTGTCGGAGTTTTGATCTAAACTGTCGTTTTATGAAATTCGGACTTCCTGATCGAAATCTTGCTAATGAGTCCATTACTGTTATGAATATAAACTGAAAATGTATAGAACTTATTATTCAACAGTCCATTTCAACAAAGTATTTTCCATTTGAAAATCATATCAAAAGCATGCGCCGACCGCCCGGCGAAGAGAAAAGTCACTTGTGCTTTCTACCACTTTTCAAAAAAGAAAGTTCACCGTTTAGACACCGTCTTGGATAATGAAATTTCTATGTATAAGAAAAAAAAAAAAAAAAAAAAAAAAAAGCGCGAAGCGCCAGCTTTTGATTCGTTACAAAATTATTCATGCTGTTTGGTATTTGTCATCGAAATTGAGGAAAATATGACGCAAACACGTTGAAAGTGGGTTCACTTGGGGATATTAATCAGCAGTGATTTAGTACAGGAACAACATTGTCAAATGTGACTTACTGCATTTTATTCCTTCGGTTCTGAGGTTTTCATTGATAGTAATATATGTGTGAATGGTTTGAATGGACGGCGAGCCAGACACACGGAAGCTGGGACAGATAGCTCAAATGCTGGTTTAAGAAAAACGGTTATAGCTCTGTGAAGACGAGGGAACTTTGTAGATGTGGGTATTTTTGAGTCTGTGAGGACCTGCTTATGTTTTAAATTGGAGATGTGTGCGTGTGTGCGTGCGTGCGTGCGTGCGTGCGTGCGTGCGTGTGTGTGTGTGTGTGTATGTGTGTGTGTGATGATGATGATGATGATGATATGAGGTCGAAGGAAAGAATTGTATATAAGCACTGTAAAAGTTAATCTGTCTATAAGCACTGTAACCTTAATCTGTATATAAGCACTGTAAAAGTTAATCTGAATATAAGCACTGTAAAAGTTAAACTGTATATATATAAGCACTGTAAAAGTTACTCTGTATATAAGCACTGTAAAAGTTACTCTGTATATAAGCACTGTAAAAGTTACTCTGTTGACAGAAAGGAGGAACGTCCTTTTCTCCGACTGGTTGTCTGTCTCCATTGCACGAGCAAGGGTTTGACAATGTGTGTGTGTGCGTGTGCGTGTGTGTGTGTGTGTGTGAAGAGGGTTTGCATGAACGCAGTTACAGCCTTGATAAGGCTAGTTGCCATCTAGGAAGAATGTCTGAATGAAACCCAATCCCTGCTCTTTTCAAACAGAGTGCCATTGAACAGAGGGCGAACAGAGCAACAGCCTACTTGCACGTGCATCATGCACTATCAATATTGCCTTCACGGCTTGCTAGCTCAGCTGGTCTGGAAACGGTAAAAAATTCCCAAGATTTACCTGGACTTTGTCCTCGGGTTTTTTTAACCGGCGAGAAAATAACCACACTGGAATGATAATGCACGCATAGAGTAAGCTCTCAAGCATCACTGCAATCAGTGCTGATGCGTAGACGATACAATACAGTAGAATGCAATGCAATCCAATACACCATCAGACGACACAAGTAAACAGCAACACAACAATGTACAACGCAATTCAATACCATAATGTGCTGTTATATTGTCACGTTGGCGGAGTAAAACGCTGTGGCGGTTTAAGTACGTGAAGCGTTACGGAGGGACAATTCAATACCTTCATCCTTGCGCGCTTGTCGGCTTCGAACAAAAAGAACGAAGCCCAGGGCCAGTAGTGCAAAGGGGACAGCAATCCCCAGCGTAATGGTCACAAATTGTTCTTTCCCTGTATCACACCACAGTCACCAACTTCCAACATACAATTCATTCATAAAGTTTCAGTGTAGGGATTACCAGTAATGTCCTCTCTGTCATTACAAGTTATAGTGTAGGGATTACCAGTTTTGTTGGAAAAGATCAGACTAAAGGCTCACGAATAGCCTAATCCAGTCTGTAGCAGTATAGTATAGTAGTATGGTATAGTATAGTATAGTATAGTATAGTATAGTATAGTATAGTATAGTATAGTATAGTATAGTATAGTATAGTTTCTTGCTAGCAGTCATGAAATGGCACAGTGAATAAGCTGGATAAAGGGTGAGAAGAATGACTTTAGTCAGGAATGCTGCGTGAGGACAACTCGAAACGACACTTTTGTTTTACACTTTCCAAGCCATACTGTTTTCTCAAATAGGCTGGTTAAAGAAAATAAGCATCTTGTAAAAAACTGTTCGACCTATGTAGTTATCTTACTCTGGAAGCAGTTTCATGATATTCCTAGCCCTGCTGATGGAGACATTTTGCATCTGCACCCATTCCTGTAAGCCAGGGAGCGAGGCCCTTGGGATTCCACTGTGGATTGCACAATCAGTCCTTTCCCTCTCTCTGTCATGTGTTGCCCTCTGTGTGGGTTCCACAATCAGTCCTCTCTGTCATGTGTTGCCCTCTGTGTGGGTTCCACAATCAGTCCTTTCCCTCTCTCTGTCATGTGTTGCCCTCTGTGTGGGTTCCACAATCAGTCCTCTCCCTTCTGTCATGTGTGTTGCCCTCTGTGTGGGTTCCACAATCAGTCCTCTCCCTCTCTCTGTCATGTGTTGCCTCTCTGTGTGGGTTCCACAATCAGTCCTCTCTGTCATGTGTTGCCCTCTGTGTGGGTTCCACAATCAGTCTTCTCCCTCTCCATGTCTCTGTGGGTCATCAGTCCTCTCCCTCCCTCTGTGTGTGGGTGGGTTCCACAATCAGTCCTCTCCCTCTCTCTGTCATGTGTTGCCTCTGTGTCTCTCTGTCCTGTCTGTTGCCCTCTGTGTGGGTTCCACAATCAGTCCTCCTCCCTCTCTCTCTGTCATGTGTTGCCCTCTGTGTGGGGTTCCACAATCAGTCCTCTCTGTCATGTGTCGCCCTCTGTGTGGGTTCCACAATCAGTCCTCTCCCTCTCTCTGTCATGTGTGTTGCCCTCTGTGTGGGTTCCACAATCAGTCCTCTCCCTCTCTCTATCATGTGTTGCCCTCTGTGTGGGTTCCACAATCAGTCCTCTCCCTCTCTGTCATGTGTTGCCCTCTGTGTGGGTTCCACAATCAGTCCTCTCCCTCTCTCTGTCATGTGTTGCCCTCTGTGTGGGTTCCACAATCATCAGTCTCTGCCCTCTCTCTGTCATGTGTTGCCTCTCCTCTGTGTGGGTTCCACAATCAGTCCTCTCCCTCTCTCTATCATCATGTGTTGCCCTCTGTGTGGGTTCCACAATCAGTCCTCTCTGTCATGTGTTGCCCTCGGTGTGGGTTCCACAATCAGTCCTCTCCCTCTCTCTATCATGTGTTGCCCTCTGTGTGGGTTCCACAATCAGTCAGTCTCTCTCTGTCATGTGTTGCCCTCTGTGTGGGTTCCACAATCAGTCCTCTCCTCTCCCTCTCTCTAGGTTCATGTGTTGCCCTCTCTGTGGGGTTCCACAATCAGTCCTCTCCCTCTCTCTGTCATGTGTTGCCCTCTGTGTGGGTTCCACAATCAGTCCTCTCTGTCATGGGTTGCCCTCGGTGTGGGTTCCACAATCAGTCCTCTCCCTCTCTCTGTCATGTGTTGCTGTCAGTGTGGCTGCCAGGTCAAGACCTGTCCGTTCCCTGGTGTTGCCCTCCCACCGCTGTCTTTTCTCTTCCTGGCCTTCGCCCACCCTGTGCCGTGTCCTGGAGAATCGTGTTTGAAAGACAGGAGTTGATGCAGACGTGGCCGTTCCGCCTCAGCTGTCTCTTTTTGACCGTGGACAGCATGCATGCGCGGGGTCTGATGGCAACAGTTGTTATTGTTGTTGTTGGTGTCGTACCCTACTAAAAGACTCCAGGGATCATCCGAACAGCCGAAGCACGTGAACACTATGGTACAAATGCATCAGCTAGGGATGAGAACGTTACGTGTGTGACCGTTTTTGATTACCCTGCCACGTGGGCAGCCACACTCCGACTCTGACAATCTCAAGACCTAACAGCTCTGCAAATTTGTAGTAAAAAACCGTCCAAAGCTTCAAGTGATATACATTTCACAACCCCGTTGCTTATTCAAATAGTATGTACACAATGACTGTAGTGTTTGTAGTAGTATCATCATCATCATCATCATCATCATCATTCCCATCATCATCATCATCATTATCATTATCAGCTTCATCATTACCAACATCTTCATTAAATGGACCTCAATGTCAAGAACATTTGGCAACAAATGGCAACAGACGCTGAATCCCCCCACTCCCTCCACCCTGCCCCCAATGAAAAGAATTTTGTCAACGATTTGGGACGTCCACATAAACGATGCATGAGTCCCCACCCTCCTGATCGGTACACAATTGACCATACTGCGTCAAACTAATGGATGCAATGGAAGGCAAAAGGAAGGAGGTGATGACAGTAATGGAGAGAAAAAAAAACCCTGCTTACCTGATTTGACAGCTCTTGTTTTAGGTTCTGCAACTGCAAACGTTTGCTGTTTCACCAACCCCTCCTCCTACTCTCTCTCTCTCTCTCTCTCTCTCTCTCTCTTCTTTGCTGGCTCTTGTACAAAAACAGTTCTCTTGTGACTAAATATATGGTGCACTTATTGATTTTGGGAAGGCTTTTGATACCATAAACAGGAAAATTCTTTAGTCGATTTGAGTCAACGATGGTATAAATGGTAATTCATGCTACTGCATCAGAACTATTTACGGTAATGTTAAAGTTAAGATATGGTGTGGATATAAACTAATATATTTCATCATGTGCACTTATGGTGTTAAGCAAGCTGATGTGTGCAGTCGGTTTTATTTTCGTTGTTTATCAATGAACTTGCCATATAGAAATGATCAAAATGGCAAGCATGGTGCGATGTTTACAACTAACGATTTTGAGATTTTTTTTTTTAATTACTAGCAGATGATGTTTTACTATAATCAGAGACAATCATAGGTCTGCAAACACAGTTAAACAGTCTAAAACGCGCAGCATTTTCTCCTGATTTGAAAGTGAATTTAAGCAAAAGCAATATAATTGTGTTTAGAAATGGTGGCTACCTGGCAGCAACAGAAAATTGGGCGTATCATCATGCTGTCATGCCTGCCGTAAGCGCTTGTAAATACTTAGGTATACCGCTTTTCAAAAAAACTCACTTTCACATTGGCATGCAGTGACCCGATAAGCACAGCAAAGAAAGCTGCGCTCTGCATTATGAGAAGACTGTATGTTTTGAAGGAAACTAGTTTAGATTTATTGCTGAAGTTAACTGATTCACAGGTTCAACCCATTGCTCAGTACGGTGCTGAACTTTGGGGACTAGATGATGCAGCCCGTCAGTGTGAAAAAAGACTGCACCTCTTTGCCTTAAAGAAATGTTCAGGATCTGGTTGAAAGTGAGACGACTGCAGGCGGATATCTAAACAAATCTTAAATAAATGTTAGCGACCCGCCCAGAGAAACGTGGACAAACGAGTCACAAGATAAAACACGACGCGTTTCGACCTCATAGGTCTTCTTCAGGCAAGATACAAATAAATAAGACAACGAAAATTCACTTAAACTTGATCGCTTCAGAGTTCAGCGCAAGGAAGGCGTTGAATCAATCAATTTTGATTTATTGTCGAAGTTAACTGATTCACAGGTTCAACCCATTGCTCAGTACGGTGCTGAACTTTGGGGACTAGCTTCCTTGCGCTGAAATCTGAAGCGATCAAAACTAAGTGAATATTCGTTGTCCTATTTTTTGTTTGTTTGTATCTTGCTTGAAGAAGACCTAAGAGGTCGAAACGCGTCGTGTTTCGTCTTGTGACTCGTTTGTCCACGTTTTTCTGGGCGGTTCGCTAACATTTATTTAAGATTTGTTTAAATACTCTGGAGTTAAAATGCGAACACGCAATGACTTTGTCTATGGGCAAAACCAATAGATATCCTATTCATTTAAGTCTGTGTCAAGCTGTATTACATATTTGTTGAAATTTAACGAAAACGAATGATAATAGATTACCGCCGAAAACCTACATGTTATACGACCCAGATGCAAGAGGCAAACAAAACTGGGTTTCAAACTTTCACATTGGCATGCAGTGACCCGATAAGCACAGCAAAGAAAGCTGCGCTCTGCATTATGAGAAGACTGTATGTTTTGAAGGAAACTAGTTTAGATTTATTGCTGAAGTTAACTGATTCAGATGTAACGCTGAATGATTTAGCGTACAGAGAGACCAGACGCCACTCTGTTTGGTAAATACGTCTGTTCAGTGAATTAGATATTGGCTTAAAATATTTTGTTTGGATGGATGGAAACGGATTGCCTGTGAAAGCTTACGAAATGCTGATGTGACTGGCCTCAAACAGTAGATTCATGTGTTTCAAGCATTCGAGAAATACTGCATACGATGGGGTGGGGAATGGTATGGTTAAACCAAGGGGGTGAAAATGTCAACGTGTTTCTGATTGAATTTCGTCAGAGGCTTATTGACTACCTATGGCAACACTGAAACGAACATGTACAAGAAAGTGACCGGTTTTCCTTGTATAGATTTTTTCACATCATGTAGGAGCTGTAAAAGGTATCTTCTAACTGATGTTGACAGACAGATCAAATGTCATCGAAACAACCTTAGATTCGGAGTAACAGACCTTGTAATACATCTGGACCAATATATTCAGGTTTCAACGAATTTTATGCCATGTCCTTTATGCAAAGATGCAAACAAAGATGAAGAACGTATTTTGTTGTGCTGTCCTATTCTCTGTGACATTTGGCAAGAAACACATTCAACGAAAAAATTATAAGCAAATGCGTGTCTGTTTAATGTGGGCTTACTGATGGCAGCTAGTGACAACAATGTATTGGAGATGTGAGCATGTATTTATGTGAGGCATTTAAAGGGCGCGCCACTGCAGTTAAAAGATGTTAATGCTAATATTGAATCATATGTTTATAGTATTCTTAGTTAAAAGATGTGAATGCTAATATTGAATCATATGCTTGTAGTATTCTATAGCATTTATTTAAGTATTCTGTAGTTAAAAGATGGTGGAATCTAGTATTATGATGATGTTGAATTATCTCTGCTTTACTCGTCATTAATGTACCATTGCATATACATCCTCCCATCACTTGGGGCTGAGGTCTACACTGACTCAACCATTTCCCATCTCTCTCTCTCTCTCTCTCTCTCTCTCTCTCTCTCTCTCTCTCTCTCTCTCTCTCTCAGCTCCAGCGATTACAGATACATTAACATACGTCTTCAATTTATGCATCGACAAAAATCATTTTCCCGATAGTTTCAAAATGGCGAAAAAGTCATACCTATCTACAAAGCAGGTGACAGCTCAGACCCTGCAAACTACAAACCAATCTCAATCATTTCCACTATTCCAAACCTTTGGGAAAAACACATACACAAACACACATTACACCACCTTAATACATACCACTTGCTTCATCCAAGACAGTCCGGGTTTCGATACAACCATTCATGCCACTCAGCCCTAATCAATCTGGTTGATGACTGGCTATATAGCATTAACAACAACAGATATTGTGGTGTCCTATTCATTGATTTCAAAAAGCATTTGATGTAATAGACCATAACCTTCTTCTTAGAAAATTAAAATTGTATGGCTTATCCACAAAAAACTCTTACGCTTTTTCACTCATATCTCACAAATAGACAACAATGTGTAAAAATTAATACAACTTACTCTTCATTTCAAACACTTTCCTATGGCGTCCCACAAGGCTCTATCCTGGGTCCCTTACTATTCACAATTTACATCAATGATTTACTCTCCATATCACATCCACCTGTGAACTCTTTGCTGATGATACAACAATACATACAAATCATTCTGATGTTACTGTTCTTGCACAAACCTCACTATTAAGTTTCCTCCTGTACATCTTAAAAATGAACCCGTTGAACAGGTTAAATACCTCAAAGTGCTAGGAATAACAATTGATAATAATATGAGTTGGCAAGCTCACATAACCTCACTATGCAAAAAAGTTTCACAGAAAATTTATCAACTCTCCAAAATCAAACGCTTCCTCGACCTGCATTCACGCAAGCTCTTTTCCAGTCTCATATTCAATCATACATAGACTATGGATCTGCTCTATAGGACTGTGCTAGCGCTAACACCCTAAAAACCATTGTTAAGCCTACACAAGCGAGCACTCAAATTAGTCTTCCTAAAAAGCAGTAGTCTTCTGGACTCGGACTATAAAAAGATTCAAGTTCTCCCCTTAAGTCTGAGATTAGAATACAACAGAGGGATCATAATGCACAAGATTGTGTCTGGGAAGGCACCCTCAACATTTGTTCACAGATTCTCAATAAATTCCTCAAGGACTCTACACACAAACTACATGTCCCTGTTCCTAGAACTGACTTATTCAAATCCAGTTTAACATATTCAGGTTCCCGTCAATGGAACTCGCTCCCTGAATCAACCAAACAACGCCCAGTGCATATCAACCTTCAAACACCAATCCTTCAACCATCTAATGTGCCAGTACTTGCATACTCCACCATAAATCCACCACCAACCACCACCACCCTTTGCCTTATGCTGACTATTACGAAGTGTTTTTGTACTTGAAATGCACATGTATGTTATTTTGTTTAGTAAGAATGTCTTATATGTGACTACGCGCGCACGCGTGTATGTGTGTCCGTGTGTGTGTGTGTGTGTGTGTGTGTGTGTGTGTGTGTGTGTGTGTGTGTGTGTGTGTGTGTGTGTGTGTGTGTGTGTGTGTGTTCCTACTACCTCCTGCCCTTTTGTCATTCTATCGATATGCTTATATTCTTATGTGACTCTCTCTCTCTCTCTCTCTCTCTCTCTCTCTCTCTCTCTCTCTCTCTCTCTCTCTCACACGGTTCGGCTGGAATAAACTGATTATTTACCATATGACATCCCCTCCTACCCGTGGCGACTGGGCTATCATTATGCATTTCCCCCTCCATTTGTGCTTATTTTCTCTCCCCCCCCCCCCCCCCCCCCCCCCCCCCCGCTTCAAATCGACTGTCTGTCTTGTAATCTTTGTCTTTTTTTTTTTTTTTTTTTTTTTTGATTGTCAGATTGTTCTAAAATGCTCTCTTATCGCACCCCCACTCTCGCCTCTTTCTCCCCCCACCTCTCTCTCTCTCTCTCTCTCTCTCTCTCTCTCTCTCTCTCTCTGCACCCTTACCCCACACTCCCTTCGCTCCTGCGTCTGTCTGTCTGTCTGTCTGTATGGCTGTCTGTCTGTCTGTCTGTGTCTGTCTGTCTCTCTCTCTCTCGCTCTGCCTATTTTTTTTTTTCTAAATTTAATTCCGTATTGTATTGTAGTTCTAGTCACTTTTTGCATGCTTCCTTTGTTACCTCATCTTATTTTATGTTGTTAACCCTACTCAGGGCGAGGACTGGATGTAAAAAAAAAAGCACATCAGTGCTTATCTATTATCCTCGTAAATAAAGAATTTTGTCTTGTCTTGTCTTGTAGCCTGAAATGACATGGTTCGGTGTAATATTTGGGTTGAATAAATCTTATTCTAGGATCATACAGAGCAGGACAGCAAAACAAAAACAACAAAAAAAATGTATTTCAACTTCTTTTGCTCTGCTACTGAGTCGACACGTCAGTTCATTTCCAACAACATTACAATAACTCAGATGATGGCATGCATATCAGACACGCCAAATGTAAATTTTGTCAGTGCACATTTGATAAATCTATTCATTTTTTTTTTTATCCAAATATAAGGTTCCAAGATATGTGTCGATGTAAAGAGTTTATACTGAGCAAATCTATCACTATTACACAAATGGTCATGCCAGTACTGAGAGAGAGAGAGAGAGAGAGAGAGAGAGAGAGAGAGACAGACAGACAGAGAGAGACAGACACAGACAGACAGACAGACAGAGAGAGAGAGAGAGAGACTATGTTTTTTCTTTCATCTTTTCTCCTGTGCGCTCGGTTGTTAGGTAGATGTCATCGATGAAATAACCTTTGGATGTAGTGTTTGAAGTGTTTCACGGACTGTGCATTATCATTCTATTCTTCTCTATTATCGACGTAGAGAGAGAGAGAGAGAGAGAGAGAGAGAGAGAGAGAGAGAGAGAGAGAGAGCTTGACCTTACCACAGCTGAACTTCTGGTCAGGTTTGTATCCACGAGCACAGACACAGCCGCCGTCCTTACAGACGGTGTTGGCCTCGTCACACGTGCTGCCCCCGGTGCCACAGGAAGCACCAAACCTTCCCTCGGCTGGCTCTGTGACAGCAGAGAGATCACAGTGTCTTCGTTCTCCTCTTTCCGGCATCACAACAGCAGTGGCATCAGGCATGCCCAGCACTGAATTGGTTTGCGATGGTATCTTGGAATATTTCAATTTCAGTGTGAATTCATATATATATATATATATATATATATATATATATATATATATATATATATATATATATATATCCAAATAAAGAACTCAACAACAATCACGTTGAATTTTCCCCCCAATATTTCGACCTCTTTGGTCTTCCTCAAGGAACTTTAACACACACACACACACACACACATATATATATATCTATATATATATATATATATATATATATATATATATATATATGTGTGTGT
>JADBJO010002216.1:289033-304033 GCA_016801955.1 Conus betulinus
TTCAAAACGGAACTCAAAGCTTGATTCAAAACGGAACTCAAAGCTTGATCTCTCTCTCTCTCTCTCTCTCTCTCTCTCTCTCTCTCTCTCTCTCTCTCTTCTATCTCTCTATCTATCTATCTATCTATCTATCTATCTATCTATCTATCTATCTATCTATCTATCTATCTATCTATCTACGATCAGGCAGCTAGTAAAGGGTTTCTCATAAATATAATATATTCCCCCCATTTTCTTCATCTTCAGTGTTTTTTTTTTTTTTTTAAGTTCAAATCTTTGCCAAGTCATTACTATAACGACTGAAGAATTGTTAACCTGCACTTGTTTCCCCCCACTACTTAATGTTCAGCATTATATTATTTGGTCAATCAGTGGGAGATTGCATCTCTTAGGAGATCCAAGTAAGGGTTGTTCTGTACAATTCTTAGCCACTTACAATGCTTGGGTTATTGAACAGAGAGAGCTGACCACTCAGACGGTTCCATATCTTTTGATCTCCCTTGCATCCTTGAATGGATCCTCAAGCACAGGCTCAAAGATTGTCCCCTACATTTTATACTGTTTGAATAATGCTTTTAGTTTTTTCCAGCAACTTTTTTTTCTCCCCCACACTTTTGTTCTGTTCCATTTTATTACCCTTCGCTGGCTGCTTTGAGGGTGCTGTTGGATTCTTTTTTGAACCCTTGGTGGTGAGAACACCACAGAATTATGTACTGTGGTATGTCTCTATTTGACACCAAGAGCACAGACACAATCAGCCGGGTCTCCCTGACGAGTCCGATCCAGTGGACGAAAGGCCTAGAAGCAGGCAAGAGAAATAAATGTGCTTTTGAGAGGGATTACGATGGTCCCTTCAGGCAGCTAGTGAAGGGTTTCTCATATTATAATATATTCCCCCCATTTTCTTCATCTTCAATTTTTTTATTTATTAATTTTTTATATAAGTTCAAATCTTTGCCAGGTCATTACTATAATGACTGAAGAATTGGTAGCCTGCACTTGTTTTCCCCCCCCACTACTTAATGTTCAGCATTATATATATATATATATATAGAGAGAGAGAGAGAGAGAGAGATTATCAAAGAGATAGATACATACATAGACACATAGATAGATAGACATTTGTGTGTGCGCGTGCACACGCACGCGCGCCTGTGTGTTTTAAAGGTTAGCATCGTCAGTACGACTATATATCAGTCTATATATGTTTGAATAGAGACGTTGACATGATGGTCACAGTTGGTACATTGTTTTTGTACTCCCAGGCTTATAGAACAGGGTGTACTTTAGAATGGGAACGAAGAAATGCTCTGTGTGTGTCTGTCCGTCCATGGGCAAAATGTGTTCCACTCGCTCCAGACAAAAAACTAATCGGCCGATCTTTCTGAAAATTTGTAGGTACGTTCATTATGGGTCACGGATGATGCCCGATGTTTTTAGTTTAGCGTTATAGTAGAAAGAAACTCGTGGAGAGCGTGGCAGCAGAGAGTCCTCAGAAGAAAAGCCCCCTGCAAGCAAGGTTTCGGCCCTTATCTCCTGACACTCTTGGAGGGTTGGGCCACACCCGGTTCATGACTCCGGATGTCCCTCTGCTGCCCCTTTTTTTCCCATCTTGGGACGAGCCATGGCTGGGATTCGAACCCATGCCCCTCTGGACATGCTCATTTTCCACTTAATGACTCACGCACTAACCACTGAGCCACTGGGACACCTGATATTTGTAGGAAAGTTAAGCCTTATGAAGTTCACTTTTGTTCCTCCTTGACCAGATCCAGCTTGAACACCTCTCTGCTGCTTCTGCCATTGCTTTCAGGGCTCTGTTTTTTTTTTTTTTCCCTCCCTGCAACTGAGAGCTGTTTCATGAGGCTGTATGCAGACGTTCCTACAATCCCCCTAGCTCCAATTTCTGCAGTGAGGACTTTGACCTGATAGCCTTCTCTCCTCAAGCTGTTTGCCAGATCAGCATACTTTTCCAGTCTTGTAGATCTGAGCTGCCTCCATTCTGTTCTCATATGGCACCGTGAGCTCGATCATGATCAGCTGCTTGGTTGACTGATAGTGGACTACTATATGTCTGGTCTCATGCCACTCTTGCTGATGATCTCTGGGTGACTCTTCCATTCTGGGAGGTCTGCAGTGCACTCCCAGTCATCTGCCCCGTCCAGCAGACTCTGCCTCTGTTCCGAGTGCACTGTTGTTTCGATGCCATGATTCGCTGCCTCCTGCCGTGAAGAATGTTGCGGGTGCTTTTGGAGTCGTTTCCCTTTTGTGGTGTTGGTACTAGCCCAGACTACTTGTACAATCTCTTTGAGCACTTGGTTGTGCCTCCATGTGTACCTTCCTTGAGCCAGGGCTACTTTACATGAGCTTAGGACATGCTCCACTGTTGTTTTTCATGGCAGAGGGGGCATGAAGATCGTCTGTTTTTTCCCCACTTCACCACTTCACCAGTTTGCATTTGAGGGCAGAAGGTCATATGCAGATCTGAGAATGAAGCTGATCCTGAGAGGGGCCATGTGCCAAATGTCATTCCAAGTGAGACTTCTTTGGAGTGCATTCTCCCACGTTGTCCATTGCCCTTGCTGGCTCTGCTGGACTGCTTTTTTGGAGTTTTTTTTTTTGGTCTTCTTCTTTTCTCATCTCCTGAATCATCATGTCTCTTTTGGCTTTTCCTTTGGCCCTTTGACCACCATTCAGTTTTGGTCACCCCCAGTCCTTGTCCGTTGGTCTGTGTGTGTCCTGTTATTTCTCTGATCTTGAGACTTTCTTTTGCAGAATCCATCGCCTCTTGAACTTTCCATTTTCTGCCTGTCTTCAGCTGGGGCTTGATTGCTTCTACCACCTTGTCTCCTGAGTCCTCCAGCATGCTTTGAAGTCTGATCTTCCCTGCTTTGTATTCCTCCAGAATGGATTTTCAGTGGTAGTTTCAGCTTTGCTTGGCGACAGTACAGCGCTATGTCAGTCAGACAGGGT
Source organism: Conus betulinus (assembly GCA_016801955.1). NCBI lineage: Eukaryota > Metazoa > Mollusca > Gastropoda > Neogastropoda > Conidae > Conus > Conus betulinus. The sequence continues at coordinate 292,007 of JADBJO010002216.1, forward strand.
GGACACCAAGCCATTTCCTTGTGAACTTGTTGATTTTGGATTCCATTGCCTCCACTATGCTGGTGCAGATATCGTATATCATCAGAGGCCATAGGAGCTTTGGTATCAGCATGAACTGCAGACACCCGACCTTGTATTTGCCAGGGAGCCCACACTGGTCAATGGTCTCCAAGCCTTCTTTCCGACATCTGTTTGGTTTCTTTGGCTCTTTTGTGTGTCTTTCAGCGTATCATCATACCATCTTCCAAGGCTCTTGACTGGCTCTTCTGTAACTGTTGGTTGGCAACACTGAAGACCACAGATTCGGCCACTTTTCCTTCCCTCTGTGAGAGACTCCGTGATTTCTTTGGCTTGAACTTCATTCTGGATGAGGCAAACTATGTCATCCAGCCTCTCCAGCACATGACGTGCCTCGTCTTCTCTGGATGAAATCACTGTAGTGTCATCCATGAAGGCCTTGAGAGGGGGCATCTTGTATCCATCGCCAAGGTCTGTTTGTCTTGCGTTGCTTGTTGCTGCTGCTTTCAAGATGACTTCCATTGCCAACACGAACAGTACTGGGGAAATTGCACAGCCCATTGCAATGCCCACTTCCAAGTTTGATCCAATCTGTTGTGTACTCCTTGGTAGAGAACCGCATTGAAAGCCACTGAAGTACTTCTTGAGTATGTCGCGGATGTTCTTTGGCACGTGGTACATCTAAGAACCAACTGTATCATCTCATGGGGTACAGATCCATATGCGTTTGCCAGATCAAGCCACACTACGTGCAGGTCTCTCTCTTTTCTGTTTTTGTTCTTTTTGATTGCGTCCCAGATCATTGTGGCGTGTTCTACACAGCCAACCACGCCTGGGATGCCACCTTTCTGGACTGACACATCCAAGTACTATTTTTCCATGAGGGGTCAGCCTTGCTGCCATGACAGAGAAGATTTTCCCTTCGACGTTCAGTAGTGATATTTGCCTGAACTGGCTGATGTCACTTGAGTTTTGCTCTTTGGGGATGTACACGCCATCTGCCGTCATCCACTGGCCGCTGAACTGGTTTCTCTAAGCTGATCGCAGCAGCCTGTGGAGCCACTCCAGCACCTTGGGACAGTTCTTGTACAGCTGGTAAGGGTCTTCCGTTTGGCCCTGGTGATGATTTGGCTCTGGCTTTATCGACCACCTTCTTGATTTCCGCCAACGCTGGAGGCTTGTCATTGAACTGTTCATCAGGGCTGGCTGCCCACACCAGACCTTGAATGTGTGAGTCAGAGAATGTTTTCCTCAGATGCTGTTGTTCAAGAACTCCTTTGTCCACACTCAGGGTCCCAGATTTTGGCTGCTCAAACACAGTTCTGGCAAACTGGAAGGGGTCTCTGAAGAAGCGCTCTTGTGTCTTCTCTTTTTGCTCTTCCTCTTCCTCGCAGATTCCGCTTTGCTGAGGGCGCTGTTTTGCTTTCAGGTCTTCAGAGTTTTTCCAAGCCTTGTTTTTCAGCTGGCAGTGCGGTCTTCATTTGCTTCTTGAGGTTTTTCTTTTGGACCCTGATCTTGTCCATCTCTTCTTGGCGCGTCTGGATCTCTTTGGAGGTGTTTTTCTCTCTTTGGGTAGTTTTTGCTCCATAGGCGTCTCTACATGTCATACACATGTCCCCATATGTGGCTAGTTTGTGTGTTTCAGGGTGCTTTTCCCTATCAGTGCATCGAGTCTTTTGGACGATTTTTGCATCCAGTTTCTCCCAATCTTCAGTCTCGTTTGCTCGTGGCAGGTTGAGTTTCAGGCGCCTGGCATCGAGGGCCTGTGCAAATTCCTCATCCGAACCAACAGCGTGGATGTCCTTGGCACTGTGGTTTAAATCCTGGCCTTGGTCTTCCGATGTCTTAGCTGCTGATGCAGTGCGCTGCTGCTCATTCAGATGAGTCTTCACACATCCCATCTTTGTTCTGTGGATCTTCATGCCACGGGTGGTAGCGAAACGCTTTCCACAGACACATGGATATTCCATTTGGTCCATGTTCATAGTCCGTTTGGGATTTGCAGTCGTGATTGGTTGAGCACCGATGGATTCATCATTCTCTCTCTCCCTTACGGTGAATCCTGGGAGCATGTTTTCTTTTTGTTTTTAGTAGCCACATGTTGAAGGCAAAGTGGGGAGCCAGCCCACAGAGCCCTTGGTTCTGGTCTTTCCCAATGTCCTCCGGTCTTTCCCGGACGTCCTCCGGCCTATTCCCGGAAGTCAGTGGTTTACCCATGCATCAGTAGAAAGAAACTCGTGGGAGAGTGTGCCCCCTTCAAGCAAGTGTTTCGTCCTTATCTCCTGACACTCTAGGGGGGGTTGGGCCACACCCGGTTCTTGACTCCGGATGTCCCCTCTGCTGCCCCTTTTTTTTTTTTCCCTATCTTGGGACGAGCCATGGCTGGGATTCGAACCCATGCCCCTCTGGACATGCTCATTTTCCACTTAATGACTCACGCACTAACCACTGAGCCACTGGGAACCTGATATTAGTAGGAAAGTTAAGCCTTATGAAGTTCACTTTCGTTCCTCCTTGACCAGATCCAGCTTGAACACCTCGCTGCTGCTGCTGCCGTTACTAACGGCTGTAACGGCCTGTAACGGTTTTTTCTTCTTTATTGAATATCTCAGAAAGTACTTGGCCTATCTGTGTGAAAATTAGCAGGTATGTTCATTATGGGTCATGGATGATGCCCGATGTTTTAGTTTACTGTTACAGCCGTTGCTAACAGCTGTAACAGCCTGTAATGCTTTTTCTTCTTATGGAATATCTCAGAAATTACTTGGCCGATCTTTCTGAAATTTGTAGGTGTGTTCACTATGGGTTACGGATGAAGCCGAATGTTTCAGTTTACCGTTATACTAACGGCTATAACGGCCCATACGGTTTTTACTTCTTATGGAATATCTCAGAAAGCACTTTGACGATCTTTCTGAAAATTTGCAGGTTATGTTCATTATGGATCACGGATGATGCCCGGTGTTTTAGATTACCGTTATAGCCGTCACTAACGGCTATAACTGCCCATACGGGTTTTTCTTCTTTATGGAATATCTCAGAAAGTACTTGGCCGATCTTTCTGAAAATTTGTAGGTATGTTTATAATGGGTCACGAATGATGCCCGACGTTTTAGTTTACCGTTACAGCAGTTACTAACGGCTCTAACAACCCATAACGGTTTTTTTTTGATAAAATATCTCAGAAAGTACGTGGCTGATCTTTCTGAAAATTTGCAGGTATGTTCATTATGGGACACGGATGACGCCAGATATTTTTAGTTTTTTTTTTTTTTTTTTTTTTTTTTTTCAGAGATTGTTCTCATACCTTTCTTTTCAGAATGTTTCTGACGGCCCATAACGGTTTTTCTTTTTTACGGAATATCTCAGAAAGTACTTGGCCAATCTTTCTGAAAATTTGTAGGTATATTCATTATGGGTCACGGATGATGCCCAGTGTTTTAGTTTACCGTTATAGCCGTTACCAACGGCTATAACGGCCCAAATCGGTTCTTCTTTTTATGGAATAGCTTAGAAAGTACTTGGCCGATATTTCTGAAAATTTGTAGGTATGTTCATTATGGGTCACGGATGATGCCCGATGTTTAAGTTTACCGCTATAGCTGTTACTAACGGCCCATAATGGTTTTCTTCTTTATGGAAAATCTCAGAAAGTACTTGGCCGATCTTTTTTAAAAATTTGTAAGCATGTTCATTATAGGTCACAGATGATGGCCGATGTTTACCAGAATAGCCATTACTAACGGTTACTCACCACCCCCCACACACGGTTTTTGCTGTTTATGGAATATCTCACGTGTATTCAGGATAAACTGGGAGTACGTTTATATGCTTTGCATCTTTTTTTTTTCCCCCTCTTAATTATTGTTTTGATGAGTATGATTATGGCGACAGTAATTATTTGTGCATTTGTTCTACTTTGTCGTTGTTATTTCTGTGCCACTGAATAACCGAAGGAAAAGAGATATGCGAAAATTGGGGAGGGAGTAGATAGAGGGGTTATAATGAAAATATATTGCAGGCACATCTGAACGTCAACTCAACAATGACATAAACAACTGGACGGATACAAAGGGGAACGCAGACTTCTGTCAAGGGAAGGCGACCCTAGATCCTCCCCATGCTCCAAACCTGTTTCAGGTTCAGTTTCATCAAGGAGGCGTCACTGCGTGCGGAATTGGTCCATATACGCTATACGCGCCCATCCGCTAAGTTTTTGAGACCACACTGCGCACGATTTGAAGCTGATGGATATCATGAATTAACAAGATGAGAGAACCGAAGAAGAGGGTTTCGTGGTTACGACGTAGCAGATGTCTGACCTACAGCAGTAGCCCAATGCGCTGGTCAGTCCTTGAGCGCCTACCCAACATTGGCTGTTTTGTTGTTGTTGTTGTTCTTGTTGTTTTTGTTGTTGTTGGTATGTGTGTGCAGTGAATGTACACATGTGTGTGTATGGATGTGTGGGCACGGGCCCATGTGTGTGCGTGTGCACATGTGTGTGTGTGTGTGTGTGTGTGTGTGTGTGTGTGTGTGTGTGTGTGTGTGTGTGTATGTATGTGTGTGTGTGTGCGCATGCGTGTGTGCGCTCTTGTGTGTGTATGTGTGTGTGTGTGTGTGTGTGTGTGTGTGTGTGTGTGTGTGTGTGTGTGTTGTGTGTGTGTGTGTGTGTGTGTGTGTGTGTGTGTGTGTGTGTGTGTGTGTGTGTGTGTGTGTGTGTGTGTGTGTGTGTGTGTGTGTGTGTGTGCGCGTGTGTGCACGTCTCCAAATATATTTGCTCAGTTCTGTTTGGTTTTTGTATTTTTTCTTTGTGAATGACTGTTTATGGTTTGCGTACCTGGTTTTTGAAGTGATTTTCTGTGATCCCTATGTATGTTTCTTTTTAATTTTCTGATGTCACAGTGGCTTGGTATACACTGAGAGTAAAGATTTCTTTACTCTACAGCAGAAATGAAACATGGATCAAGAAAACGAATAAAAACTCAACATTTGATGTGACCATGGGATCGTACGACGGTGCCGAAACATGCGAACTGGTCGGACTGTTTTATGCTATCCAACATCCAAAAAACAACTCGGAAAGCAAGTCTGACTGTACAGAGACGACGGCCTCGCCGCGCTAAACAACAATCCATGAACCATCGAAAACAAGAAAAAAGAACTATCTCAACAACCACATATATAAACCATACAAGAAACCTAATGACACACCCATTTATGTAAACATCAAAAGCAACCACCCACCATCTATACTAAAAACCATACCCAATGGCATAAACAAGAGATTATCTAATCTGTCACATAATGAAAGAGTATTCAACAACGCAGCAGCAGAATACCAAGAGGCATTGCAAAAAAGTGGTTACAGCTACAAACTACAATACAACCCAGATAACAACATGAACAAAAACAAAAAAAGCAGGAAAAGGAAAATCACATGGTACAACCCTCCATATGATGGACGAGTAAAAACAAACGTAGGGAAGAATTCTTCAAAATTTTGACAGCATCCTTCCCAAAAGAACACAAATTGTCCAAAATATTCAACAGAAACACCATCAAACTATCATATTCATGCATGCCTCTTTAAAAAATATAATTGATTCATCCAACAAAATGAAAAAGCAACACAGCAAAGAAGGGTGAAGAAAGGAAATCCTGCAATTGTACTAAAAAAAAGAACAGTGTCCCTTAAGCAACAAATGCCTCTATAACAACATTGTATACCAAGCCACTGTGACATCAGAAAATGAAAAAGAAACATACATACAGGGATCACTGAAAATCACTTCAAAAACAGGTACGCAAACCATAAACAGTCATTCAACAAAGAAAAATACAAAAACCAAACAGAACTGAGCAAATATATTTGGAGACTTAAAGACAAAAAAATAAACTAAAACATATCCTGGAAAATCATATAAAAGGGCATCACCATACAACAACATTTCTAAAAGATGCAACCTATGTTCAACAGAAAAATGGTTAATACTATGCAAACCACACTTAGCAACTCTAAATACTAAAGTAGAAATAGTAAACAACTGCAGGCACAAATGGAAATCGTTGTCAGCAAACGCACCCTGAACTGGAACAACACGTGCAGCCAATCCGCACGTGTAAACAGTGACATTGTGCCATATAACACCGGCAGTAGACAACCCAAACCATCCTGAGGAGAGCCAGCGCTCGAAACAGACCTGTCGATTTTAAAACTTCCTTTTACCATTTTTAACAGATGTTGCTCCCCAAGGGGTCGAGCATTTTAAGAATTTTATTAGGCATTTTAGTGGTATTCTTGATATATATATATATATATATATATATATATATATATATATATATATATATATATATATGTGTGTGTGTGTGTGTGTGTGTGTGTGTGTGTGTGTGTGTGTGTGTGCGCGTGCGTGCGTGCGTGCGTGTGTGTGCGTGTACGTGCGTGCGTGCGTGCACATGTGTGTGAGTGTGTAATTTGTGAGGTTTGCGTGAGCACACAAACCCGCACTGTGGATCCGTACCAGAATTGAACGGACGCATCCTAGAGCTTGGGCGTCAACTGAAAGCCCGAGATATCCCGACACCTGTCGCTCCGGGAGAAGCATTGAGGCTGCTTGACCCCTGGACCAGTTCCACCTTGATTCGCTTCTCTCCACTCATTTCATTAACAGAATACCTGATGTGTGTCTTAGACGGAAATGGGTGTCCTGGATAGGACGGGGTCCACGGAGGGCGCTATATTCTCAAGAACACTCACTGCATTCTTTCAGCCAGTCACATTCCGTGCCACTGGCGCAGAAGGCGTTTCTGGCTCCACTGCAGTCGGCGAAGAGGCCCAGCCCTGAAAACACACGTCCCTGCCACGTGACACGCCCCCAGGTTCAGCACAGAGGACACCAGTGTGTGTGTGTGTGTGTGTGTGTGTGTGTGTGTGTGTGTGTGTGTGTGTGTGTGTTTGTGTGTGTGTGTGTGTGTGTGTGCGTGCGTGCGTGCGTGCGTGCGTGTGCGCGCGCGTGTGTGTGTGTGTGTGTGTGTGTGTGTGTGTGTTTATGACTCGTGAACGCAAAATTGTGTGTGTGTGTGTGTGTGTGTGTGTGTGTGTGTGTGTGTGTGTGTGTGTGTGTGTGTGTGTGTTTCTGCTTATATTTTTTAGATGTTGTGAATTGTTGAAACTTGTAAAGCGCCCTGTAGCCTACGCTGTTAGGAAAGCGCTATAGAAATTGACCTCATCATTATTATCATTACTATTATTATTATTATTGTTGTTATTATTATTATCATTACTATCAATATTATTATCATTATCATTATTATCATCATCATCATTATTATTATTATATGAAAAAATAATGTGTGAGCATACAGAATAGTTGTAATTAAGAGGAGAGCATAGCTTTGTTTGTTTGTTTGTTTTTTTTTTTTTTGTTTTTTGTTTGTTTTTAAGAACGGAGAGAAAACGTGACACAAAGCGTAGAGAACTCTTTCTTTTTTTCTCTCCCCAATTATTAAGGTATTCAATCGATCAATATCACAATGAAATGGAAGAAACAGTTCAGAAAGCTATGAGAACATTCTCAAAAGAAAAAAAAAAACAAAGGATAGATCAAAGCGTTCAGAAAGGTAAGAGAACATTCTGAAAATAAAAGAAACAAACAAACTACGAATCGACGAAATGTGTTCAGAAAGGTATGAGAACATTCTTAAAAAAAAAAAAAAAAAAAAAAAAAACAACCCTAAGAATCGATGAAATGCGTTGAGACAGGTATGAGAACATTCTAAAAAGAAAAAAAAATCGATGAAATGCGTTCAGAAAAGGGTATGAGAACATTCTGAAAAGAAAGCAAACAAACTAAGAATCGATGACATGCGTTCAGAAAGGTATAAGAACATTCTAAAAGAAAATAAAGAAACAAACTAAGAATCGATTTAAATGCGTTTCAGAAAGGTATGAGAACATTCTAAAAAGAAAAAAAAAATCGATGAAATGCTTTAGAAAGGTATGAAAAAACATTCTAAAAAGAAAAGAAGAAAACTAAGAATCGATGAGATGCGTTCAGAAAGGTATCCTTAGAATCGATGCAATGCGTTCAGAAAGGTATGAGAGAACATTCTAGAAAGAAAGAAAAAATCGATGAAATGCGTTCAGAAAGGTATAAAAACTATCTGAAAAAGAAAAACAAACAAACTAAGAATCGATGAAATGCGTTCAGAAGGTTTGAGAACATTCTAAAAGAAACAAACAAACAAACAAACTAAGAACCGATGAAATGCGTTCAGAAAGGTTTGAGAACATTCTAAAAAGAAACAAACAAACTACGAATCGATGAAATGCGTTCAGAAAGGCATGATAACATTCTAAAAAGAAACAAACAAACAAACAAACTAAGAATCGATGAAATGCGTTCAGAAAGGTATGAGAACATTCTAAAAAGAAACAAACTACGAATAGATGAAATGCGTTCAGAAAGGCATGATAACATTCTAAAAAAGAAAGAAAGAAAGAAACAACAAACAAAACTAAGAATCGATGAAATGCGTTTAGAAAGGTATGAGAACAATCAAAAGAAAAAAAAAAACCAAAGAATCGATGAAATGCGTTCAGAAAGGTATGAGAATATTCTAAAAAGAAAAGAAACAAACAAACTAAGACTTGATGAAATGCGTTTTAGAAAGGTATGAGAACATTCTAAAAAAAGAAAAGAAACAAACTAAGAATCGATTAAATGCGTTCAGAGAGGTATGGGAACAATCTAAAAAACAAACTAACTAACTAAGACTCGATGAAATGCGTTCAGAAAGGTATGAGAGAACATTCTGAAAAGAAAAAAAAAAAACGAAGAATCGCTGAAATGCGTTCAGAAAGGTATGAGAACATTCTAAAACACACACACACACACACACACACACACACACACACACACACACACACACCACACACACACACACACACACACACACACACACACACACACACACACACACACAAATAAACACTAAGAATCAACGAAACGCGTTCAGAAAGGTAGGAGAACATTAAAAAGAAAAAAAAAAAACGAAAAATCGATGAAATTCGTTCAGAAAGGTAGGAGAACATTCTAAAAGAAAAAAAAAAGGAATCGATGAAATGCGTAGTAAAGCAGGCAAGGTAAGGTAAGGAGAGGTAAGGTAAGGTAAGGTAAGGTAAGGTAAGGTAAGGTAAGATAAGGTAAGGTGAACATCGATAAAGCACACAATAGAACAGAAACTGACGACAAGCGTTGATAAGCATAGAAAAGCCGGTGGACATGATACAACAGACAAACTGATTAAATGCAGGGATAGTCATTTGAAAGGCACATGACAGACGATAGAAACACTGATTATATACGCGGATAAACATCAGAAAGACACATGAAAGAACCAAAGACACTGACGACATGCGTGGATAACCGTAGGAAAGGTGCGGGACCAGACTTCACAGGGTTCATACAGGAAATGCAGCTCAAAATTCCAGACGTTTCCAGACTTTTTCCAGGCCAAGACCTGCATTTTCAATATCAGTTTCAAGACTTTGTTCATAATGCAATGTCTTACAGTGATGTTATAAAGTCAAAGCGCACTGAAGGCACACTTTCCCATCTTGAAAGACAAAAACACGCAGCAATAGCAGAAATGGCCAAAAGACTCGGATGTTGGTAAGACCTTGACGTAGGGGAAGTAATTCAGAAGTAATTTGATGGCAAACGTGAAAATACGCAATCACGAAATATCACGTTTGAGGGCACGTTTTTTTTTTTTTCGTTTTTTTTTTTTTTTTTTTTTTTTTTTTTTTTTTTTTTTTTTTGCGCATTATAAACGCTAAATAATGCTGAAAGTTGAAGCAGCTGTGCATCATATCCAGCAATGGTGTTTGATTCTTCACATTCCCAGACTATTCCAGGCCACAGTGCGATTTTCAAAGACTTTTCCAGGGCCTGGAAACAGAATTTCAAATTTCCAGAGTTTTCCGGACTTTTTAAGACCTGTATGAAAAATCCTGAGACAACAGACAAATGAAACGCAGGGATGATCATAGGAAAGGCACATGACAGACGATAGACACTGATTATAATTATGCGTGGAGAAGCACAGGAGAACACATGACAGGGTAACAGACAGTCTGACTGCATGCGTGGTCAAAGCATAGGAAAAGAAAACAAGACAGAACCAAAGGCACTTGATGACCCGTGTGGATAAGCATCAGAAGCACACAGAACAGAACAAGAGACACTGTTTTACAAACATGGATAAGTATATAAAAGAGACAGGATTGGGTGATAAGACACTGATTACATGCTTGAGTGAGCACAGGGAAGACATTTTACTGGACAAAAGAACACTGGTCACATGCTTGGACGAGCATAAGAAAGATGCAAGGCAACAGACACTGGTGCCATGCATGGATTAACACAGGGAAGACACAAGGCAATAGACACTGGTGCCATGCATGGATAAGCATAGGGAAGACACAAGCCAATAGACACTGGTGCCATGCATGGATAAGCATAGGGAAGACACAAGGCAACAGACACTGGTGACATGCATGGATAAACATTGTGAAGATACAAGGCAGGACAATAGACCCTGGTGACATGCATGGATAAACATAGGGAAGACACAAGGCAGGACAATAGACACTGGTGACATGCATGGATAAACATAGGAAAGACACAAGGAAGACAATAGACACTGGTGACATGCATGGATAAACATAGGGAAGACACAAGGAAGACAATAGACACTGGCGATATGCATGGATAAGCCGAGGGGAGATACAAGGCAGGACAATAGACGCTGACTGCGTTCGTCGACAAGTGTGAGGAAGATACAAGACAAGACGATGGACGCGGGTCATATGGGTGGGAAATCGTAGAGAAAACAGGACACCGGACGATAGACATTTTATGACACGCGTGGAGAAGGCTTTGGTAGATTCCAGACAAGTCTACAGACACGCTCGTGACACGCCTGGATAAGCATAGGAACAGAAAACACGGGACAATACACACTGATTACATGCGTTAATAAAGATAGGGAAAAACAACCGGGCAATAGACACTGATTACATGCCTTGATAAAGATAGGCAAAAAACACCGGGCAATAGACACTGATTACATGCCTTGATAAGATAGGGAAAAACACCGGGCAATAGACACTGATTACATGCGTTAATAAAGATAGGGAAAACACCGGGCAATAGACACTGATTACATGCGTTAATAAAGATAGGGAAAAACACCGGGCAATAGACACTGATTACATGCCTTGATAAGCAGGAAAAAAACACAGGACATTAGACACTAACTACATGCGTTGATAAACATAGGAAAAAAAACACCGGACAATAAACACTAACTACATGCGTTGATAAACATAGGAAAAAAAACACAGCACAATAAACACTGGTGAGATGCGTTGGTAAACATAGAAAAAGAAAAAAAAAAAACACGGGACAATTGACACTGATTACATCTGTACAACAATAGACACTGATTACACCTGTACAACAATAGACATTGATTACACCTGTACAACAATAGACACTGATTACATCTGTACAACAATAGACACTGATTACATCTGTACAACAATAGACACTGATTACATGCGTTGATAAACATAGAAAAAAAAAACACGGGACAATAGATACTGATTACATCTGTACAACTTAACCCAATATGAAACAGTTCTCATCCAATCGCCTCTCTCTCTCTCTCTCTCTCACACACACACACACACACACACACACACACACACACACACACACATATATATATATATATATATAGAGAGAGAGAGAGAGAGAGAGAGAGAGAGAGACGTTGTGTACTCACGACACACTGAATCGAAGTCACACACCGTTCCCGCCTTACAGTAATCTTTGTGGTCCCCATCACACACCATTCCCACATCTATTCCTGGGGGACAAAGGCAAAACCTCGAGCTGACTGCCCATAATCATAATGAAGAGTGCGGTGAGACAGCAA
>JADBJO010002216.1:306533-311533 GCA_016801955.1 Conus betulinus
TGACAGATAAACAGATAGATAGGTAGAAAGATAGATATTACGGATATGCATACATGTAAACGAAGAGTGAGATAGAGAGAGACAGAGAGAGAGAGAGACACACACAGGCATACAGAGACAGACAGGGAGACAGAGAGAGACAGAGACAGACAGATAGGCGGAGACAAAGAGAGAGAGACAGACAGACAGACAGACACAGAGGCAGAGACAGAGAGACATACAGACATAGAAAGAGAGAGTTGGTTGCACTCTAAAAAGTCCCCCATTACGCTTATTAAATATATCGACAAGCATGCTCATGTACATCAATATCTGAGGTAAAGAGATCGGGGGGGGGGGGGGGGGGGGGGGGGGGGGGGGGGGGGGGGGGGGGGGGAGAGGGGGGGGGAAGAAAGAGGAACAACTTTATCATCATCAGCTCACCACAAGCGAACCGCCTGGGGTCGGCAGTATAGCCCTGGGGACACTCACACCTCGAGGTCTCCGGGTTGCAGCGAGCCACGCGGTCAACACAGTCGGTGGTGCATCGCCCACCCACATGGGCCTCCTGTGGAACTTCAACCGCCACCATGGAAGCATGACGTGAGAGATGAGTATCGTAGGAGAACACATCATTATACACACAGACACGTACACGCACACGTACGTACAGGTGTGCACACACACACACACACACACACACACACACACACACACACACACACACACACACACACATACATTTCATTGCACATTCATCTTCATTATCATATGAAGAGAGAGAATGAACGAACGAAGGAACGAACGAACGAAATAATCTATTGCTTTAAATCAGTACAGCTTCAGCTTTAGCAATGCAGTTGGATTGACAATGTAAAACTCGCGAACGCGACGCATCGTCACTTCGACATGGAAACCACGGCAACGCTGTCATTTCCAAACACAGTTCTGACATATTTCATGTCACTGGTATGGCACTGGTCACGATGATTCCGTCTGAGGCGTGAGTCTTGAGCCCAGACTGTCATCCCAGGTAGAACAGGATCAGGCCGTGTAGCGTCTCCAGAGAGAGAGAGAGAGAGAGAGAGAGAGAGAGAGAGAGAGAGAGAGAGAGAGAGAGAGAGAGAGTACCATTCTGCTCTCTCTCTCTCTCTCTCTCTCTCTCTCTCTCTTCTCCGAATCCGAATCTTCACACCAATTTATCAGTATACTTCTACTCCACCTGCTTATCCATTCATGCTGCTGCATCCTTGCTGCATCCTTCTCTTCCCTCCCCCCCCCCTTCCCCCCCCCCCCCCCCCCCCCCCCACTCCACCGCGAGTGGAAAAGACCGGCCGTGCCATTAATAAAGTCCCTACGTGTCATGATTGGTTCGTTCGTTTCTTCAATTCAATCAACTTTATTGTCCTTTGGAAATTTTTTTTCTGCTCCACATAATTTAACAAGTACGTAAGACATTACAAAAAGACATTATAAATCGTTACATAAATTTCAAAAAAATGAGGCAGGCAGGAACAGTAAACAGTAAGCAAGTAGGGTAAGTCTTGCTCACATAAGAAAACCTAACACAGAGTAGCTTTTATTCAAGACTGGCACAGCCTTTTAAACTTGAATAAAGTCAGACAAATAGAAAGACAAACAATCTAATAGTAGGGGTCCGACCCAGCAAACGAAAGGCCTAGGAGCAGGAAATACAAATAGATCTGCCTTCAAGAGGAATTACGATGGTTCTGTCATGCAGCTAGTGAAGAGTTTTCAAATTCATAGTAGATTTTCTTAATTTATGTTCACACATTTTCTTCATCTTCAAACATCCCTCCCCCCCCCCCCCCCCCCCCCTGCCCTTAGTTCAGATCTTTACCAAGTCATTACTGTGGTGACGGAGGGGTCGTTGGCCTGCGCTTGTTTTTTCCCCCACTATTAGATTGTTCGTCTTTGTATTTGTCTGACTTTATTCAAAGTTTAAAAGGCTGTGCCAGTCTTGAATAAAAGTTACTCTGTGTTTGGTTTTCTTATGGGAGCAAGATTTACCCTACTTGCTTACCGTTACATAAAAGCCTGTGTCAGTATATATGTTTGTATATATATATATATATATATATATATATATATATATATATATATTATCAACACTTACACATCCCTCCACCTACCTTTCCCAGGTCCATCCAATCCCACCCATTCTTTCTGTCTGTCTGTCTGTCTGTCTGTCTGTCCTCACCACAGGTGCCATTCAACGGCAGAGCCACGTCTTTGGAGCAGAGACAGGTGCCTCGGTGGCACTGGGCGCCGGCCACACACTGCCTGTCTTCTCTGCAGCTGGCATCCACCGCCAGTTCTGCACTCAGTATAGTGAGAGAGGGCACCGTGTGTGTGTGTGTGTGTGTGTGTGTGTGTGTGTGTGTGTGTGTGTGTGTGTGTGTGTGTGTGTGTGTGTGTGTGTGTGTGTGTGTGTGTGTGTGTGTGTGTGTGTGTGTGTGTGTGTGTGTGTGTGTGTGTGTGTGTGTGTGCGTGCGTGTGTGTGTGTGAGAGAGTGTGCGGGCGTGCGTGCGTGTGTGTGAGAGAGAGAGAGGGGGGAGAGAAAGTGTGTGAATGAGCGTACATGAGAGGGACAGAGAGAGTGTGTGTGTGTGCGTACATGTGCATATGTGTGTGTGTGTGTGTGTGTGTGTGTGTGTGTGTGTGTGTGTGTGTGTGTGTGTGTGTGTGTTCCTTCTCCACCCCTCTCCCTCCCCCCTTCTCTCTCTGTGCGTGCGTGCTTGCGTGCGTCAGTGTGTACATACTTGGATGCGTTTGCGTTCGGATGTATGCGTGTGTTTGCGTCATATACATTGTGTGAGTGTGTGTGTGTGTGTGTGTGTGTGTGTGTGTGTGTGTGTGTGTGTGTGTGTTTGTCGGCAATAATATCTTCGAGGTCAGCATGGTGATGTTACCTTGGACGATTTTTTTTTCAAAAATCACATTTGGAAACACACACACACACACACACACACACACACACACACACACAATCACATACGGAAATACACACAAACACACACACACACACACACACACACACACACACACACACACACACACACACACACACACACAATCACATACGGAAATCACACACACACACACACACACACACAATCACATACGGAAATCACACACACACACACACACACACACACACACACACACACACACACACACACACACACACACAATCACATACGGAAATCACACACACACACACACACACACACACACACACACACACACACACACACACACACACACACACACACACACACACCATGTTCAGAACCATGATGAAGAACACACTCACTGCATCTGTGCACTGAATCGCAGACCGTGCCGTTTCTACAGTTGTATTCTTGGCCAGAGCAGTTGTGGTGAAGATTCAGACCTGAAGCCCAGCGGGTCACTTCCATGAGTTCAGATGACCAAAGCCCGCAGTCACGAGCTCATACATGCAGACGCTTGTCTTATGAGCTCGTCGGCTAGTTCAGAATGTTGTCTGTGTAAGGAGGTACTTTATAAAAAACCCTCTTTGAAAAGTTGATTATTCAAAGTGTCCTATTTTTTAGAACAGGTTTCAAAACATCATACTGTTCAGAACATCATACGTTTTTATTTTATAGTCATATTCAGGATGTACCATTTAATAAGATATCACTTACAATGTCCTTATCCATATGTCTATACTTCAGAATATCATATTTCTTAAGATTTTAATTCAAAAGATAATTTCAATAGAAGGCACATTGATAGCTTTTAACTTTCAAACGTTATGATGAATAATAAATTTACGTTTCAAAATGTCTGATTCAAAAATGTATATGCAGAAACGTCATATCATTTAAGTGCATATTCAAAAGGTGCTGATTCACAAATTCATGTACCAAAATGTCCTTTTTCATTACTGCAAATTTTAAATGAAATATTTCACAAGTTCATGCTTCAAAACGTTGAATTTCGCCCGTATCCACTGTCAAATGCTCTTGGTTAATAATCATTTAATTTTTGCCCAGTATCCCCTGCTGATCCATCTATCTATTCTCTACACAGATCGGAAAAAGCCAGATTTCACAGTAACGTCAATTACCATTGGCTGGAGGAATGGAACACACGCACAGATTCTGCTTTGCATCCACCAAACTCTCAAAGAGGTTTTGGCAATCTGCCACCGGTGGCTGCAAAGAGGAGACTTGCTGGAGACACACTGGGCCACTTCTTTGACAAAAGACTCGAACCTTTCCAAATGTGGACGGGGCCGCATGACGTCTACTATGTGATGGGCCACTCACCACTTCCCTAAACACAGCGTTCGGTTTGGCCTGACTATACTCTTTACATGCTATGTGATGAGCCATTCACTGTGGAACACTTCCCTGTACAGAATCTTGGGTCTGGCATGACTAAACTCTTTACATACTATGTGATGGGCCATTCACTGTGAAACACTTACCTATACACAATGTTGGGTTTGGTTTGACTAAACTCTTTATAGCCGGAATAGCTCAGTTGGTAGAGCGCCGGACTCGTAATCTTGGTGATCCTGGGGTTGCGGGTTCGAAATCATCGGCCGGCCGTTTCGGTACAGGGGGATTTTTTCCTTCAGAGTCAACATTGGTTCTGACTCCATTCCCCATACAGTCCTTCGGATGAGACTACTATAAACTGACGTTCCGTGTGTGACCGCACGCATAACGTCTTGCTCACACGTAAAATACCATCACCAACTTTGGGAGAGAGAGGCTAGTTTGGCCGTTTGATATGGATGACACGTCACACATAGCATGCACCCTGCGTGAGAAGTGGAAAGAATGAAGGAAGTACGGAAGTTGAGTTTAACAATATTGAATGACATGACTGGATGATGACGGGGAACGACTGAATGAAGCGCCAGCTGGCAGCTCTTCAGTCGGCACTACCCAGGTAGGCAGCCCGTTGTGTGTAAACGAGTGTGGATTGTAAAGCACTTACAGCTTGGTCTCTAGCCGTGAGTA
>JADBJO010002216.1:319033-321533 GCA_016801955.1 Conus betulinus
AAATATGTAAATAAATAAATAGGTAGATAGATAGATAAGTAAATGAATAAATGAATAAATGACATAGTTCAATACAGCATTGTTGTGTAGGTCGCATGGCAAAAAATAAGAACCAAAAAGACATAGGGAGACAAGCTCACAATAGAAACAGCAACAGATATTGGTACTGCGCATAAAACAGCATGAAAACAACAGAAATCAACGACAACAAGAGCAACTCCACAGCAAATGGATGACGTCCAACAGGAGAAGCTAAAAGTTGATGACAGGCAGTGTGAAGATCGTGAATCCACTGCAAACGTCATTATATGCAGATACTAGGGAGTTAAACATAAAACCAAATCAGTGTCCAGCTTTTGGCTCACCTGCAACTAGTACCACAAACCGATTGGCCAAGGTTTTTCATGTACATCATTGACCACAGAAGCAAGGCAGAGAACACTCCATAGGGAAGAGAGACGACCGTGCAAAGATGCCCCCCCCCCCCTCACGACGACTGTCAGTGCTAATACTGAATTTGCACAAACAAACAAACAAACTGCGACCCCAAATCGTCACTGGGGCCCAAGTAAATGTCATCTCAACAACAGCAGTATTGGAGAAACTGTCATGTCTCATGTGTCCCAGGAATACCATGTGTGAAGAAACACTGATCAGCTCATACGTCAACTTCTGGACATTGCTGATGTGGAAAAAGTCACCAGAAAAGAGAACAGCTTTGTAGCCTTTAAAGAATTTCAGGGCGAGATCAATTTACCATTAAAAAAAAAAAAGATGCTCTCCCTCTACCTCATCCACGGGCAATCAAAGTGAAAACAAAGACAAAAAAAGGATGTATCAAATATGAAAGTGGCTGGAGTGATAAACGAAGTTGCAGAACCAACAGGGTGGGTTGATTCATACGTGACCTTACAGAGAGCCAACGGAAACCTCCACATCTGTGTGGATCCCAAGGACATGAATGAAAGATAAGAGGTCCTCACCCATTATCAACACTGGACCTTGCAAACCTTGATGCCCAGTGCGGGCAATGGCGTCCACCTGACGACAATTAACTGTGAGTCTGACAGACATCATTTCAAAAGTCTCCCCAAACACATCATCTGTACACGAGTTCCAGCAGAAACTGGACGAAACACATGAAGAAATTCCCAGCGTCACTCCACCCATCGATAATGTCATCGTCAGTGCAAGAGCTGAAGAGCACAACGCAAACCTGGGAACATCACCGCTTCCAGCTGAAATAAAGAATCTTCAGCTGAACTCCGAGAATTTAGAACTTGGAGGCTGGGAAAGAGTTGAGGACTTTCGGGTTATTTTTGGAGTTGATGGATTAACATCGAACCCCTAAACAGAGAAATCAGTCCAAGACAAGCTACAGACCGGCGGAAAAGAGTTTGAAGCCATTCTCAGTAATGTAAGCTGTCTTGCCATGTTTGCACTGCAGCTGTTACAGATCACCAGTCTAATACAGGATGCACTAGGGGGAGACATCACCGCGGAGGAGGACAAACCGCGTCCACTATCAGGATGAAATATTCCACTCTGTGGTTCTGGGCTTCTCTGAGGAATCGACGGCAAACTCAGCTCTGGGCAAGGAGCCTGTGGGATCCCCCAAAATACCACAAATAAACGGGTCTGATGCGAATCGACCCTACAACCTCCCTGTCCGCAATCGGCGACGCTAGCCATGATAGCTGATAGCTGGTCACACTGGGCAAACATGGCTGTTGACGGCTCTTGCCTTTGCCTGCAGAAGAAATAGATCTCTACCGACGACCCCATCCAAAGTTGGGGTCATACCCTGCACCCCAGTACCACTAAATAAAGATACAGGCAAACAGACACAAGGAAAGACAATGGGGAGAAACCAAAAACACGGCACACACTGGGCATCATGCAAGGTGGTCACAGGCACAGAGGACCACCGTGTGGACGTTGGAAGAGACTGAAGACAAGACAGCAGGCAGGCGGTGAGCTACGTACCGCACTTTGTGGACTGAGTATCGGTGGCCTGCACGTTACACTGACATGTTCCCTCAGCGCACCTGGCGCCCGTGAGACACAGGCCTTCACGCTGCCCACAGCTGTCATCTTTGCCGATCCCTTGGGCATGAAGTCAGGGAGTACAGGGAAATGACTGGCACTCGGCACACACACACACACACACACACACACACACACACACACACACACACACACACACACAAAGACACACACACACACACACACACACACACACACACACACACACACACACACACACAACTTTTCCTGCATCCCACACAGACGTCCGCTCCAGCATGATAAGATGTAAGTGAAGGTAAACAAGAGAGAAACCCAAGGCAAACCACATCAAGTTCGCACTGACTGTGGAAATGTAGGTGGAATGGTGTGTGCATGTGATCGTTTCAGAGCTGAAATGGCGTAACGTCCTGCGCTCAATCGTTTCAGAACTATAATGGGCGTTTGTCTTGCACATAATTGTTTCAGAACTACA
>JADBJO010002216.1:329033-332698 GCA_016801955.1 Conus betulinus
TCCGTGGTCAAGAATATTCTGATTTTCTTTAGAAAAAAAAATGGATGGATATAATCCAGGATGTTTTGGGGTGACCGAGAGTTGGGATTTGTGAACCCATAGTAATTTGTAGGGGAGGGGACGGGAGAGGTGGGGGTGGGGGTCAGAGTCTGTGCGACCCAGAAAAAAAAGAATGAATATTGGTACAATGTTTGATGTAAATGTTTTGGAATGAATTATAGATAGATAGGCTAAAGAAAAGAAAAAGAGAGATTAGAAACCCCCGCCCCCCAAAAGAGTTAGGCTCAGAAAGAAAGAAAAAAAATCTCTACTTTTTTTTTTTTTCTTTACCGGGAAAGAACTTTAAAACGGTATTCTGATTTGTTTCATTGAAAGAAAGAGAGTCAGATGTGTGCTAGCGTGCAGAGCGCATGATTTTCTTTGCATGTGAGTGTGTCTGTAGAGACACACCGTCGTGTGACAGGCTGACAGTGCCCGTCCTCCCATAACATCATTCAGAAATACACCTGTGGTCTTTCTTCACCAGGGCTCACCAACTACATCCAGCAGTACTCACGGCAGCCGGAGAAGAGTAGTAAAGAAAAAAATATGGAAAAAATTGTATGGCAACAAACTGCGTAAAAATCAGTAAAGAGTTAGAAGTACGGGGGGGGAGGGGGGAGGGGAGGGGGGGGGGGGTCTTTGACCGCATAGATGGATAGACAGATCGATAGATAGATCGGCAGATGGATAGATAGATAGATGGATAGTGAGATAGATAGATAGATTGATGATGGATGGATGGATGCATGGACTGATGGATAGACAGATAAATAGATGTATATATATATATATATACATACAGAGAGAGAGAGAGAGAGAGAGAGAGAGAGAGAGAATGCGAAATTTATTCAGTATAGGCCAAGGCGACTGAAGGGGTACACATACAAAAAAACATTTAACAATACTTATTGCAGCTAGTGACACTGTGATATTCGCAACAGAAAAAAAAAAAAAAACGAATACCATAATGATCAGAAACAACTGGCACAACCAAATGCATATAACACGGACATGCTAAGATGTTGCAAATCTCTAGCAGTTTTTGAGCTTTATAAACATGACTGCGCTAGACTGGGTGTAGTATTTTCATTTCATGATGACACAAGCAAGGTCAATTTCAATTTACATGGGTCATTGTAATACTTTAGCTTCATCAGACTTTTTTTTTTTTTTTTTTTTTTTTTTTTTTTTTTTTTTTTTTTGCTAATATCACCTGAATAACGGACAACAACAAAAGAAATGAAGTTCATCTTCTTCAGCCAGATGACAGAGTCGGCAAACCACTCATTTCAGATCATATCTTACAACGGCGACAAGCAATGACAGAGAGAGAGAGAGAGAGTATAGCGAGAGAGAGAGAGAGAGAGAGAGAGAGAGAGAGAGAGAGAATGAGTGAGAGAGACAGACAGACAGACAGACAGAGAAAGACAGACAGACAGACAGAGAGTACAGAGAGGGTGGGGGGGGGGGGGGGGGGGGGGATTGTAGAACTGAATACCCACTACACGTGTCTCCGTCCTTCGCACTGCACAGCCCCACCCCACAGCTCTGTCTGGCTTGGTCGCAGGGGTTGCCCAGCTGGATTTCTGGACACAACGTCCAACGTCATCTCTCTCTCTCTCCCTCCTCTCTCTCTCTCTCTCCTCTCTCTCTTTCTCTCTCTCTCCTCTCTCTCAGGATTTTACCAGCTGACGTCTCGAATACATTATTAGATATAGCATCTCATCTCTCTCTCTCTCTCCTCTCTCCTCTCTCTCTCTCTCTCTCCTCTCTCTCAGGATGTTGCCAAGCCTGACGTTCGCTTCTGAATACATTATTGATAGCATCTTCTCTCTCCTTCTCTTCTCCTCTCCCCACTCTCTCATCCCGTCGCATAGGCTCTCTCTCTTCTCTCTCTCTCTCTCTCTCAGTACATCATACCAACATGAAGCTGACGTTCTGAATACATTATGATAGCATCTCCCCCCCCCCCCCCCCCCTTCCCCCCCCCCCGTCCCCCCCCCCCCCCCCTCCCTCCTCCTCTCTCTCCTTCTTCCCGCCTTCCTCCTCTCCCACTTGTCTCTAATCCTTTTCATCACCCACTGCTTCGTGCCTCCGACTGACTGATTTGTCTCACATCGCGCGCATGCAATTAAAGTAGATACGACCCAGTAGATAGTTACAGTGCGTGGTATTGTTGAGACAGCGAAAATAGATTGTCGACCGTCATGACCAGCACTGGCGTCCTTCGTGGATAAAACTGCCTCTGTGCTAATCTATAAAATGTCCCTGTTCCGATCGAGAGGGACAAATCAATCCACAACTAACGGTATACTGTTAAATGCTCACTATCACTTAACACAATCACGTCTGACAAAAGAATATCTGAAAGCTGGATTAATTCGTCTCTCCTTCTGTTATAGTACGAAACAATTCATCCCCCAGAGCCACCGCGAACCAATGTGTACAATTCACAACCACAGAGATCGCGCACCTGGGGTCGGGTCACTGTCAGTGTCGCCCACACACCTGCTCCCCCGCCGCGACATTTGTGCCTGCACCCGTGAACGGTAACCGGTGTCTCACATCAGCGGGCGGCATCACCCTGACCCCCCTATACCAATTTCCTCTGCGTGCTGGATCTCCACTCCCCACACGCTCAAGACCGTAACTTTCTTCCTCCAAATACGCAGGTGATCAAAGACCTGTTGCACGCGTTTCGTCGCTTCTGCCTTTTTCAAATGAGGCGGTTAATTTCCCCTCCGCTCTCTCCGGGGGGGGGTCTGAAGTTAAAAGTCCTGCGACGGCTAAAGAGGACTCGACGCTCGTGTGTAGCCCTTTCTGTTTAGTCTGGTTGTCCGGTTCAGATCCTTTCGTTGTGGTTTGTCCTTGAGAAACGTGCAACAACCTATCACGCACTGAGAGCTCTGGTCTCGAATTTCGGCGCCTGTGCTGTGTATGGCCACTTGCGAACGAAAATCAACTCCCAGCAATCTCTCAGAGTGCTGATGAAGTCTGGGACCCACCAGCGGCTTCCCACTCCTGCCTGATCTTTTCGTTTGGGTCTCTGATGCCAAGTCGTCGTCGAAAAATCCAATTGTTTCCGTTTTCGATCCGCCCTTCTAAGAAAGTCGTGGTTCGCGTTTTTTTCCGTTCGCAGCGGAATCTTCTTTTCGCAGGGGCGTCATTGCTGGTTTCGGAGGTCTTTCTCTGTTCGTTTTCCCCGTCCGCGACTCTGTCACCGGTCCTGTCTTCATCGGATTCACATTTTTCCATTCCCCGCAAGCAGTGGCAGCGTATACATCCGCTCCGCACATCCTTCATAGTCGTCCTTTCAATCATAGCTCGTCACACTCTCGTGTTCAAAGTCTGCAATCAAAGTGACCTTAAATCAAGAGTTGAGGAGCTGGGTGGTTGGGCGTAGCTCCGGTCGGTGTGGCTGGAAGAATTACGGGGGCCTGTCCACCCCCGCTATGTTCCTTCGTGGCCGGTCAACCACTCGACAGATTGGTCGTCGCAGGGAGCCTTCTTTCTTTCGGTGGCTCCCACCCCGGGTTTCTTCTCCACATTCACCACCCTGTGCAGATAAAAAAAAATTGCCCCCAGAACCAAGAGTCGAGCATGAGGTAACTGCAAAAATTACA
>JADBJO010002217.1:0-32500 GCA_016801955.1 Conus betulinus
TGTGTCCATTTTTCTCTGAGTCTTTTAGCCCTGGGGAAGCCCTTTGTGGTCAGTTGGACTATAATGGGAAAATTATCATTGTAAGCTAGTGTGATATGATGATGAAATACGCCTGGCTATGGACATAGGTCTTCTTTTTCATGTTTGGTTGGTCGCTTTGTTTAAATTGTCTACGGCTGATCCGAACATGGTGAAAGGGAGGGAGATGTTAGAGAATGGCAAGAGAAAATGTCACTGTCTGGTTAGTTTGTGATTTCATGTTCATGACTTCAGAATGCTCTATGCTATTCATCATTGAAATACATTCAGTTTTGTCACCATTTGTGTATTGTTATCACTTTATCTCTCCTTTGACCGATGCGAGTTCATAGATGGTTTCACTCAGTCCGTTTACAATCTCTCTTGCCTGATGTTTGTGTGGTTCATTCAGTCCATTTACAATCTCTCTTGCCTGATGTTTGTGTGGTTTTACTTAGTCCGTTTACAATCTCTCTTGCCTGATGTTTGTGTGGTTCACTCAGTCCACTCAATCTCTCTAGCCTGATGTTTGTGTGGTTCACTCAATCCACTTACAATCTCTCTAGCCTGATGTTTGTGTGGTTCACTCAATCCACTTATAATATCTGTAGTCTTGTGTGTGTGTGGTCCACTCAGTCCACTTACAATCTCTGTGGTCTGATGTTTGTGTAGTTCACTTAGTCTATCTCACAATCTCTGTAGTCTGATGTTTGTGTGGTTCACTCAGTCTACCTCACAATCTCTGTAGTCTGATGTTTGTGTAGTTCACTTAGTCTACCTCACAATCTCTGTAGTCTGATGTTTGTGTGGTTCACTCAGTCTACCTCACAATCTCTCTAGCCTGATGTTTGTGTTGTTCACTCAATCCACTTACAATCTCTCTAGCCTGATGTTTGTGTGGTTCACTCAATCCACTTATAATATCTGTAGTCTTGTGTGTGTGTGGTTCACTCAGTCCACTTACAATCTCTGTAGTTCACTCAGTCCACTTATAATCTTTGTAGTCTGATGTTTGTGTGGTTCACTCAGTCCACTTACAATCTCTGTAGCCTGATATGTGTGTGGTTCACTCAGTCCACTTACAATCTCAGTAGTCTGATGTTTGTGTGGTTCACTCAGTCCACCTCACAATCTCTGTAGTCTGATGTATGTGTGGTTCACTCAGTCCACTTACAATCTCTGTAGTCTGATATGTGTGTAGTTCACTCAGTCCACTTACAATCTCTGTAGTCTGATATGTGTGTAGTTCACTCAGTCCACTTACAATCTCTTTAGTCTGATGTGTGTGTGGTTCACTCAGTCCACTTACAATCTCTGTAGTCTGATGTGTGTGGTTCACTCAGTCCACCTCACAATCTTTGTAGTCTGATGTGTGTGTGGTTCACTCAGTCCACCTCACAATCTCAGTAGTCTGATGTGTGTGTGTGGTTCACTCAGTCCACCTCATAATCTCAGTAGTCTGATGTGTGCGTGGTTCACTCAGTCCAACTTACAATCTCTGTAGTCTGATGGTTGTGTGGTTCACTCAGTCTACCTCACAATCTCTGTAGTCTGATGTTTGTGTAGTTCACTTAGTCTACCTCACAATCTCTGAAGTCTGATATGTGTGTGGGTTCACTCAGTCCAACTTACAATCTCTGTAGTCTGATGGTTGTGTGGTTCACTCAGTCTACCTCACAATCTCTGAAGTCTGATATGTGTGTGGTTCACTCAGTCCACCTCACAGTCTCTGTAGTCTGATATGTGTGTGGTTCACTCAGTCCACCTCACAATCTCTGTAGTCTGATGTGTGTGTGTGTGGTTCACTCAGTCCACTTCACAATCTCTGTAATCTGATATGTGTGTGGTTCACTCAGTCCACTTCACAATCTCTGTAATCTGATGGTTGTGTGTGTGGTGGGGGCTGTGCTGTCTCTTGCAGGGAGGGGATTACCAGGTCTACGGCTGCATGAAGGATGTGATAGGACATGGAGCTCCAGGGGACTTCACTCCAGTGACTTTGACTCCCCCACACCACCCAGATCCTCATGCCTCTGTGATGGATGGCTGTAAGCAGGTCGGTATGTCTGGGCTGGGATTACAGATCTGAAGATCATTTCTTTTTCTTTGTGCATGATGTGTGTGTGTGTGTATGTATGTGTGTGTGTGTGTGTGTGTGTGTGTGTGTGTGTGTGTGTGTGTGTTTGGCAGTGATAATTATTTCCTAAAAATTAGAGGGTCAAACTTGGTACCAAAAAAACTTGCTTCCCAATTTTCAGGGGTCGCACAAATATTTAGGGGGTCACCATTTATAACTGTTAGAAAATGTAAACACACACACACACACACACACACACACACACACACACACACACACACACACATGTGCTCTCACTGGTTCACGCACAAAATGCATAGAGAAAGAGACAGAAATACATAGAGGTGAGGTGCTTATAATAAAGTTAATAAAACATTCCAGTCTATGCTAAGTATTATTTATTCATATTCGTGTTCCTATGTTTTTAAAGTGTTATCAACTAACATGAGTAAATGTGAGCACCTGTTCTATCAGGATTTTAACAGTGAAACTTGATTTGTGGGATGTCCTCTTCGATTATCATCACAGAATTTCCACTACGCGAGCCATTTCCTTCAATGATGAAATGTTTTATTGTATGACCAAATTCCAATCGCCCTGCAATGATCATCGGAAGCCTGGTGGAACCTGCTACGAAAACTGTAGACTGGCCATTCTTGCTCTGTGAGCAACACATTTCATATGTCCAGAACGGAGCCATTTTAATTATCCGAACTGGTCCTGTTAGATAGATCATTCGACTTGTGTTCCATTCATTGGATTATCACCCACGGGCCACAGATGAACTGTCGGATTTTAATTTTGAAAAGCCTAAATTCCTACGGTTTTCCATGCTTTTCCACCCACCTAACTGAATCATGTGATCTTGTGGTCCAGTCATAGACTGGATAGGCCTAATCTATATTGACAACTCTTGTTGGTTTTCAGTAGAGAAGAGAGTTCTTAGGCGGAAGTCATTCATTGATTCAGAACATTCTAAATCGTCGGGGAAATTTACGTTTTCAACTTTCATCTTGATGGATAGGACGAAAGCCGTTTTGCATGATGCGCTGCTCAGTTGTAATGCGTACAGGAGAAAAATCAGTGCATCATGGTAAATTTTGGTACGTTTTTGTGACGCATTGGCCTGAATTTGTGCGTAAGAATTATCACTGGTGTGTGTGTGTGTGGTGTGTGTGTGTGTGTGTGTGTGTGTGTGTGTGTGTGTGTGTGTGTGTGTGTGTGTGTATGAGGAGGGGTGGGGGGTGTACCTGAAGACACTACAGGTGTGGAACACTGACCTGTGTTTTATGTGGCATACTGTGATGCAGTGCGATGTGACACTTTGTGTGATGTGACACTCTGTGTTGCAGTGTGGTATGACTGTATGATGTGACCCACTGTATGATGTGATACACTGTATGATGTGATACACTGTATGATGTGACACTCTGTGATGCAGTGTGATATGACTGCATAATGTGACTGTGTGATGCGACACTGTGTGATGTGACACACTGTGATGCAATGAAATGAGTGCATGATGTGACACACTGTGTGAAGTGACACTGTGTGATGTGACACACTGTGTGTTGTGACACACTGTGTGATGTGTGACACACTGTGCAGAGTGAAAAGGAGAAAGTGGGGAGGGTGTGCGGTGGATGGATAGAGAGAGACCTACTGCCCTCTGTGTGATGTGACACACTGTGTGATGTGACACACTGTGTGATGTGACACATTGTCATGTGACTTACTGATGTGACATGACGTGGTGTGCAGAGTGAAGGAGGAAGGGGGGAGGGTGTGCGGTGGATGGACATGGATGGAGAGACCTACTGCCCTCTGTGTGATGTGACACTCTGTGTGATGTGACTCTGTGATGTAACACATACTGATGTGATGTGATGTAGTGTACAGAGCGAAGAAGAAATGGGGGAGGTGTGTGGTGGATGGACATGGACAGAGAGACTTACTGCCCTATGTGTGATGTGACACTGTATGATGTGACACACTGTGATATGACACATACTGATGTGACATGATGTGGTATGAAGAGTGAAGGAGGAAGGGGGGAGGGTGTGCGGTGGATGGATGGAGAAGCCTACTGCCCTATGTGTGATGTGACACTGTGTGATGTGACACACTGTGATATGACACATACTGATGTGACATGATGTGGTGTGCAGAGTGAAGGAGGAAGGGGGGAGGGTGTGCGGTGGATGGACATGGATGGAGAGACCTACTGCCCTCTGATGTCCAGCATGGATGTGGAAACAGCCATGATCAACGCCACTCCCCTCCACTGATGCTGTTCCCCCCCCTCTTCCCCCACTGTCCCCCCCCCCCCACCATCACACAGGTCAGTCAGGTGTGGATATGCTGGTCATTGGTGTGTCAGGAGAGGAGGCCAAAGGGGAGGTTGGGAGGGGCAGACTGCATGAGGTGTGGGCGTGAAGATGTATGTGTCTATCATGTGCATTTTTGTGAATGTTTCATTCAGTCTTCCTGGAAAAGGAAAAAGTGTGTGTAGGTGGTCCATTGATCAGCTGTGTTGTGTCTGGGGAATCTTGGGATTGGCAAACATCAGGTACCCAGACATGTAGGTTGAAATCATTATTCCTCTTCATCTACCTCAATTTTTCTGATGTAATGTGTTTAAGGGAAAAAAAAGTTAAATGTCATGAGAACAAATTGTTTGTGGATTTCCCTATCATTTTATTAAGCATGAGGGCAAAAATGATAAGAACACTGTCGTGATAGTTAGCAGAAGCTGTTCAGTCAGGAACGAACAAGTGTTTCCCATAAATCACTTCCTGATAAGGTAAGCGTCCGCCATGAGTAGCAGCAACAGGGAATGTGCAACACAGAGAGAGAGAGAAAGCCCAATGAAGTACTTGCCAGAGAAATCATGTCCATGCCTTCAAATGCTTTAGTGAAAGGCTTGAGCAGAATCACTGGAAACTGGAATGGCCGGCCACACTGAATGGTGATTGACTGGCAGGGTCTCTTTGGATCCAGAAGCAGCTGATGTCGGTTCTTTTGTGCCATGTGAATCAACGTTAAACTCTGTGTCCAGCAAGGAAAACAGAATTTCTCACAATGCGTTTAACTCTTGGTTGATAGCTCACAGTATGTTTTTGCATTATGTCCACAGCCCACGATGTGTGTTACAATTTGTCGACATCCTACAATGTGTACAGCCAACAATGACTTTTACGCTATGTTGACAGCCCACAATGAGTTTTACACTATGTTGACAGCCTACAATGACTTTTACGCTGTTGACAGCCCACAATGAGTTTTACACTGTGTTGACAGCCACAATGAGTTTTACATTGTGTGACAGCCCACAATGAGTTTTACACTGTGTTGACAGCCCACAATGAGTTTTACACTGTGTTGACAGCCCACAATGAATTTTACACTGTGTTGACAGCCTACAATGAGTTTTACACTATGTTGACAGCCTACAATGACTTTTACGCTATGTTGACAGCCGACAATTAGTTTAATGATATGTTGACAGCCCACAATGAATTTTACACTATGTTGACAGCCCACAATGAGTTTTATGCTTTGTTGACAGTCCACAATGAGTTTTATGCTATGCTGACAGCCCACAATGAATTTACCACTATGTTAATAGTCCACCATAAGTGTTGCGCTATGTTGACAGCCCACAATGTGTTTTACAGCATGTTGACAGTCCACAACCACATGACTACTGCAAGAGAAAAACGCAAGGCCTCGGTGTCCTCCCTTCCCACATTAGCCACGTTCAATTGCCCCTACTGCCCACGAGTGTGTGCCTCGAGAATCGGTCTCTCCAGCCACACACTCGTGCCCATGGGAGAAAGTCATCTGCACAGTGACATTATCGAAATCGATAGTCTACCACCACCACCACGACAGTCCACAATGTGTTTTACAGTATTGTACAGCCCACAATGTGTCTAACAGTATGTTGACAGTCCACGATGTGTTTTACAGTGTTGTACAGCCCACAATGTGTTTTACAGTATGTTGACAGCCCACAATGTGTTTCACAGTATGTTGACAGTCTACAATGTGTTTTACAGTATTTTGACTTCCCACATTCTATTTTCCATTGACCCTGTGAGCAGGAAGGTGGTGGTGAAAGCTGAGCTTGCCTGGACACCTATCTCATGTATGCTGGGACCCGTCGGCCAGTAACCTTTCGGCTGCGTTACTCACAAGCTGTCGTCAGATCAGGCAGTTCACCACGTGAAGATGATCATGGCAACATTGGTTTTATTGGAAACTGCAGTACAAAGGATTACTATGAAACTACGTACAGAACACACTGATTTTTGTCTTACATGGAACAGCAAAACGAAATTTATACATTATCATTTGGGAATGGTAATCTATATGTGTACGTGTGTGTATGTGTTTGCACATGTGATGTGGAGCATATGTGTGTATTTGGTATGTGCATGTGTGTGTTTGGTGTGTGTGTGTGTGTGTGTGTGTGTAAAACTAATGTGATCTCTTGGCCACACTGACTTTATTATGTTGTGTGGGTGATGGAGAGCATTTATCCTTTGCCTTAAAAGTTGATATAACAGTTCAAGTGGGGGGAATATACGTGCCTGATTCCATGTATTCGTTTTTCTCTTCACATGTAAAGAACATGCATCATAAAGAATGTCCCCTGATAGACATTTCAAAACATGACATCAGAAACCAAAGACAAAACAAAAAAAAAGAATTAATTTGAATTTTATTGCTTGTAAAACATGTCTGGAGGTTCACTGGATCATAGAGAATGCAGAGACAGAAATTATGAAATCATGAAAGCTTCAAGGGGGAGGGGGGGGGGGGGGGGGCTGCAAACACCAAACCCTGCAGAAAACCCCCTTGAGGATAGGTCAGAGGTTAGGGAGAGACACGACATTCTGAGCTTCCAGGTGCTCCACTTTTAGCATAGCATGTGGCGATGTCGTTGACAAAGCTACACTGTGTCATGAAATGCTATGCTTAAAAAACACCAGTAAATTTTGATTCGTCCTTACACAGACTTAGTGGCAGTTTAAACAGTACTGAGACAGTGCAGATGTTTTAGACTGTAGACTTATTTCAATGAAGTATGGCCAGGCTAGGTGAGGCTACAAGTGAGCACAAATTTTCTGTCTTAACAGAATATTTCCATTGACCATTTTGATTTTGGCTAGGTCAGGTTGAACCATGCCATTAACCAGCGAGTTTTCATATGCCGCCATCATCTTGTGATACAGTGCTATATTTACATTTAGGATGCCATGTTATGGAAAAGTGATTGCCCGTTCTTCTTTTTCATTGTCCTGAATGTTGCTTATCTTGCCTGAAGAAGACCTAAAGAGGTAGAAACACATCGTGTTTTGTCTTGTAATTTGTTTGTTCCTGTTATCTGGTGGATTTACTTCAAATTCCTTTAGAATTTGTTACATTAAAAAATGTCGTAGTGCTACATTTTGCGGGTTGAGGCCTTGGCAGCACTGAGCATCACACAGGATCAACAGGCTGCCCCCTCCACATTCCTCTCCTCTATTGGGTGGGTGGGGAGGGGGAGGGCGGTGTGTATAAAGGAATGTAGGATCACTTCATGAAAGATGGTGGATTTTCTGCGTTTCACATCTCTCTGCATTTTTTGATCGGATTGTTGACATGACAAGTGAAGAAGGAACTAACAAATAACAGACCCTAGAGATCTTCTGTAGAACCTGTGGAGAGGTGCATGTGTGAAGATGGATTGTGTACGAAGCGTTGTGGAGAAATGCATCATAAGCAGTTGGTGGATGAAGTGTGAAGACAGACTGTGTACACAGCAGTGTGGAGGAACACATCACACTCCTATGATGTGTGCAGACAGATTGTGCATGGAGTGTGTGTTCCGTTCTGTCAGAGGCATGTATGTGTTATGTACGGTCACAGTCAGTTCATCAGACCTTGCTGTTACTGGCCTGGCTTTTAATGGTGCTCCCTGTTCCTCAGTGTGGCCTTCAAGCTGTGGACACTGTGTATAACCTTGACCCCACACACGCTCTAATGGGTCAGTGGGTTGGACAGTGAGTCCATCCTGCGCTAACCTGCCCCTCAGTGTCTCTTGCAGCCTTTACAGCTGTGTGAGATGCTAGGATGTTCTGCGTACCTACTTATTTTAAATCGTTTCAGTTTTTAGATGTGACATTGATCAGATGAATGAAGGCAGTGTTTTCATGAATGTTGATCTGTTGATTCTCACATGTTTGTAGATCTGTTCATTTGCACATGTTTGTAGATCTGTTGATTTGCACATGTTTGTAGATCTGTTCATTCGCACACATGTTTATAGATCTGGTGATTCACAGATTTTTGCTGATCTGTTTATTCTCACATTTTTCTTGATTACTTTCACTTTTTTTTTTTTTGTTTGTCAGTTAAGTCACAAGTTTTTGTTCTGTTTGCCCTCACTTGTTTATGGCAGGGGACTGTACTTGTGTTGTACTTCCATGGGCAAAGCGTGTATGTGCTCGTCACTTCCTCTTTTTCCTCACTCTCCTTGACTGATGTTTTGATTTCTTTTTGTCTTTCTTTGCTTTGTCTTTTTTTTCTTTTGTGGACCATTCTCCAGTTTTGGATCTAGAAACTCTTACACATGTTTCCTGTCATAGCAGTTGTTGACATGCCAGCTATTTTTTATGATAATCTGGTAGTTAAATTGTGAAGGTTGACCACAGTGTAAAGTTGACCACATTGGGGACAGTTGACCACAGTGGGGAAGTTGACCCACAGTGAAAAAGGTGACCACAGTGTGACAGTTTTTGCCACAGTGGGGGAAGTTGGCCACAGTGGGGGAAAAATGACCACCACAGTGGGGGAAGTTAACCACAGTGGGGGAAGTTGACCACAGTGGGGGAAGCTGACCACCACAGTGGGGGAAGTTGACCACCACAGTGGGGAAGTTCACCACCACAGTGGGGGAAGTTGACCACCACAGTTGGGGAATTGACTACAGTGGGGACATTGACCACAGTGGGGAAGTTGACCACGGTGTGGAAGTTGACCACAGTGGGAGAAGTGACCACCACAGTGGGGAAAGTTGGCCAAAGTGGGGAAATTGGCCACAGTGGATAAATAGAATTTGTGTTCAGAATGGTCATTTTTACTAATTTGACTATCAACCACCGTCACAGCAACAAAGATTATCATCAACACCACCGTCATTACTTTCAATCTAACACTTGATAAGCATTGACATGACTCATTTTCATACAGACGAAAATCTTGCGTGTTTTGAAAATTAGATACATTATGATCTTTTTCAAGGGTACTGTGCATTTAAAGGTTGGTGCTAATTTTTCTTGGTGTACATTGGACTAAATACGATGCAATATTTACATATTCCCACCATGAATGATGTTGACAAATAGCAGAATTGATTCACCCGTTCCTCTGCCATGTCGGTGTACAAGTTCAGCGCATGCCGTGCGATAAACACGTGCTGGTGGGCTAAAATCTAGTGCTGTAAACTTTCGACTGTCGACGGATTGCAGCACGGGAAATTCACGTGCAAAGCACAGAATACAAATGCTGACAACACCTCAATAGCAGGGTATAAAAAGGGTTTGGCTCCATTGAAAAATGAAACCAGAAACGAAAGGAAAGAATGCCAAATCTGAACAGCCAACAACGAGAAAATGCGATAGGCCGGTTGCAGGCCGGGCAGAGTCAAGCAGCTGTTGCCAGACATTTCAATGTGTCCAGAAGCACCATCAGTAAGCTTTGGAACGGGCTTGGAACGACGGGGTCAACAGCAGATCGACCTCGTTCAGGACGGCCAAGGTGCACAACCCGAGCCCAAGATCGCTACATCACGCTCCGCCATGTTCGGGATCGTTTCCTGTCTGCCTCCTCTACAGCCCAGGCCATCCCTGGCCACAGACGTGTAAGCGGGCAAACCGTACGCAATCGTCTACATGCTGTTGGAAGGAGGGCTCGAAGACCTGTCCGAGGACCCGTTATGACTCAGCGTCATCGCCAGGCACGACTTCAATGGTGCATGCAACATCTTCCCTGGGCTGTTCATCGTGAATAGAGACAGGTTTCATTCAGCAACGAATCACATTTTTCTGCTGCAACGCCCATGACCGGAGGAGGAGGGTCTATCGCAGAACGAATGAACGCTATGCACAGAACTGTGTTGATCAGGCACCTCCCCATGGTGGTGGAGGGTAATGATATGGGGAGCCATCAATTTCAGTGGCAGAAGCCCCCTAGTACTGGTCCAGGGACGACTTAATGCTCAGCGCTACATTGCAGAAATCCTCCCGCCTCACGTTCTTCCACTCCTGGCTGCTCCTGGTTCCATATTCATGCATGACAATGCTCGGCCATACTCAGCCCGCTTAACACGACATTTCCTGGCTGCCAACAACGTCAATCCTTCTTTGGCCCTCTATGTCACCGGATTTAAACCCAATAGAGCACATTTGGGATGAGTTGGATCGCCGAGTCCGTGCCCGAGTTAATGCCCCTACAAATGAACGAGAGTTGTTCCAGGCTCTTCAGGAGGAGTGGGACACCATTCCACTGCGCGTCATCCGCAGTCTGCTGCGATCCCTGCCCAGGCGACTTCAAGGTGTGATTGCTGCTTAGGGAGGACACACACGCTACTGACGTTCGAAAGGTGTGAGCTCTTCTGTAATGACTTTTTGGCACTGTTTTTTTTTTCAACGCAAAATCAGATAAGCCATTATGTTTCAATCATCTCTAGTGACTGCCATATAGACACATAACTCAAGCATCAGTGCTGAGGTGAATGTTTTCAAGGTGTTATGGTGTTGATGTGAATGTCTTCTTCATGCTGCAGTATTAAGGTAAATGTCTTCATCATGCTGCAGTATTAAGGTAAATGTCTTCATCATGCTGCAGTGTTGATGTGGATGTCTTCATCGTGCTGCAGTGTTGATGTGAATGTCTTCATCGTTCTGCAGTATTGATGTGAATGTCTTCATCGTTCTGCAGTGTTGATGTGAATGTCTTCGTCGTGCTGCAGCGTTGATGTGAATGTCTTCATCATGCTGCAGTGTTGATGTGAATGTCTTCATCGTTCTGCAGTGTTGATGTGAATGTCTTCATCGTTCTGCAGTGTTGATGTGAATGTCTTCGTCGTGCTGCAGCGTTGATGTGAATGTCTTCATCATGCTGCAGTGTTGATGTGAATGTCTTCATCATACTGCAGTCAGTGTTGATGTGAATGCCTTTTTATGCTGCAGTGTTGATGTGAATGTCTTCATCATGCTACAGTGTTGTTCTTCTTCTTTGCGAACGCCATGGTCTACACGGTCAGTCCAGTCCTTGTGATGAACAGTGCCGTTTTCTCCAGCTCTTGTAGACTGCCGTAGAGCTTTGTCACCAGAGCTGTCTCTGTTGGCCACACCTCTCTCTCTTGGCTGTTCATGTAATGGGCATTTTTTGGAGCACATGCTGCAGTGTGGATGTGAATGCCTTTATCATGCTGTAGTGTTGATGTGAATGTCTTCATCATGCTGCAGTGTTGATGTAAATGTCTTCATCATGCTGCAGTGTTGATGTAAATGTCTTCATCATGTGTTAATGTTGATGTGAATGTCAGAAACGTTTGTTCGATCCTTTTTTCTTTTAATGGCATAGTTGGTAGTAGACAGCAAGTTGTTTTCAGGTGGAGTGTTTGGCTGTTTTGCGAACAACAGCATTGTTATGGGTGGTGACGGCAGCAATTTGTTGGAAGGAAGTACACACATGGTCAAGCCAGTAAGTTGGTCAATGTGTGCATGCTAGGAGGCCATTTTTTCTGAATGATTATGGTTTTAAATGATTGCAAATCTTTTAGAGTTTTTTGTTTGTTTTGTTTGTTTTTTTAAACAAAATTTAGTTCGGAGCTGATTAATCCCTAGTTGTGGCATTTTGCTATTCATTTTTAGAGTGGAATCCTGTGTCATCATTTGTTATCAGTGTAGGACTTAACAAACGGAAGTTGTATATATATACATAGATACCTCATCACAGACGATGGATGTAATTTAAAAAAGAATCTATGATATCAACTGGAAATCTTTTGATCCCTGGATATTGTATTACTTTGTCACATTGTTGTAATAATCATAGAAAGGAAACATGTATAGAAAGGAAACTTGTACTGAGAATTAGTTTCATTATACACTCCAGTTGGTATTAAAAGATCCTTTACCTGCATACGCTTTGTTTTGGGTGATGTCGCCAGAGTATGTATTTTTGTATCAGTTTTCATCGTAGAAATTTTTGCTGTAGTAAACAACAGTCTGACCCTGAAATCAATTTTTCTCCATCTAACATACACATTACAAAGATTTTTTTTTTTTTCTTTTTAAAGAAAGCATTTACCTAGAGAATGGGTAGCCAGGAATAGCACAAGGTAACACAATCTGTAGGAGAGAAATGGGAGATAATACGAGACAAACACAATGAGAGAACGAAACAAGATGCAAAGCATATAAACATACTCCCAGTTTATCCTGAATACGCGTAGGATATACCATTAAGAGGAAAACCATCTTGGGCTGGTGTAACCGTTAGTAATGGCTATTCTGGTAAACATCGGCCATCATCTGTGACATATAATGAACATACTTACAAATTTCAGAAAGATCGGCCAAGAACTTTCTGAGATGTTCCATAAAGAAGAAAACCATTAGGGGCCATTAGCAATGGATATATAAGTAAATTTAAACATCGGGCATCATCCATGACCCATAATGAGCATACCTACAAATTTTCAGAAAGATCGGCCCCATACTTTCTGAGATATTCCATGAAGAAGAAAAAAAACGTTATGGGTCATTATAGTCGTTAGTAACGGCTATAACGGTAAAATAAAATGTTGGGCATCATTCATGACCCATAATGAACATACCTGCAAATTTTCAGAAATATTGGCCAAGTACTTTCTGAGATATTCCATTAAAAAAAAAAAAAATGTTGTGGGCTGTTATAGCCGTTAGTAATGGCTATAAAAGTAAACTAAAACAACGGGCATCATCCGTAACGCATAGTGAACATACCTGCTAATTTTCACAAAGATCGGCCAAGTACTTTCTGAGACATTCCATAAAGAAGAAAAACCGTTACAGGCCGTTACAGCTGTTAGTAACAGCTATAACAGGGTAAACTAAAACATTGGGCATCATCCGTGACCCATAATAAACATACCTGCTAATTTTCACAAAGATCGGCCAAGTACTTTCTGAGATATTCCATGAAGAAGAAAAACCGTGACAACCGTTAATAACGGCTATAATGGTAAACTAAAACATCAGGCATTATTCGTGACCCATAATGAATACCCACAAATTTTCAGAAAGATCGGCCAAGTACTTTTGAGATATTCCATAAAAAAGAAAAACTGTTACAGGCCGTTACAGCCATTAGTAACGGCAATAACGGGGTAAACTAAAACATTGGGCACCATCTGTGACCCACAATGAACATAACTGCTAATTCTCACAAAGATCAGCCAAGTACTTTCTGAGATATTCCATATAAAGAAGAAAAACTGTTACAGACTGTTACAGCTGTTAGTAATGGCTATAATGGTAAATTAGAACATTGGGCATTATTCGTGACCCATAATGAACATACCTACAAATTTTCAGAAAGATTGGCCCAGTAGTTTTGTCTGGAGGGAGTGGAACACATTTTGACCACGGACGGACACACACACACACACACACACACACAGCGTGTCTTCTTTCCCATTCTAAAGTACTCCCTGTTCTATAAGAAATGGGAGTACAAAGGATTGGGGTTCAGCTGACAGCAGACAGGGAACTTAATGATTGTTATGAGCAAATGGTCACTGTTGATAAGAAGTGGTCGAACTGATGCTGACATGCGGCTGTAGGCTCATTCCAGGCTGTAGAGTCCCTCTGACGTGGGCAGTCCTGTGGGAAGGAGATGGAGGAGACCTCACTCCCCTTGAGGTCAGTCATGGTATTGCACACCCATTTCCCACCCTAACTCGGTGGTTGGCAAGAACAGAAGACTAAACGAGAGTTGAACAGCCCCGGATGGAGGCACCAGGATTGGAGTAGAATCCGCCTCTCAGTGTCTGCTGCTTGCACGACCAATGATTCTGCACGCAACAATGTTTCGTTTCCATAGCCTGGAAAGACAGGGGGAGGACAGAGACAGAGAGAAAAGACAAAGACAAAATTCTTTATTTACGAGGATAAGAGATAAGCACTGACGCGCTTTTTATTTTTCTTAAATCCAGTCCGCGCCCTGAGTAGGGACTACAACATGCTGTGAAGTGAAATAATGTCAGAAAGCAAACAAGCAAAGAAAGCGGTCAGGCAATCGCAATGGAACATCTGATGAAAATAGAAGAGAAATGAAAAAATAAAATAATAATAATAAAACAAACGAGAGAGAGAGAGAGAGATGGAGAGAGAGAGAAGAGAGACTGAGAGGAGAGAGAGAGAGAGAGAGAGGAATCGGGTGTTCTGCGACGCACATGGAGAAGCAGTCATCCAGGTTTTACTTAAGCTGCAGTTCATTACCAATGTTGATGGTGTAATTGTCTGTTCGGGGTTATAGTTTGACAGTCGTGCTGAAAAATGTTGAGCTCTCTCACCCATTGTGTTTCATGATATCTTTGACACACACACATTGAAAATCGCGCGCGCTCGTGCGTGTAGGCCTATAATTTGTGTGGGTGTGTGTGTGGGTGTGTGTGCGTGTTGTGTGTGTGTGTGTGTGTGTGTGGTGTGTGTGTGTTTGCGAGCGCGCGCCTGTGGTGTGTGTGTGTGTGTGTGTGTGTGTGTGTCCCAGAGAGAGAGAGAGAGAGAGAGAGAGAGAGGGGGAGGGAGGAGGAGACATGTTGACCCGACCAGACAAAGACATAAAGGGCTCTTAAAACCCCACGAGGGCTGTCTTTCATTGGCTCCACACTGAGCTCCCCTCCCCCTCTGCCCCCCCCCCCACCCCCCCCCTCCCCCCCTTCACTCTCCTCTCATTATCCCCATACAGGCAAAACCTTCCTCTAGTATCCTTCGAAGAGGATCGACGTGACGGACAGAGAGGAAACTGACATCCCGAGCGACCACTTACTTGGAAGTGACATAAGCGAAACTGACACTGCCATCCTCTTCGACGCTTGTCTCTCTGTAAGTAAAGAAACTGACTTTATTAAGATGAAGCCCGCCTGTTCCAGTTGTGTGTGTGTGTGTGTGTGTGTGTGTGTGTGTGTGTGTGTGTGTGTGCGAGCGCGCGCGCGCGCACGCGCGTGCGTGTGTGCGTGCCTCTGCTGTGTTGTGTGTGTGCGCGCGCGCGCGTGTGTCTGCGGTGTGTGTGTGTGTGTATGTGTGTCTGCGTGCCTACGTGTAAGCGCGTGTGCGTTCGTGTGTGTGCTGTGTGCGCGCGTGGCGCGTGTGTCAATTCTGTCGGTAAGAGCGCCAGCCAAGGACATCGAGACAAAGCGGAACAACGGCAGATTGCCTTGGGACTAATGCACCGAAGGAAAATGGATGTACTATTTTTTCTTTTTTTTTTTTTTTTAATCCTTCTTTTTTCGTTTCTTCTTTGTTTCAATTTTTTTTCTTTCTTCTTTCTTTCGTTTACTTTCTTTTCCCTTACCTTCTTTCTTTCTTTCGTTTCTATGTTTCCTTCTTTCTTTCTGTCGTTTTTTTCCATATTTCTTTCTTTCGTTTCTTTCTTTCGTTTCTTCCTTCTTTCTTTCTTTCTTTTCTTTGTTTCTTCCTTTCCTTCTTTCTTTCTTTCTTTCTTCTTTCTTTACGTTCTTCCTCTCTTGTCATTTTTCTTTCTTTCCTTTCTTATTTTTCTTGCCTTCTTTCTCTTTTTTTTCTGTT
This sequence comes from Conus betulinus, assembly GCA_016801955.1. Lineage (NCBI taxonomy): Eukaryota > Metazoa > Mollusca > Gastropoda > Neogastropoda > Conidae > Conus > Conus betulinus. Next base: position 15,943 of record JADBJO010002217.1, read on the forward strand.
CTTTCTTTCCCTCTTTCTTTCTTTTCTTTTCTTTCTTTCCTTCTTTCTATCTTTCTTCCTTCTCTCTCTCTTTCTTTTCTTTCTTTTGCCTTCTTTCTTTCTTTTCTTGCTTTCCTTCTTTCTCTCTTTCGTTCTTTCTTTTCTTTTCTTTCTTTCTCTCTTTCTTTTCTTCTTTTCTTTCTTTCTTTTGTTTTTTTTTCCAACAGTGAGGCCTCCATACTATCTTTTTTCCCACTCATTTTTTTGTCTTCTTGACTCATACTCATTGTGGTTGTTTTTTTAAATCCCGAGCGACCGACCACTTAACTTGGAAGTGACATAGAGAAAACTAGACTCTGCCTTTTTTTGCCTGTAAGGAAAGGCATTCACTTGATGGACGTATTCTGTAACTGATAGTTAATAGGGAGAGAACACTAACATCATATGTTTTAGTGCCGTTCGGTCACTCAACCGTTTTTAGGAAATGCTGAAAGATGTAGTGAATAGAATATAAAAGGAAACCCCCCCCCCCACCCACCACCACCACCACCACCAACAACAAGAACAAAAACCCTCTGTTTGCATTGTTACTGGTCCGGATAGCTTGAATCAGTAGCCATAATGGATGAGACTAAAAACAAAACAAAACAAAAATCAAAACCAAACAAAACAAAAAAAATCCATTGGATCATGTATTTCACCTTTTCCATGATATCATTTGCTAAAACACTGTGTATACAGAGTAGGATTTACAACAACAAAACAAAAAACATCTAGACTGCAAACATTCCTAAAGAAGCTGAAATAGAGATAGAAAACTGAAGTGTTATATTGCTGAGAACAGAAAGAAAAGAAAAAATTGTATGTGAAGATCGAATTTGATTTTCTGGCTATGGCTAGCATAAGCGAAGTTTGCACAAACCCAGATGATGAATTCTGACAGGCCATGCCTGACTGTTGTACATTATATATTTATTCTAGATTTAATTATGAATTATGCTCCTAAAGAATTGTTATTGTGTGTCGAGGCAAAAACACACCCAAGGGGCTCTTGACGGAACCAGCCAGAAGCAAAATATTAATGTCAGTGTCATTGGATGAAAGAAATGCCGGATACATAAAAATAAAAGTAAAAAAAAAACAAAAAAGTAGGGGAGTGGGGAGATTGGGGTGGGTGGGGGGGGTTGGGATGGGGGGTGGTGGGGTGGCCGGGGTGCGGGGATCTGGGGTGGGGGGGGGCTGCGGGCCCCCCCAGGGTAGGGGGGGCCTCGCCTCTCGCGGCTTGGACCGAGAAATAGGCCTTTGCTCGGTTCCTACCTACTGGTTACTATTTTTGTCACAGGCACAATGACCTGTCAGTTTTTAGGCTGATGCCTGGGTCCCTGGAAAGCTCACGTCTCGCGTTTCCTGCTTCACGGGGTATCACACGGTGAATATGTAGAAAAAACGTGAACAGACGTTCGTGTGGGTATCTCTTGCGTGCCGGGCCAATTTAATTAATACAATATCCACTCAGGCTTCACGTTTCTGGGTCACGGTTCACGCGTGAGGGGTAAAGACGAACGCAGGGAGTCCTTTTTTTTTTTTTTTTTTTTGAATGCGTGGCCGGGCATTGGTCAGTTTCAATAGGGATGACTTCAAAGAAAAAAATTAATTGAGATGTTCCGGGCAAGACCCCCCCCCCCCCCCCCTCCCCCCCCTCTCCTCTAGAATCCACGGTGTGCCTGATAACAAGGACAAAAGATCAAAGAGCAGCACAAGTTGGGAAGGACACTTACCAGCCGCCGTGGGAACGAACGTGGTTAGCCGTCGCGGACTCCCAGCTGGGAGGGTCGTTTAGTTCGAATCCCATTTTCAGCGAGTCATGTGGGTTTTTTTGCTCCGAACGCGCTCCCACTCAGAGTTAGTTGAGTTCGCATGCGAACTTCAGCTGGGGAGACGACTGGGACACCACACAGTCGAATTTCATCATTCTTATAATGGATTGTGTTTCTGGGAAAAAAGAGCAGGGTTGCTCAAATTTCCTGACACAAACACTGCAGGGTGCCTGTATCTCTTGGGCCTGAGGGACGATGTTATGAAGGGAATGAAAGGGAATTAGAGCGTCGGGTTGTAGATGTTGGTTAGAGTAAACAAGCCTTGTCATGTAGTCTCAGACCGAAATGCAAATCCATAGCATATCATCTTAATCATTCCTCATTCTTGTCGATCACGCATGAAAAAGAATGTCTCAAAAATCTGTGGTCCTTCCATGCCTTCTCTCTCATGGGTGACTTTCAATTTTCCGATGTGTACCCCCACCCAGTGCGCCTGTATTAAAGTGCTACAGGTATTGTCCTTGTCACTAGGCACACCCCCCCCCCCCCCCCCCCCCCTCCCCAAACACAGTCACTCAGTATAAAGGGGGTACAGGTATGGTCTTCCTTCTTAGAAACCCCCACCCCCCTCCCCAAACACAGTCACTCAGTTATAAAGGGCTACTAGGTATTGTCCTAGACCCCCCCCCCCCCCCTCCCCCACACAGTCACTCAGTAATAAAGGGCTACAGGTATTGGTCTTAGAACCCCCACCCCCTCCCCCAACACCAGTCAGTTCACTCAGTATAAAGGGCTTACAGGGTATTGTCTTAGAACCCCCACCCCCATCCCCCAAACACAGTCACTCAGTAAAAAGGGCTACAGGTATTGTCTTAGAACCACCCCCCCCTTCCCCAACACAGTCACCTCAGTATAAAGGGCTACAGGTATTTGTCTTAGAACCCCCCCACCACCTCCCCCAACACAGTCACCTCAGTATAAAGGGCTACATTTGTAAACAGTAAATTGAAGAGCAGGAGGTCTTGGGCTCGTTCAGATGGTATTGCCGTGGGGGCACTGTGTTGGTTCTATTGTCAGGCTGGTTGAATGCGCGTGGACGTTGTTGTCGTAGCTTTCTCTAGGATAATTACTGTGTTAAATGGCCCCCGTCGGTCGGCGGGAAATTTCGATGTCCATCTGGTGCCAAGTGGTTGTTTGCTAATCAATTAGGTAGGGATGTGTGTAAATGCTGATGTGTGGAAGAATGTAGCGAATGGAGAATTCAGGGTACTTGTGAACAAGGGGGTAGTTTGAGAAGCAGCATGGACAAAGGCATGGCCCAAAGGGAAATCCTTTGTGTCCATCCCTATATAAACTGAGGGAGAAACGTGGTGAGGGAGGAGGAGAACAACACCACGAGAGAGAGAGAGAGAAGAGGAACAGAGAGAGAGAGAGGGAGAGAAGGAGGAGAGCAGACAGGACAGAGTAGGGTCGAGAGAGAAACGTGGTCTGGGAGACAGAAGAGACAGCAAAGTCTTAGGGTTAAAGACAAGCTGGAAGAGAAAAAACTAAGTTTGAAGCCCAGAGGTGGGTGAAGAGAGACAAACTGAATTTGAACCCAGAGGTGGGTGAAGGAGACGAAAGAAGAAGAGTTCTACGTCGAGATCCAGAGACGACCACGAAGACCCAGTCCTGAAACCTGGAGCCAGTCAACCAAGGGCTTCACCATCAAGCAGTGCTGAAGAAGACTTGAAGAGACTTTTTCAAGAACTGTGGTGTGGTGTGAAAGCGTGGTTGTGTGTGTGTGAAAACCTGGCCAGGTAAGAAGTCATTTTATTATAACCCGGGATTAGGAAGTATTGATCTTTTCTGTTTGATTATCCATTTGTGTAATTGGATTTTTCATGTTGATGATATAAGTAGCATAGAAATTGTATTTCTTGTTCTCAGTCGTGTTAGGAGAGAGAAATGCGAATGCGTGACATCCCATTCCCAGAGAGAGGTGAATGTTTGGTGGGCGCATGAGTGTGCATATGCGTGTATGAGTGCAGAGAATAACCTTGGTGTGTTAAGCCTGACTAATAATACATCAAATTTAGTGCACTTAAGCAATACCATCACGATTTGTCCATTGTCATAGAGCAGTCCGTTCACTGTGAGTGTGGCAATCGCAGTGGACGCCCAGGGGAGAGGTGGGCAGCTCTCCTTTGATGTGAGAAAGTCAGTCATGTCGGGCCGGCGCAGTATACCTTCCACGCTCCAGCCATAGGGGGTGGACGACGGGGGTTAGCCTGTGTCAATATCCTAGAGAAACGGCTCCTGGAGGATGTTAGGGGCGATCGGCGATGGAGCGCTGCACCGACTGCGATCACCGTGGCTTGGTAACCATGTTGTGAGGTATTCAGCGCCATGCATGGGCGGCGCAACTCTATGGGGTTGGGCTGAAAAAATTGCCTCTCGGCAGCGCAGTCTGCAAATCTCCCACCGAATAATATGAGGGACCCTCGTGCAGCGATCCAGTGACTTTCGTCCTGACTCCCCTTTTGAGCGGTCTCACGCGGCACACAGGGACCATCGCCACACCCGAGCATTTTGAAGAAGGCCGCCCGGTGGTCCTGAAAAGACAGCCTTTAGTTTGGGGGAAAAAAAAAAGGTGGGCAACATACAACACCGACTGCCCATCGTCTGTGTCTCGACTCCAAACAACCGACAAACTGAACCAAAGTTCACGAGGAATACAGAGCTCGGCGAGAAGGGAGAGAGGAAGAGAAAGGGACGACGACCCCCACATGAACAAATCTATCCACGACTGCCAGCGACAGCAGCTTGCCCAATAGCGATGCAGACCTAGGGTCAGCAGGCTTTTGTCCTTAATGTTAAGGGCCGCGGCGATAAGACGTTATTAAACCCACCCCTCACCAGTCAACGGCTTAGAACAGAGACGAACGGGCACACGGTCACCCTAAAGTATCTGCACGTGGTTTGTGAGCAGCAGCGGGAGATGATAACAGCACAATGGTGCTGGATAATTTGTCAGAATCGTAACAGGCTGCACACCACCAAACAATTGCCGCGCGAAAGGGCGAAGAGCCTTCCTTACTTTATTAAGGATTCAGTATTTTAAGACTGAAGCGTAACTGGATTTTTTGAGAGTGAGTGAGAGTGTGAGAGTGTGTGTGTGTGAGGAAGTGAGCTGTGAGGTGGCTGGGAGTGTGTGGTGTGTGAGTGAGTGGAAGGAGAGTGTGTGTGTGTGTGGTGTGTGTGTTGTGTGGTGACAGTTGAAAGTTGAGTTCCCTTTCATATGGCCATCTCAAGGTAAAGCCACCGTGGTTCCAAGCAGACAGATTAAAAATAAGATACCCCATAAAGGGAGATTCTGTATTCATTTTGTGCTCTTGAACGACAAGCTGGCACCCTCCAACAAAGATGGGGCTCACTGGCAGCGTGTGGCCAAGGCCCTCTGAACTGTGGTCAAGCTTAAGGGGACCACCAAAGGTCATGTTATAGCGAAGATTGTTTGTTGTTTCATCAGCGAAATACCCATGTTCCACCATAAAAAAGCAACCAAACAAAAAGCAACAAACAAACAAACAAAGAAAACCAACAAAAAACTTCTATAGGGCGTATTAATTGGTGAGGGGAGGTGTTCTTTTGATCGGTAAGATCAGCTGAACATTACATGCTGGTACAATTTATTAAGTAGCAAGCCTGAGGTTAATCAATTCCATCAGGATTGTCCAGTTAAAGATTTGAAGGATTGTGTTCGGATCAAGATCCTGATTCTGGCGCGTTGGCCACAGTCATCCACTGACTCATAAACCCGGTGCGTTCATTTTTTGCCTCAGACCCTTTTTGCAAGTTCGGCCTGAGGATTTGAAATGACAAATCATGTGGTACTTCCAAGGACTTTTCCTCGCCAATACAGTTAAATGCTCCTATAATTTCTCTTCTCCCTCCCGCCTGCACCACATAGGCCCTCCTTTGGACTCCTCCTCCCACCACATCCTAACACAACACACATATGCCACGCCAAACGCACGCGCGCGCGCTTGTCGCACACACACAACACACACACACTCACAGGGAGAGATACAAACACGCACCCCATGCGCGCGCGCACAGGACAAGAGACACAGGGGACACCTGGTGCAGGCGGGAATACAGACACTCGCTCACACTCATGGGGGTAACACACACAAGATAGTGCGGCGTGCGTGCACATAGTCTTCGGTCCTATAACCAGTGTGTTTTGCCATGTCCATTAATTGTTCAATAATTTTACTCACGGTATTTAATTTGATGTTGTGTGTTATATAGAATTGGAATTAAACTTATAAGGATGCTTAGACGTTGCATTATAAAAGTTTATGTACTAAGTATTTAAGACATTTGGCATATGATTATAGCTTGACATTATTAAAAATTAATTAATTAAATCTCACANTATTTGAAAGTCGGATTCAACTTATGACAGCCTGTTTTGAAAAAGAAAAAAAAAAATCCATATAATGCATGCCGTGTGTACCTTTTGTCTGTTTTAGGACTTTTTTTTCTTCAAAGACATGCACAATTATCAAGAATGAAACAAATATGCACATTTGGAATGCGCCCAAGTAAAGATATTTTATGTCTTTTATATATGGGGTTTTTACTATAGAGACTGCTTACAGTACATCCTATCAGTTTTTCCGACACACCTTTTTATGTTTTGTATTCTTTTCACCGTAATTATGCATGTCATTTGAAGCACAGCGCCCGCTGCCTGTGGAAAACTGCAACACGTTATTCATCAAGTGATACTCGCTTATTGAACTTGATTCGCAGGCTATTGTAGATGTGCAGTGTTAGTCATCATATATATATATATATATATATATATATATATATATTTTTATTAAATTGTCGTTGTTACTTTTAGTAGTCGTATATAGCCCTTTGCCCAGTGTGATTCTCATATCGACATTATCATTTATACTATTACTACCATCATTATTACCATTATTTAGTATTGTCATCATTATCGTATTATTATTATTATTATCTTCATTATTATCATTATCATCACTACTATTATTATTACTATATTATTGTTATTGTTAATAATTATTCTATTATTATCATTATCATTTTTATTATTGATAACATCCCAAACTTTATCAAACAGAGTAGAACACTCAGTTTCTTGTGTCCAATGATAATTTACTTTATCAAAAGACTGTGTACTCTTTATCTTTGTGATTAAAGCATGCATCTGTTTTAAGGGATTATTTCTGTGTTTTTTTAATGAATGAATGAAAAAAGTATATTGTTTTTTTTTTATGAATTAATGAACAAGTATATTGTGTGTGAGGTGAGTTGTGTGCATACGCGTGCGCGCGCGCTCGTGTATGAGTGAGTGTGTGTGTGTGTGTGTGTGTGTGTGTGTGTGTGTGTGTGTGTGTGTGTGTGTGTGTGTGTGTGTGCAGAAGTGCATGTGCATGTGTGTGTGTATGATTGGTGGGCTTATGTGAGCATGCTCCTGCGCGCACACATCTGCACATGTAATTGAAAGAAGAGAAAAGAAGAAAAAAAACAACAACAACAGAGAACCATTCTTTCATGCGACATCTGATAACGCTTAACAACATTAGTATCAGGTGTGGTACTGGATATTGCAGGGCATAAACCTATTTTGCCATTTTGTTCACAAACAAGTATAAGGATCAACAGATCTGCACATGAATTTCTGCCCTCCTCCCCACCCCCTCCCCTCATCAGAAACTTCATAACGCATAGAATAAATTGTATTAGTCAGTTGTCTTGGCGTTACTTACAATGAGTGCATTTGTAAATCAATGAAAAATTTCACACTCATTATTTTCAATGCATTTTTTTTTGTTGTTGTTGTTTTTTTTTTTTCACAAAAAAATACATACGAAGGTTATGTACTGTTGTCCATGATTCTTATTAATGTCATAATCCCAAATATGTGCCACATACGGATGAAAAAAAAAAGACTAATATCGTATACAATAATACGTTTTATGCCCCCCCCCCCCTCCCCCCCTCCCCCGCTATCAGCAGCACTGTATCCTTACAGTAGTCCTAAATGAAGCATTTTGCCTTGCTGGTTTGACACATTTTGCCTTGCTGTTTGACACATTTTGCCTTGCTGTTTGACACATTTTGCCTTGCTGTTCGACAGTTTTTGTCGACAAGTCACAAATATGTGTATGGTATGTAATGCGCTGAATACGGAATCCACCGCTGAGAAAAGGTATTTAGATATAAAACACGATTTCCGTAATAAAAACACAGCAATATACCCTCCTCCACCTGATGAGCAAATGCATACCACAGTATTGTCTGCTTTATACGCGTTCAAAGAAAACCGGGTCAGCGCCTCTGTCCACACTATCCCTGATCACTGTTAGAGGAGAGAGAGAGAGAGAGAGAGAGAGAGAGGAGGAGAGAGAGAGACGAGAGAGGGAGAGGAGTGGAGAGAGAGGAGAGAAGAGAGGAGAGGGAGGGAGAGAGAGAGAGAGAGAGAGCGATGCCAGTCGAGATGAGAGGAGATCTTCCAGTATCTTCCAGTGTGCGAGTATTTTGTGAAGCAGCTCGCTAGCTGGAGTTCCATGCGCGCGGCTGTGTGAAAGAATGAGTAGGCTACAGCCGCAAGGGAGTGCGCATTGCTGTTAGCTTACGGTCAGCTGTTAGCGTAAGAGATCCACCACACACGTGCCATATAAAACATTCTTTCTTATCAATGTCACGTATAGAAAAGTACGAATATATTTATATCATTATATTGAGATAATATTTACATAAAGACTAATGCAACACCGAGATATACACTAAGTAAATGCCATACAATGATATACACCACGGAAAGATTGTTTCAAACGCCAAATACCAATGTTCGTGCTACTTTAAAAAACCTGTTGCAAACCTTTTATACAAGGGGCCTTTTAGCCCAGGGGATGAAGACTTGGTCTCGTGATCTAAGTGTCTTAGGTTCGATTCCCGTGTGAGAAAACCTGAGCAGGGAAGATGTTCTCTTCAGAGTCCAAATTCATGCAGACTCCAATCTCCTCAATGAGATGAGACTTTAAACCGAGGTGAGTGCACGCATGCATGACGATATAATTCAATAAATAAATAATCACACTTGCACGCACTTAAAATCCAAAGCCATCAGTCACTGACAGAGGACTGCTCCATAGTGTACACATAGGAAAGAAGAAAGAAAAAAACACACCCAAGAATCCAAAACAACACTCGTCTCATGTGTAGACATCAGCCCCTGCAGACAGAATGTAGATACCTTCATGGGAAAGATTACAACCACTCAGACTGGAATGGAAATCTGTAGCATCATCTTCATCATCCTTATTCTCATCGATCAGCATAAAAAAATTTCATCATTCTGTAGCCCTTCATACCCTGTTCTCATGGTGACCTCAGTTTCGATGTCCTCTCCGCGTCTGTGGCCTTGGTTTGGTTCCATCGGAGTCACCGGTATCGGCAGTTTCATAGGGGCTGTCGTTGGACGGACGTGGTGTCGCCCTGCGGAGTGAGAACTCATTCACGCGGGCTCCGCAGCTAAGTAGTTATCGTCGTCAGTAGGTGGTGTCCTGCATATACTGGATCAGAACAGGCGCCGCTGAACACCACCGAAGTGACTCGGCAGCAGTGCAGTGTCTCCTCTGGTGGGTTGCCTCTTGACGACTTGACATGAACTGCTCCCTGTGGATTGGCGGTGCTGTGTCTGTTGACGGGGGTGTTGGAAATAAGCGGAGGAATGAGCTGCCACTAAGGTGGCACAGAAGATGGTACATAAAAAAAGAAAAAAAGCGGTCACATTCGAAAAAAAAAAAAAAAAAAAAAACTGACTAACAAAAAGCCTCGCAGGTCCAGCAAAAAAAACAAATCATACATGGTATGAAATGCGCTACACATATGTACAAAATAATAAAAAGGAAAGATAGAAAGAAACAAGTAAAATCGCATGCAACAAATTTCGCAAAGTAAACTTAAAGGAAAAAAAAAAAAAGGAAAAAACCAAATGTCTTATACAAGATTCCATATTCAGTAAAGATGTTGTTGTTTTTTTTTCAAATTTATATACCACGCGCGCGCGCGCGCGCGCGCGCGCGCACACACACACACCACACACACACGCGCGCGCGCGCGCGCGCGCGCGCACACACACTCGAGCGCGCGCGCACGCACGCACACACAGAGGATACACAAACATCCACTGAGAGAAAAAAAAAAAGAAGGCAGCATCATACCACATGGATGTGATCTCAAAAAGGAGAAACCGTTCGAATTTCAGTTAGAGGAAATGGGTTGTGCAAATAATTTTATACAATACGATACGATACAATACGATACGATACGATACGATACGATCGATACAATACAATACAACGCAGTACAATACATAAAATACAACACAATACAACACAGTACAGTACAATACAATAAAACACAACACAATGCAACACAACACAATGCAACACAACAAAACACAACACAATTGCAACACAACACAATCCAACACAACACAATCCAACAAAAACACAACACAACGCAATACAAACACAACACAATACAACACGACGCAATACAACACGACGCAATACACAATGCAACACAACACAAGACAACACAAGACAACAACAACACAACGCAAACACAACACAAACACAACACAACAACACAAACAAACACAACGCAAACACAACACAATGCAGCAACAACACAATACAGCACAAACGCAACACAATACACACAACGCACACAACGCAACGCAACGCAACGTACCTAAACGCAACGCAACACAACACAACACAACGCAACGCAACGCAGCACAACGCAATACAACGCAACGCAACGCAACGCAACACAGCACAACAAAACGCAACGCAACGCAACGCAAACGCAAACGCAACGCAACGCAACGCAAACGCAACACAACACAGCACAGCACAGCACAGCACAGCACAACACAAACACAACACAACACGATACAGCACAAACACAACACAGCACAACGCAACGCAACACAGCACAGCACATTACAGCACGGCACAGCACAGCACAATACAGCACAACACAACACAATACAGCACAACACAATGCAATAATACTAAGCATACCACACCGTACCATACTCGTGGAAAGCAAACACAATACAATACGTATGATACAATACAACAGATTAGAATCGAATAGAATATAATACGATACAATACAACACCATACAATACATCACAAATACAACACCACACAACAAATACAATACAAACGCAATACAATATAACACAATAAAATACAATACAATACAATATAATACATTACAATGCAATACAACACGACACAATACAATAAATACAATACAATACAATGCATTACAACACAACACATTACAACACAATAAACACAATACAACACGATGCAACACAATACAAATACAACACAATACAATACAATTACAATAGAATACAATAGTGAGCGTGCCTGTGACGATATAACTTAATAAGACTTCTTTCACCACACACACGCACACACAAACTTTCAAGGTCAAGAGGCGGCATGTTGGCTCAGTGGGACAGAGCAGCGTGTTCGTATTCAAAGGCATGCTGGTTCGAATCCCCGCTGGAGTCCGACATAAATTTTAAAAAAAAAAAAAAAAAAAAAAAAAAACAAAAAACTGATGGTGTTCGCTACCCTCTAAACATGTAGTCGTTCTGGTGGTAGGTAGAGCGTGGCGCAGGGTAGGACCCTTTGCCCCCATCCCCCGGGGATGTTATCCCCGTGTGCAATATCCCGTCTTAGGGGATGTGGACATCATGAACGTCACTTCCAAGGAGACCTCTCCAGTCGCCGGCCTTCTCTCCAGCTCCGCCGTGTCGGCACATATGGTAGAACCTACCTTATGTTCGGATAGAAATGAACAGATTTATCAAATGTGCACTGGCAAAATTGACATCGCTATGCCGTCGCCTCCGGCATAGTAATATGTTGGAAATGAAACTGACGTGTCGACTCTGTAAAGAGAGCGAGGATAATTTTTTTTTTTCCTTTTTGTTTCGTAGTCTAGCTCTGAATTATCTTAGAATAAAAACTTATTCAATCCAGATATTACACCGAACCATATAATATCAGGCTAATTCTCTTACTCTCGACAAGGAATGAGAACACACTGTTGAGTTTAGCCATGTGAATCTATGAAGCAAACAAGAGAATTTGGACAACAGTGTCTTGGTGTATTCGACTTTTTGTAACATGTGGTATACTTTTTGATCATTTCATTTTGTTGCGTATTAGGAATTTTATACGATACATTTATGAAACCCCTTCAGTATAGGGCTTTGGCCTTAATCTGAATAAAAGAAATTCGTGTTCCTATTCCCCTGCGTCAGGGGTCCAGATTCCTGTAGGACACAGAGGGATCGAACCGAGGCGTGTCCTTGACCCTTCTCACGCTCCGCACGCCGAGGTCAGCAGCTGGCGCGCACGACCTCTGACCTCAGGCAGGAGAGGAGTATCCAGACGAGCGGCAGACAGACCGGCTTGGTTTCGCTGAGCCACTGGAAGACGTCGTTGATCAACACCCAGCTGGGCACGTGCGACATCAAGGGCAGGCCCGCGTGCTGGCTGAGCATGGACAGCACGTGACGCGGACCCATCAGCACGAAGGTCACCACGTTGGCCACCAGGTAGGCCAGGGGACGATCTTGAGGGCCTGCCGACCTGCTCTCTCTCCCGCGGGAGGCACGCTGGGAGTGATGTTTCCGAAGCCCCGTCTCCTTCGCCGGAAGCAGGAGAGGCAGGCGGAGATGGCGAGGAGAAGGAGGGCGAAGAATGCGGGCAGGAAGAAGAAGAGGATATTCAAGGCCAGCAAAGCCCAGGACACGAAGATGAGGTCACACCTGTGGTCACTCCATACCATGCTATGGAACTGGTGCAGACCGGTGAAGACGACTGGAGCGATGACGACGACAGACAACACCCAAGGCAAGGCGAGAATCGTCACCACCACCGCCCTGTCCAACCGTCTCTTCCACGCCGAGATGGACGTGGTGACCGCAGAGGACAAGAATGACGTCAGAGGCATATCCGGGCGACAACCCGAGCCAGGAGCCCAGAGAAAAGAGTCCATGCACACCAGCCCCCAGGCGCTGACGAAACTGAAGGCAAAGAAGTAGAGCAGCTGGAAGACGATATGAGGGTAACAGCCGAGACTCCAGTCTCCCCGCATCTCCAGGGAGACCTCCACGGGCTGCAACACCCCGGCAGCGAACAGGTCCGCCGCCGCCAGGTTGGCTGCCAGCATGTTCCGCACGTCACGGCGCAGCTCTTTGTCCCCCAGCAGCGACACTAGCAGCAGAACGTTGAAGGCAATGCCCAAGACGATCTGCAGGATCCCGAGGACTGCGTCTAGTGTCATGGACAGCTCGAAGACGGACTCCAGCGAGTCGTCCAGCAGCACGTCAGTCAGATTGCGCAAGCTGAAGTTGCCCAGGACTTCCATTGTGAGGTGTCTGAGAAAGGCAAGCCGTCACCATGAAGCTCGAGGTCTGTCAAGTTTGCTTCCTTCGCCCTTCTCACCAGGTGCGATCATAAGTGACAGAGAAGTTTCATTGATCACGTGGGTGGATGGCTTGTGTCACATTCATGTGGCCCCCTACACTTTTCCCTCCGAGACACGCTGTATACAGCATGGTCCTACACCAGAGGGTGTGGGAATAATTCAAAATGCTGCACACAGACACAATACTATCTGCTGTTAACTAAACCGACTCCAGTGCTTCAGTTTCTTACCACTTTTAAAAAAAAATAAATTCGGCTGAAAACAGCCAGGAAACTCTGCTGAGAATGGTGATGAAATTAGACTGTACGATTGAAATGAGTAGAAAATATTTCAAAAAAAAAAAATTTTTTTTAAGAAATAAAGGAAAAAAAAAACCCCCCAAGAAGAACAAGAACAAAATCAAAAAGTTCTGTTATGAGTGTTCCCTATTTACATTTGTGTATCTGAATTTCTATGGTAATGAATGATTTCTTTACGTTGACGTTGATGACACGAGTGTTCCCTATTTACCATTTGTGTATCTGAATTTCTATGGTAATGAACGATTTCTTTACGTTGACGTTGATGACAGTTCTGGCGTGGAGCTCCCACTGATGACGCTGTTGAAGCCAACGATCTTGATGACGAGGAGGTCGACGATGGGCTGGGTGCTGATGTAATGACGTCAATCTGCCGAGAGAAGAGAGAGAGGAACGCTGATGAGAGACGGAAGAGGGTGCTGTTTGTACATGGTATTCGCCCTCATTTTCCTCAAACTTCTTTCTTTCTCCAAAGGAATCAGTTCCAATAACCCCGAATTTCACTTCATTTAACCAAGATTTTAAAAGCTCATCTTGCGCTGAAATTTGAGAAGAGGATTGGTTTCTCGTTCTTCGTTTTTACATAGTCCTGAACATTGTTTATTAAGTGACCTGAAGAAGACCTTAGAGGTCGAAACGCGTCCACAGCTTTATTTTTCCGTCCCGTGCGAGACACTTAGTGAAAGGGCCGAGCAAAACAAGGCTGACACATTTCTGATCCAACATTTTTTTTGTTGTAATCCAGGCAGAGGCATGTATCAAACTTGTCTACTAGTTAACTCGGGAAAATTAAATTCCCAGAAAGTGATGACGTCATTTTTCGCACAAGTGTGTGTGTGTGTTGTCATTGTTTGAATACCCGCCTGACCACATGTGTACAAGCTTTCATGCCGTATCTACAGGAAAAATAAACCTAGTCGAGTTTGGTATTAAAAGAAATTGTTGGGAATTTGTCTATTCATTCATCTCAAGAGCACAGACATATTACATTTTTCATGACAACCACTAAATCTCAAACTAACAGCCCCACTTGTAATGGCCCGCTCAGCAATGCTGAGCATATTGTCCTGCCTCTCAAAACTAAGTAGCTTGCTCTGAACAGCCGTGCGTCGTGTTTGTCTTGTCACTTGTTTGTCCTGTTATCTGGCGGATTTCGTTTCAATTCCTTTAAAAATTTGTTTCAGTTTCCGCCTGAAGTGATCTCACTTTCAAACCAAAATCAATCAAATCATTCGTCATGAAATTTCACTGTTTAAATCCGTTCCTTTTTTTGTTCATCAAACGGTTCCTTCTAAAGCGGCTGAATATGAAAAGAACACAACAGGAGACATAAAAATCCTCAATCATATAACTTCTTGTTTTCCGTAAATTGATATCGCAGTTTATTTGAGTTTAGTGTTTTTCACGACGTCTTTCCCGAAGTCCACGTTACTTTTTGCTAAAGCAGAAAAGAACTCGCCGTGTCTTTGTTGTTTGGTACTAAAGTGTGTTTTGTCAGGGAGGTAAATAACCAGTACGTCCTTTTTTTTTTCAATCGAAAGTCTATTTAAGACAGCTTAAATTTGAAGTACACACACACACACACACACACACACACACGCGCGCGCGCGCTCACACACACACACACACACACACACACACACACACACAACACATACACACACACACACACACACACACACACACACACACACATACAAGCACGCACACATGTACGCACGCACGCACGCACGCACACAGAGAGAGAGAGAGAGAGAGAGAGAGAGAGAGAGAGAGAGAGAGAGGGAGAGGGGAACCTTATGACCATCTATTGATTAAAAAAAAGGGATTACTAAAATGAAACAAAAAGACATGGAAAATTAGATTACAACATAAATATGGCTATCTTTTCATCTCTTTTTCCATTCATTAATAGCTTTAGTCCAAAAATTTAAAAATCGCAATACTATTCATACTTATCCGTTCATAGAAGGTGTCTTAATACCGCTTTCTTGTAGGCTAGATATGAGTTATACTGAAGAACAAATAGTTTGGGAGAACATTTGCAAGAGATCAATACTGGGGGGTGGGGGTGAGGGTGGGGGTAGGGGTGGGGGAAGGTGTATACTTTATCTTCCATTTTGTGACCGCATAATGGCGCAGCCTTCTTTTCTTTCTTTCTTTCTTTCTTTTTTTTTCCCCCCTGTCCCATCTTCTGTGCCACCTCAGTGGTATTGCACCCAGGCCGCTCATTCAGACACCCCGTCCACAGCCACAGCCTGGTCCGGCCCGCCGCAGCCCCGGCACCAGCAATCCACAGGGAGCAGTCAATGTCAAGTCGTCAAGAGGCAACCCACCGGAGGAGACTGGCGCAGTAATTCTGTTCCCTAGCCATAGACCAGCGTTTTGTGTCTCACCAAGGCCATGTCCTCTTCATCTAAACTTTGCCGTATCTTCTCTTCTTTATCATTTGCAATGAAAGAGAGAGAGAGAGAGAGAGAGAGAGGAGAAGAGAGAGGAGAGGAGAGAGAGAGAGAGAGAGAGAGAGAGAGAGGAGAGAGAGAGAGAAGAAAAAAAAGAGAGAAAAAAATCCTTCCCGGTTCCAACATGGTTTGAAATTAATGATTTTAGATTTGTCTATCGTTACCTTCAGAAGTGAATGTTAGTTTTGTTTGTAGTTCGAACCAAAGTTTTCCTTAAATTGTGATATGATTCTGTCATCTGAACTGGCACCTTGACACAGCCAGAGAGAGGCGGAGAAGGAGACAGAGAGAAGAAGAAGAAGAAGAAGAAGAAGAAGAAGAAAAGAAGAAGAAGAAGTAGAAGAAGTAGAAGAAGAAGAAGAAGAAGTAGAAGAGAGTGAGAGAAAAAAAAAAGATAGAGAGAGAGACTGACAGAACAGACAGACAGAGATAGAGACAGAG
>JADBJO010002217.1:35000-57500 GCA_016801955.1 Conus betulinus
TTGTTCAGATGTCGATGGAACTGATAATAGGATTGTGTCGATGGAACTGATCATAGGATTGGCTGCTGTGTGTGTGTGTGTGTGTGTGTGTGTGTGTGTGTGTGTGTGTGTGTGTGTGTGTGTGTTTGCTTGCGTGGGTGCGTGGATGTATTTGTACGTGCGTGTGTGCGTGCATGTTTGTGCGTGTGTGTCTTTTCTCATCATTAAATGTGTTATGGTGGTGTGGTAGGAGACTATTACTTAATGAACTGTTTTCTGGTTAGCCAGACTTCAGAGTTCAAAGCCACTGAGGTTTCTTTGGCAGACAACATGTCGTCCATACGGCCTTCTCTGTCATTTCTCAGTGTGTTGTCTTATGGAGGCCAAGCCGTTCGTTTGTTGGAGCCCTTCTGAGTCGTGCAGCTAAGAAGGGCAACCTCCATCCTCCCCCCACTTACACACTCTTTATCACCCCCCCCCCCCGCCCCCCCCCCCCCCCCCCCCCCCCCCCCCCCCCCCCCCCCCCCGACATGTTGAATCAATCAAGCACGAACAGGTTTCGGTTTCAGTGGCGCAAAGTTGATCTTTGGAGAACCGGAAGTAAATTTCCCCGATGCACGCCAACTGGTGGCTGTCCTGAACATACTAGATGCACAGCGCAACCCCTCCCTCTCCCTCCGGTTATGGGTGCTTGGTAACGCTGAGCAACTGAAGGGGTTCTGCGTGGATTTGTGTGTTTGTTTGTTTTTGTGTGTTGTTAGGTTTGTTTGTTGTTTGTTTGTTTGTTTGTGTTCAACATATTTTCAGTCTTGATGTACAAATGCAAAAAGAGTGGCCGCAAAGACGTGAGTCGTGCAAACGAAGATCAACTACAAGTCGCGTAAGTTTGCTGCCAGCTTTTTACCCTCCCCTTCCCGTCTAGCCCCCCCCCCCCTTCCTCTACTCCCTCCCCCGCCCGCTCCCCGCCTCCACCCCCCCCCCCCCCCTTCCGCCCCCGACAACTACTCATCTCGCAAGTCCCGAAAAGATACAGGGGCTACAGAAGTGGCTCCGGAGGCCCGGGGCGGGGACTTGCAGCAACGACACCAGGTGGCGCATAGGGGCAGACGTGACGTCACTACGTCCATCATTCTCTCCCTGAGGTCTGCATACATCAGCAGCCACTGCACGGCCAGCACAAAGGGAAGCAACTCGCTGAGCAGCATGGCGAACACGGAGGTGATCAACATGGCGCGGCTGCTGAGGTACAAGTACAGGCGGAGTCCGTACAGCACGTGCTCCGGACCCATCAGCACTACCGACAGCAGCCCCGTCACCACGTACACACTCCCGCTTTCCAGCTCCTCCTTCTCCGCCGACACCAGCGAAGCTCCCAACTCCGCGCGGCGGTGGGCATCCCCTCCTCTGCTGGTGCCAGAGTCTCTGTAGCGGACGAGGATGAGGACGCTCAGAACGACGAGGATGATGGCGGGGACGACGTAGCAGTTACAGGTGAGGAGGGCGGAGGCCCAGGACTGCAAGATGATGGGGCAGCGA
Source organism: Conus betulinus (assembly GCA_016801955.1). NCBI lineage: Eukaryota > Metazoa > Mollusca > Gastropoda > Neogastropoda > Conidae > Conus > Conus betulinus. The sequence continues at coordinate 36,516 of JADBJO010002217.1, forward strand.
GTCTCGCTCCAGATTACCCAGGCGTGAGGATGCAGTCCGATGAACACCAGAGGCACCTGCAGCACCGTGCCCACGATCCACGGGGACGCCACGATCAGCGCCGGTACAGACCTCAGCAGCCAGGAAGGCAGACGCACCAGCCAGGCAGGACCTTCGTAGCGGAGCAGACGAGCCAGGTAGTGCAGGGATAGAAGGACCACACCCCACATGGACACGAAGTTCTGCACGAACACCGTGAGAAGAGTCCTGATCACGTTGAAGTAGCAGCCGTGGACCCAGTCCCCGCGGACGACTAAATCCACCAGGAAAGGAGAGCTGAAGAGGCCGACCACCAGGTTGGCCACCACCATGCTCAGCACCAGGTGGTACCTCAGCTGCTGCCTCAGGGAAGGCGAGGTGACGATGAGGAGGAGCAGCAGGAGGTTGGAGGACAGGATCAGAGCGGCTTCCATGGAACTGCCGATCTCCACGCTGGTAAAGGCGGCTCTCCACACGCCAGAGGGCTTCCACGATTTAGAGCTGGCTGAGGTGGTGTTGTTGCTCGCCATCGTGGTGGAGAGTAGTGGGGTGGTAGGGGTGAATGTCTGTTTTTGGTCGCCATGGTTGCTACGTCGTCTCCTGAGCTCAGGTTGAAGACCTCAGTAGGGTCAAACCGAGAGTGGGTGGATCTGTGAAGCGTGAAGAATTGTCAGTGAATCGTGAAAAGACACGAACCGGATGGGGGATGGGGGATGGCATGAGAGGGGAAGGAGGAGAGGGCCATAGAAAAAGAAAAGAAAAAACGAAAAGAGAGAGAGAGAGAGAGAGAGAGAGAGAGAGAGAGAGAGAGAGTGTGTGTGTGTGTGTGGGGGGGGGGGGGGGGGAATTCGTTGAACGACTGAGATAGTTGAAGCAATTTTTTTTTCTTTTTACTGCTGACATATTCTATTTACATGTTGATGAAAGTTTTATTATTATTATTATTATTATTATCATTATTATTATTATTATACGTACACCAGTGGTGAATATGGTTGAGTTGGCCAGCTTCGGAAACCAAAGAATTCTCAAGTACCTGCCTATCTATCTTCACCCTAACTTTGTACATACATACATACATACATACATACATACATACTCACTCTACTGGCGACAGAGTAACACTTTCAATGCAGAATCTACTCCCCCCCCCCCTCCCCCACCCACATCCCTTTGTTTTAAATCACCTGGTTATTCCCTTGTCCACAGTCTGTTCATTCGCTCGTTCACGAGTGTATTCATTCACAATCTGCATGTTTTCCTTGGTTTTAATCTACTTACTTCCCTTGCTCGCAATCTGTTTACCTCCCCTTCTTCACGATTGGTTTACTTCTGTTCTCTAAAGTTCGTTTATTTCTATTGTTTACAATCCGTTCATTTCCTGGCACACAAGTTTATTTACTTCCCCTGTGCTTTCCTTATTGTCAGTCTTTTTCGCTTTGTTTGTTTATTGTTCATAATCCGTTTATTTTCATATTCACCATCTGTTTATTCCTTTGTTTCCAATTTGTTCTTTTTCCCTTTGTTCATAATGTGTTCACTGGCTTGTTCATACAATGTTCAATTCCTAGTTTACACTCTGTTCATTTCTTTGTTCACAATCTGTTCATTGCCTTATTCATACCCTGTGCATTTCCTTGTTTACACTGTTCATTTTTTCGTGTTTATAATCTTGTCATCACCTTGTTCATACTCTGTTCATTTTTTTTGTTTACAATCTGTTCACTGTCCCGGTCATACTCTGTGCATTTCCTAGTTTACACTCTGTCCATTTCCTTGTTTACACTCTGTTCATTTCACTCGTTCACAAATCCGTTCATTCCCTTATTCACAATGAGTTCACTTCCCATAGGTGCTTTTTGCTTTTTGGCTCATATCTTTGTTCATTGTCTTTCTCATTCCCTTGTTCGCACGTTCATTCTTTGGTTCACAATCTGTACATTTCTCTTGTTTACGATCTTCTCCCAGCCAGTGTCTCCAATCTCTTCAAATTCATCGTGTAGAGGTTGTTGTGCGATTTTCTTGTTCACAAACGAATCACTTTCTTTTGATCACAGACTGGTCACTTCACTCAGTCACCAGTCTCTTCACTCTTCTCTTCTGTTTACAAACTGGTCACCTTCCTTGCTAAGAAACTGATGCCATATCTCATTGGCAAACTCGTTATTTTTTTGTTTTCTTGTGTATGATGTGTTCAAACATCTTGTTTATAAATGGATCACTCTCTTTGTTCATGTTTTTAACCACGCTTTTTCACAGTCTGTTCGCTTCACTCCTTCACACAGTCTGTTCGCTTCACTCCTTCACACAATCTGTTCACTTCACTCCTTCACACAATCTGTTCACTCCACTCCTTCACAATCTGTTCACTTCACTCCTTCACAATCTGTTCATTTCAATCCTTCACAATCTGTTCACTTCACTTCACTCCTTCACAATCTGTTCACTTCAATCCTTCACAATCTGTTCATTTCAATCCTTCACAATCTGTCACTTCACTCCTTCACACAATCTGTTCACTTCACTCCTTCACACAATCTGTTCACTTCACTCCTTCACACAATCTGTGTCACTTCACTCCTTCACAATCTGTTTCACTTCACTCCTTCACAATGTGTGTTCACTTCACTCCTTCACACAATCTGTTCACTCCACTCCTTCACACTCTGTTCACTTCACTCCTTCACAATCTGTTCACTTCACTCCTTCACACATCCGTTCACTTCACTCCTTCACAATCTGTTCACTCCACTCCTTCACAATGTGTTCATTTCACTCCTTCACAATCTGTTCACTTCACTCCTTCACAATCTGTTCACTTCACTCCTTCACAATCTGTTCACTTCACTCCTTCACACAATTTGTTCACTTCACTCCTTCACACAATCTGTTCACTTCACTCCTTCACAATCTGTTCACTTCACTCCTTCACAATCTGTTCACTTCACTCCTTCACAATCTGTTCACTTCACTCCTTCACAATCTGTTCACTTCACTCCTTCACACTCTGTTCACTTCACTCCTTCACACAATCTGTTCACTTCACTCCTTCACACTCTGTTCACTTCACTCCTTCACAATCTGTTCACTTCACTCCTTCACAATCTGTTCACTTCACTCCTTCACACAATCTGTTCACTTCACTCCTTCACAATCTGTTCACTCCACTCCTTCACACAATCTGTTCACTTCACTCCTTCACACAATCTGTTCACTTCACTCCTTCACAATCTGTTCACTTCACTCCTTTCACAATGTGTTCACTTCACTCCTTCTTCACACAATCTGTTCACTTCACTCCTTCACAATGTGTTCACTTCACTCCTTCACACAATCTGTTCACTCCACTCCTTCACAATCTGTTCACTCCACTCCTTCACAATCTGTTCACTTCACTCCTTCACACAATCTGTTCACTCCACTCCCTTCACAATCTGTTCACTTCACTCCTTCACAATCTGTTCACTTCACACTCCTTCACAATCTGTTCACTTCACTCCTTCACAATCTGTTCATTTCAATCCTTCACAATCTGTTCATTTCAATCCTTCACAATCTGTTCACTTCACTCCTTCACACAATCTGTTCACTTCACTCCTTCACAATCTGTTCACTTCACTCCTTCACAATCTGTTCACTTCACTCCTTCACAATCTGTTCACTTCACTCCTTCACACAATCTGTTCACTTCACTCCTTCACACAATCTGTTCACTTCACTCCTTCACACAATCTGTTCACTTCAATCCTTCACAATCTGTTCACTTCACTCCTTCACACAATCTGTTCACTCCACTCCTTCACACAATCTGTTCACTTCACTCCTTCACACAATCTGTTCACTTCACTCCTTCACATTCTGTTCACTCCACTCCACTCCTTCACAATCTGTTCACTTCACTCCTTCACAATCTGTTCACTTCACTCCTTCTTCACAATCTGTTCACTTCACTCCTTCACACAATCTGTTCACTTCACACTCCTTCACACAATCTGTTCACTTCACTCCTTCACACAATCTGTTCACTTCAATCCTTCACAATCTGTTCACTTCACTCCTTCACACAATCTGTTCACTCCACTCCTTCACACAATCTGTTCACTTCACTCCTTCACACAATCTGTTCACTTCACTCCTTCACATTCTGTTCACTCCACTCCTTCACAATCTGTTCACTTCACTCCTTCACGTTGTGATCAGTTTCCATCTGATAACGTGTCATCAGGGCTCTAAATCAGTTCAACGCTATTATTTATCATGATTGGTGCCACCGAGAATAATTTTCCATCGACGCTTTAAACCCAGCTGAAAGGCTCTATCACCTCCTCCTTTGATTCCATAGACTCCGCACAGAGAAGTCACTTGTTCCAACGATGTTTAGAATCAAAACACCGCCCTCAGTTCTCAAGCAAATATTCCTTTTGTCATAGCAACAATTCCTCCTCCAAAGCCTCAACAGCCCCTTCTTGTTCTTGTTCTTGTTCTTGTTCTTGTCGTTGTTGTTGTTGTTGTTGTTGTTTTCTCCTACTCCTCCTCCTCTTCCTCCTCCTTCGCACTCTCTCCTCCTCCTCCTCTCATTCTTCTTCTTCTTTTTTTCTTCTTCTTCTTCTTCTTCTTCTTCTTCTCTCTCTCTCTCTCTCTCTCTCTCTCTCTCTCTCTCTCTCTCTCTCTCTCTCTCTCTCTCTCTCTCTCTCTCTCCAATGGGAACCCACATGGCTACGTACAGTTGATAAGTGGACTATTATGTATGGTTGACAGTCCCGACATCATTTGCAAATAACGTAATACCGCGACGTGGGATCCCTGTCACGATGAACATTATAAAGGCCAACTTTGGTACGCTTTTTCAATATGTTTCGAGTATGTGCCTCCCCCCCCCCCCCCCCCCCCCCCCCCCCCCCCTCCTCCTCCTCCTTTCCTTTTCTCCACAGCTCTTGCCCCTATCCTGTTCCCCGTCCCTAATCCTCCAAAGCCCCTTATAGTGAATGGGCTTTAAATAGCCTAAACCACAATGAACTATTTGTATTCGTATTCTCTCTCTCTCTCTCTCTCTCTCTCTCTCTCTCTCTCTCTCTCTCTCTCTCCTCTCTCTCTTCTTCTTCTTCTTTTCTTCTTTCTTCTGTCTGTCTGTCTGTCTGTCTGTCTGTCTGTCTGTCTGTCTCTCTCTCTCTCTCTCTCTCTCTCTCTCTCTCTCTCTCTCTCTCTCTCTCTCTCTCTCTTCTCTATCTCAGCGCGGTTCCTGATATGCAAACACATCTAAACAAGGTCGCAGCTTACGTGTGGGCCCAGCATATTGAACCAAATTGTCAACAAAAGAAAACAGAGAAAGAAGACAGACATTAAAACCGAGCAGTATGTGCGGATGGATTCAAGGATTTCAAATAAATTGTGACCTTTTTTTTTCCCTAGAGAAGGCATACAGTTTAAGTCGAAATAGCTTATCAGCTTCGTTAGGGTCTGCTCACAACGGTAACTGTTATAACAGCATCAGCAATATCAAAAAAACCATTACAAAAATCAAAACAGTGAAGAAAGATGTCTCCCAATACCTCTAAAAACTAGACAAGACAAAGAGAATCAGAAACACGACAGGGCAAATAGATCTCACCAGTTTGTTTCAAAGTGAGGCGACTGCAGGCGGAAATTCAAACAATTTTGAAAGGAATTTAAAATAACACTGCCGGTTAACATGGGCAAACAAATTGCAAGACAAAACATGACGCGTTTCGACCTCTTTGGTCTTCTGTAGGCAAGATAAACAACATTCAAGACGATGAAAACGAAGAACGAGCAACCATTGATCTTCTCGAATTCGGCGCCAGATGGGCGTTGGATGAAAACGGATCGTTGGGAAGGAGACAACGCGGGTTGCAATAGGTGGAAAGCAGACAGAAACACAGACAAAAAAAATCAACTGCCACATTTCCATCGCGTGTGTGTGTGTGTGTGTGTGCGTGTGTGTGTGTGCGTGCGTGCGTGCGTGCGTGCACGCGCGCGCGTGTGTGTGTGGTGTGTGTGTGTGTGAATCTCTTTCTTCCCAAACAGACAAAAACAAAACAAAAAAAAACTGTTCGAACTATGTCATAGTTTTTTCCACCTCGCCTGCGGGGATGTGGGGGGGATGGGGGGGGGGGGGGGGGGGGGGGGTACTGAAACAGAACAAAAAGTCACGCACATATTGACATATTGAACCTTGCCGGCAGGAAAAGCGCCAGTGGTGGGGGAGATAACCGCACCATCCACAAAACAAACTAAATAACAACAGAAAGGGTGTGTCTTTGAATGAGTCAACAAAGATATAAAAGCAGACAGACCGGCAGAGAGAAAATAGAAAATGAAGATAGAAAGACAGTCAGAAAGGCAGACAGAAAGAAAGAAAGAAAGAAGGAAGGATAAGACAAACAAGACAAGACAAGAATCAAAACAAAACTTCGTAATGACAACAAAAGTCAAACCCATTAAACTTCATATAAAACTGTACTTCCAAAAGTCCCGAGGTCGATAGCGACTAAAGAAAGAAAAAGAAAGGGAAAACAGATACTTCAGAACTTTTTGTTCAGTTATTAGAAGAAAAAAAGAAAGAAAGAAAGGAAAACATATTTCAGAACTTTTTGTTCAGACATCAAAGAAAGAAAGAAAGAAAAAAAAAACAGACATTTCAGAACGATATTTTTTTGTTCAGACATCAAAGAAAGAAAGAAAGGAAAACAGATATTTCAGAACTTTTTGTTCAGTTATCAAAGAAAGAAAGAAAGAAAGAAAGGAAAACAGATATTTCAGAACTCTGTTTTCTAAAGCTTGCTTCAGAAGAATATTCCTGAAACAAAGTTTCGACAGAGAGTACGTCGCCGACGACGTAAAGCGTGACGTTCGTGTATGGCCCCCTCCGCTTACACCACCACCGTATTCTTACAGAAGTCCCAACCCGAACATTTTGCGTTTATATTTTCGGCACTTTCGTCGATAAATCACAACTATATGTACTGTAATTAATGCACGGAGTGCGGAATCCACCACACAGTCAGGATATTTTAAAAGAAAATGCGATTTCTGTGATGAAACACAGAAATGCACCCTCCCTCACCTGATAAATGATGTATACCACCATAGTATCGTCTGCTTTACAGCGCGGTCAGTGAGGACCGGGTCAGCGCCTCTGTCCACGCTGTCCCTGGTTGCTTGAGAGAGAGAGAGAGAGAGAGAGAGAGAGAGAGAGAGAGAGAGAGAGCATGCCGGCAAGCACAATAAACAGAATCTTCCTGTGCTTGGGAATGTCTCTAAAAGCGCACACTACTGGAACTGGTGGTGACGGACAACACGTGCCAGGCGCGCGGCTGTGGGACAGAATGAGTAGTAGGCTATATCTGCATGGGAGTGTGTATCGTTGTTAGTTTTCAGTCAGCTGGTAACGTAGTGTGCCCTCACTGGTGTTTCACAGAACGATGTTTAGATGATGATGAAAGGGAGTTGAACATTGCTGAACAAATGGCGGCGGTATTTCATGGGTTAAATCAGAAATACCAAAAATGCTGTTGAAATGTCCCAACACAAACAAACAAAGAAAAACAAACACACGTGTGTGCAATACAGAGGCGGATCATTTTGTGGGAGAGGTGGGTGGAGGGTCCATTTTTTCAGAGGTCTACAAAGCTCGGACATTTTTTGAATGGGAAATAAAGATGTTGAGGGAGGAGAGGGGTTGTGGAGGTTGGTGGAGAGGACAAAAATTCTCAGATGGCAAATGAAGTACACCCCGCTAAAAAACTTTAAAAATCTTGTTGAGCATGAGAGGGGACGGGGGGGGGGGGGTCTTGGGGGGGGGGGAGGGGGGAATGGAAGTGTGACTATTGCTGTCCATGCTCTTGTTGTTTACCAAACAAAGACCACTTGTCGAGCAGTTGAATGGGGAAGGGCGAGTGTCAGGAATTGTGCCCAAGTTCCTGGTGGTTTCGTGGACGGAAAACACAGATTAATGGTGTAGCCTACCGAAAGAGAGAAGTAAGGATTTTATCGTCGTGTGCCTCCTGCGCTCACCTGTTCAAGAAAACAGCGTGCATACATGCTGAGGTAGGAACAAAGAGCTCAGTCAAGTCAAGTCAAGTAAACTTTATTATCTCAATTTGAGAAATTTACCCATTTTCTCACATATGACATACATTCATATAGAGGAATTGGATTTCAATTAAACATCTTCTCGGTTCATAAAATCAATGGACAGGGGAATAAAACTTTGTTTAAATCTGACACTTCTGCATTTAACCGATCGATATCTTCGTCCTGACTGAAGAAGGTCATACTGATTTGCAAGACGTGGGTCTGGTCACACGTAATCTTTCTTCGCTTTACAAACAACACGGCACCTGTATAGCTCACTCAGACTTTTTTGTCTCTCACCAACGATTTTTCCTCCCACGTTCACCACTTTCTCAAGCACATTTCTGCTCTTCACAGTCAACCCACCATACCAACACATAAATGAGAAAGTTAAAACAGATTTCCAAGAAGCATGAATAAAATGTCCGAAGAATGTCAGTATTCACATGAAATGATCGCAGCTTGTATTATCTATAAAAGTTCCTAAATATTTGTATGATTCAACACGTTCTACTTCAGCACCTTTGATAAAAAGTGGTGGTACAGCTTTTGGATTCTTTCTAAAATCAATCAACATTTCTTTCGTTTTTTGTTACATTCAGATCAAGATAGTTATGATCGCACCAGTCAACAAATCTTTGAACCTCCTTGAAGTAAACAGAATCAGAGTTGGAAAGATCCACAAGTGCTGAGTCATCTGAATATTTAATGTACAAAGTTGAATCACTTCCTGAACAATCATTTGTGTACAGAGTAAAAAGCACTGGTGATAAAACAGTACCCCTGGGTGCGCCAGTTGAAATGACTCTGGAAGACGAAACAACACTTTGATATCGAACAGACTGTGTCCTCTGTGTAAGAAAATCAATTATCCAAAGAATGAGCTTGTTACACACATTTATGTTAATGAGTTCTTTCTTTGCCATCAGATGTGGTTGTATGGTGTTGAATGCTGATGAGAAATCAATAAAGAGAATGCGTACAAAGGAGGCAGGTTTTTCGAGGTGTGAAAAAGCATGATGGAGAAGTGTGAGTGTGGCATCATCTGTTGATCTGTTCTGTTGGTATGCGAACTGAAACGGGTCTTGGTACTGTGTAGTATCTTTTAAAACATAACAGAGGACAATTCTTTCAAGACATTTCATTGCAACAGATGTGAGGGCAACTGGTCGGTAATCATTTAAAACAGCTTGGGTTGCGTTTTTTTGGGAACAGGACATACAGTGGCATTTTTCCATAAAACAGAATTATACATTCTCTAAGTGACCAGGTAAACAAACGACTGTAAACATAGGAGAGCTGAGAGCACACACACAACAAATTTTCCACAGATATTATCAGGGCCCATTGCCTTTCTCACATTTAAAAACGTTTGAAAAAAAAACTGAACATCATTTTCCTCAATCACAACAGAATCACTTCCATCAACATCGTTTTTAACATTGCTTTGGAGTTCTTCCTTCACTTCCTTTAATTCTTTACTAAAATCTTTATCATCAAATCTACAGTAAAAATCGTTCAGCTTTTCTGCAAATTGCTTCTGTTCTTTTTTTGCTTTTTTTTGTTACTAATATTTTGGTTTGAACATTTTGAACCTGAACCTGATAAAACCTTTATTCCTTTCCATGCATCTCGCATATTTCCATTCTGGAACATGTTTTCGACTTTTTTCTCTTGTAAGCTCTCTTTGATTCTTCAATCTCTGTTTGCAGTTTCTTTTGTACAACCTTACGATCGCTTTTATTGCCTGATTGAAAAGCTCTTTTTTTCTCATTTAGAGTTACTTTCAGAGATTTTGTAACCCAAGGTTTGTTGTTGGGAAATATTTTGAAGTTTTTTTTTAGTAGGTACAATCATGTGTTCACAGAAAGAAATGTAGCTGGAAATAACATCGGTGGCTTCGTTAATCAAAAAACTAGAATTCAAAAACAAATTCCAATCTGTACATTCAAAACAAGCCTGTAATTCATCAACACTTTCTTGTGTCCACACTGCACTTGCTTTTTAGTGATAGGTTGTGTTTTCACTTTTGGTCTGTAAGCTGGCAAGAGATGAATGGCATTGTGATCAGACTGACCAACAGGGGGGAGCTGAACACACACTTGTATGCAGATGGTATATTACAGTAGCATAAATCAAGTATTTTATCCTTTCTTGTAAAACATGACACATACTGTTTAAAAGAAGGCAGGTTTGAATTGAGGTCACAGTCATTAAAATCTCCGAGGATAAAGCACGGTGCGTCGGGTGACATGGCCTGCAGAGCGTGAACAGAGTCCGTGATTTCTGCAGCTGCACGTACAGTATACACACTTGACGACGCACTTTAACGTTCTCACTGTTACACCACTTCTCGCTCACGTACATACACACCCCCCCCCCCCCCCTTGATTTCTCTGTCACGCGCTTGTCTCTGTCCATTCTCAGTGGCACACCAAATCCGTCCAAAGCTTGTGTGTGTGTGTGTGTGTGTGTGTGTGTGTGTGGTGTGTGTGTGTGCGCGCGCGCGCGCGCGCGTGTGTGTATGTGTGTGTGTATGTGTGTGTGTGTGTGTGTGTGTGTGTGTGTGTGTGTGTGTGTGTGTGTGTGTGTGTGCACGTGTACGTATGTGTGTGTGTGTGTGTGTGTGTGTGTGTGTGTGTGTGTGTGTGTGTGTGTGTGTGTGTGTGTGTGTGTGTGTGTGTGTGTGTGTGTGTGTGTAACTCAACGAGATGTGCCACAGACTGGACGTTGGGAAAGACTGGCTATAGGTCTGTAAGGACCAGAAAACTTTATTCATGGAAACGATTCTTTGTGTGTCTGTGGCAGTGTGGGCGCGAACCTGCAAGAGAAAAAGTTGTTGTTTTTTTTTCCTCGATTGTAAAGGCCTCAATAGTAAAGGTTTTTCTAGAGCAGGGAGTGCACACTAGATTCGCTGACCTGTTTAAACTTCGATTGACGATTTTTTTCTGTCTCTCTTTGCTGTTTTTTTTTTTTTTTTTTTTAATGAATAAGCTACAAGGCAGTCTTATGACATCGTCAGTGACATGTTCGCATGTCTGGATCAAATAGAGGACACAAAACTAGTTTCCAAGGGAGGTGACTAAGCTTACACAGTGGAAAGAGTGAAAACAAATTTTTAAAGGAATTTAAAGTAAATCCATCAGACAACAGGAACAAACACGCCTTGGCTCAAGGCTGTGCCAGACCAATTGACATTGTACAAACATCAAGGCTACATCAAAATGTTGTTGTGGCTAGCATAGTTATGCGGGGATTGTCTTAAGTCGTGACAAGCTCCTAACATAACACCATCAGTCTCCAAAACCCCTCGAACTCGGAGTGTGGCTGCCCATGTGGCGGGGTAATCAAAAACGGTCACACACGTAATGTTCTCATCCCTAGCTGATGCATGTGTATTATAGCGTTCAAGTGCTTCGGCTGTTCGGATGATCCCTGGAGTCTTTTAGGCAGGATACGATGACGACAACAACACAACAGAGACAAGCAAATTACAAGACAAAACACGACGCGTTTCGACGTCTTAGGTCTTCTTAGGGCAAATAGACAACATTCAGAACAACGAAAACGAAGAACGAGCGATCACTTATTTTCTCAAATTCGATGCAAGATGAGTGTTGAATCAACGCCTAAGAGGTCCAAATGCGTCACATTATCGGTGAATTTACTTTAAATTCTTGTTAAAATTTGAGTACGAAAACTGTCGGAGTGCATTGCTATTTTCTGCAATCAGTTCTCAGATTTGCCTGTTTATATATGTACTTGCATAAATTTATCCTTATGTTTGTTTGTTTGGTCTAGACAGAAAAACAGAGGAGCTCTGTGAGAATATAGTTTGAATACTGTAAGATGCAATGCACCATGGTAACACTTTTTTTCCTTCAATATGGCTGTCCTTAACTCAGCATCTCTTAAGTGCCAAGGATTTATTGATTGTTCAGAAACATGAAGATGTCTTTCAATCCGTCATACCAAAAAAAAATCAATTTAATTTTTAGCAGGACACACACTTTGCCTCAAAGACTAGAGCGTCAAGTAAGAGCTGTCAAGGAATATGAGCGTGTATTTGCGTCAGACAATTTAAGGCAAAGGGGGTGTAGCTGCCTTCTTAAAGAGTTTCGATTTTAAAATACTTTAAGACAGGAATAGATGTACAAGACAACTACGTAATTCTTTCTAGAAATATGCGACGTAGGACTCATGCTGATGAACATCTACAGGCCTGACAAGGATGATCTTATACTTTGTTTTAACAAATCCTGCAAGAGTTAAAGAGCTGAAACTTCCGAACGTGATAGTATGGGAAGACTGGAAACTGATAATTAATTTAGATTACTTTAATTATAACAATACGAACAGTCAAAAGGTTGGAAAGGCAGTTGTTGACGTGATGTTTGACTTCCGAGGTGGCTGATATTTGGAAAGAAATTAACCCAGTTCTGAAGGACATGTACAGAGGACCCACACCTTTGTAGCAGAGTCCACGTGACGTCTTCCTAGTTTCAGATTTAGTGATTACTGACATTAAACATTCTGATATTCTTCACGGCTATCGAAGCAACGATTCTATCATCAACGATTCTATCATCAACGATTCTATCACTAACTCATCATCATCATCATCATCATCATCATCGTCGTCGTCGTCGTTGTTGTTGTTGTTGTTGTTGTTGTTGTTATCAAAATTGCATTCTCAAAACGGAATAGAATTACAGAGTTTTGTGGCAAGTTAAATTATGATTGCTCAGAGATCCTAATGATGCAGAATTAGTCAAAGAGACAATAACAGAGGTCAAAGAACAGTGTGCTGCTTTACCTCATAAATGAGAATAATACAGGAGAGATGGCAAATACCCAAATGCAGTTAATCAGAAATGACCAATCAATTTTGGATGTATTATTGATAGAAATAAGGGCAAAGGCAATTTCAGTGAGCATCAGAAAAGAAAAGAGAATCAGAAACTACAGAAAACTTTAGAGCATGAAATCGATGAAATCGAAAATGAACTGTCAGCGAATAGTAGTAACGTCATGGAACAATTAAATGAAAGAAAGGATGGACTAGGAGACTTTTAGAAAATTGTTGGAACTGTATTGAGATTGAAGGCTAAGTGGGCACTGCAAGGGGGGGTGGGGGGGGGGGGGGGGGGGGGGGGGGAGTTACGAAGAGCTTTCGTAATGTGGGGAAAAAAAACGACCTTTTGTCAGCAAACAAATGCTTAAGGCAGTAACTAACGGAGATGCAACACTGAGTGAAACGAAAAATATACAGAAGGAAATAAAACATTTTTATGAGGATCTATTATTTCTATATATAGAAAAGGAAGTTGAGGAAGTGGACATCAGGCATTATGTTCAGAGTTTACCAACACTGGTCAAAGTGTAATATCAGGAATTAGATGAATTGATAACAATACAAGAAGCTTTAGAAAGGCTTCAAAAAATGTAAAATGACAAGATCCCCGGCACAGACGATATGGGGAGTTAATTGTTTAAATTCTTTGGAAACAGCTGGAAGTATGTCGTTCGATCACTAAATGAAGATGGTTTTAGCGACAACATATTGACCACACACAAAAAAGGATTAATTGTATGTTTAGGGAAGGAAGACAAGCCTACAGAATATCTGCAGAATCGGAGACCAATATCATTGCTGAATGTCAAGTCTAAGAATGGAACAACATGTAAACAGACTAAAGGCGATTACAAACAATTCAGTTCACGAAGAAAAAGCTTTATACCATGGCGGCAATTCCAGATTTGTATATGAAGTTATGCACCATTTGGAAGTAAATAATAAATCTGGGCTTTTGGATTCGGGGGAGTTTAACAAAGACTTGAAAATGTAAGCTAGAATTACAAGCAATTTGTCTTATTTGAGGTTTTGGGAAAAAAAACTGCGTACACGGATTGGTGCCTTCTATATAAAAAAAAAAAAAAAATCTGAGGTTCTAGTAGACGGGGTATCGCGCCAAAAAAGAGGCTGCCACCAAGGTAGCCTTATTTTGCCCTGTCTGTTTCATTTTGTTCTAAGACACTAACATGCAAAGTTCGAATGAGCATAGATGTGAAAGGAATCTACATATCGGATGTCATTATAATATAAGTCAATTTTCCGACGATGCTATATGTTTGCTAGACGGGGATGAAAACAATGATATGAAAAACTCATTGGAACACTGAAACGATTCAACATCTTAGAACTAACGTTAAATTATTATAAACGTTTTGGCTAGGACAGAGGGAATTTTCGAACGTAACAGGTCTGCCAGAAGCAAGAATGAAATCGAACCCGCCTAAATTAAATTTTTTTTTGAATATGGTTTACGATGTATCTTCCAATTATTCTTAAACCTCCAGTTTTGAATTCTGAAAGACAGAAATTAATAAGAAACATAATTTTTTAAACGCAAGAGACATTTATTTCCGACATCATCAAAAGGGAAGCGCACACCTATAGGCAATATGGCAATAGTCAAATCCTTACTTTATCAAAACTATTCTGTCTGTAGCTTATGTCCACCAAACCCGCCAGGAAACTGACACAACATTTTAGCGGAGAATGTGTCGTGAGTTCGCGTGGGATAAAACAAGACAGGCAGGATTTTTATTTATTCAGTTCATGGTGTTAAGAAATTGAAGTATAAGGATTCTAGATATATAAATGCAAAACATGCATTGAAAATAAATGGTTTAGAGGAGTACACACGAAAAGAAAATGCAAAGTGAAAATCTATGTTGAACGAGAAAGCCCAGAAACAGACAGGTTAAAATCGTATGGGATAAACAAATTTAACAAGAACACATGTAATGAATCTTTTTGGAAAAGCGTATTCACCGTATCTGAAATCTTTAAGAAACAACATAAACTTGAAAAAAATAATAAGAATGATTAGCCAAATCGATTTTTTTTTTCTTTGCAAAGACAAACTCAGAACTGGAAATAAAGCATTTTGTGGGATCACTGGAAGAGAATAGCTGTATCCCTGGTGAAAAGTGTGTTGATACGGACGAAAACGTCTTGAAAACAAGACAAGTCTAAGAGAAAAATACAAAAAGTTAATTACTTGGATTATGTGAACTGTATGTGTTTATTCAAAGTGTCTTACGCAAAAGTAATATACACCTGGTAAGTGGAGAAAGCAATCAGAGAAATAAGCTGTTATAAATTGTATTCGAAACCTACATAGGATCAACAGTATATCATAACAAACTGTTGGCGCAGGTGTTCATATGTGATACCTTCTTTTAAAAGTGGGAAAATAAAACTTGACAATTTGGAAGATTCAATCTGCGTGGTGAAGAAGATAAATAGAAATAAGGGAAGAAAGTTTGAATTGTTCAAAATACAAATGCTACATTGGTGACAGATCAATTTTTTTTTTAATACGAAAAAATACTGATCTATATTTATTCTGTAATGACGAAAAGGATACAAAACAGCATTTCTTGCGTTATTGACCATTTGAAATGTTTTTGGAAAGATTTATTGATGCTTTTAAGAGACAGTTGTGATTATTGCCTCACATTACGGTTCAGTTTCAGTTCAGTGGTTATTTTGACGTCTGTCCATCATCGATGATATTAGACGATATTAAAAGGCAACAAAAATCACTGAGAATGTCAGGCCTACTGTCTCTGGTCATTTTCTCTTACCTCTCTCCTTCACATGTTACAATCTAAACTCCACTCAGAATACTTCTGAAAATACTTACCTTTTTCTTTAATCGCAAAGTCTACCCAACTCTGACTGGGCAAGAACGTGCGCGATGTCCGTAATACAGGTCTCATATAAAACATGGTCAACGCTTTCAAAGTATGCAGTGGTCATACTTTTAATTTGCATAGCCCTATGGAAACTGGGCAGTCTAGTAGTAGTATATGACAGCCAGAAATTTTCCACTCACATATACACCTAATATCAGTAGAGAGTTTTGTGTTGTTCTATGTTTCACCTAAGTTTATTGATTATCTGTGCTATATGTCTTGGGCAGGAAGAAAATTCATGTTACTTTTTAATGAAATTTCTGTTATGTATACAGTATTCCAACAGAAAAGTAGTATTTCACTTATAGATTGTTCTGTTCTGTTATGATGAAAGTATACAAACATGATGATATGCTGGATCATATTTCTGTCTTTTGCTAAATACTTCATTTAATATACATGGAGTTTAGATAAAACCACGCCAGTGGCCCACTATTTTTCTAGAAGATGTTACGTACAAATACAAACCTGAGAAATACATGTATTTAATAGGAACGGAATCCTTGGAACTGAGCAGGAAGTGATACATATGTCAGAACATGTTAGAAACTGGGTTCAGAAATTGAATACAAGCTTCTGTTATATGACAATAACTATCATTCGCTTTTACTTTCTAAGTAGGGTGACTGCAGGCGGCGGAAACTGAAACGAATTTTTCAAAGAAACATCATAATAAATCCGCTAGACAAGAAGGGACTTACAAGACAAAACACGACAAGTTTTTACCTCTTAGGTCTTCTTCAGGCAAGATAAACAATATTCACAACAAAGAAAACGAAGAACGAGCAGTCACTTATCTTTTCGAATTCAGCGCAAGACGGGCGTTTCTTTTTGTAGTCATCGTTAATGTTTTGTAGTATATTCACTGTAACGAACGGATCAGCGGTTGTGATGGGCAGAGTTACCGTGGGTGAGAGATGAAAATTATTGAATCATTTATTTTGTACGATGATGTATATTTTGGTACATTGTTTACAAACATCTTGAATGCTGATCTTCTCTCTCGTGTGCCTTTAAACATTTTGCTAAAAAAAAAAAATGAAAATAAGCGCTTCCCATGGTGACAGCTAGAGAAATAACCAGAAAGACCCAATAATAAAATAAATAAATAATAAACAAACGGACAGCAGACTCAAGTGCTACGGGCAAAATGTGGTGAAGACTTACAGAGTGCAGACTGTGTAGAACTCCGCCCAACACAAGCACCGGGCACCACAGGGCAGGAAGGAACGTGCCAGACTCCGCGCACTTGGGCGCCGTTCCCAGACTGTCTGCCCGCTGCAGTCTGCTGCACTAAGGGGCGGTGGTGGGACGTCTCTCTTTCTGTCTGTCTGTCTGTCTGTCTGTCTGTCTGTCGTCTCTCTCTCAACGAACCTCCTACCTCTCTCTCTCTCTCTCTCAACGAACCTATTTCCTACCTCTCTCTCTCTCTCTCTCTCTCTCTCTCTCTTCTCTCTCTCTCTCTCTGTGCGCGAACGTGCGTGTGTGAATACTCTCTCATTATCCTCTCGTTCTCTTCTCCTCTCTCTCTCTCTCCTCTCTCTCTCCTCTCTCTCTCTCGCTCTCTCTCTCTCTCCCTCTCTCTCTTCTCTCTCTCTGTATCGTGGTGCGGTACGTGCGGACGTGCGCCACGCGCTCGTGT
Source organism: Conus betulinus (assembly GCA_016801955.1). Classification (NCBI taxonomy): domain Eukaryota; kingdom Metazoa; phylum Mollusca; class Gastropoda; order Neogastropoda; family Conidae; genus Conus; species Conus betulinus. Next base: position 54,037 of record JADBJO010002217.1, read on the forward strand.
GTGTGTACATGTGTCTATAATGGAGGATGAGATGAGGCGAGGGAAGGGAGGAGAGGAATGTCGGGGGGGGTGGTGGGGGGTGGGGACGTCAATAGAAGGGAGACGAAAGGCATGAAATGGAGGTGTGGTGGGTGGGGGGGGGTGGGGAGTTTTAAATTGCATTGCGTTCAACACGCTGTCCTAATTATGGCCGGATAGTAAGGCCGATAAACGGTGTCCGTTCCGTGCAGTGCCGAGGTCTTGTGTAAATGGGTGCTGGCTAGTGGGCAGACTCTTGTGTCCATCGCACAACTGTTGTGTGTGTGTGTGTGTGTGTGTGTGTGGTTTGTGTGTGGTGTGTTTGTTTTGGTGTGTTCAGAGCGAGAGAAGATAGAGAGAGCATATAGGAAAGAGAGAGAGATAGAGACAGAGCAGAGAGAGAATACGATATAGATATGAGGTTGAGATATAGATGATAAGAGAGAAGTAGAAGAGTACGAGAGAGAACACACAGCACACGCCACACACCAACCCACACAGCACACACGACAACCACACTGACACGGGTATTTAATGACAGGTATTTATATTGGCTGAAGTCAATATGTAGTGGCCGTGGACGTACAAATGTGAAGAACAAACACCGGGTATTTTTATTTTCATTTATTGCCCATTTGCCCCCTCATGAAGGGGGCGCAGCCTGAACAATCATTTCCAACACTGATCTTTCCAATTTGTTTCAAAATTGATACAAATCTAAGAAACAAAACAGAGATCGTACACTATAAAACTCTTTATAATACATACAAAAGCAGGTTTTCTATTCACCTGTTCGTTCATCATTATTTGGATACCCACCAGTAACTACTTAGAGTCGCACAAGACGTGAAGACCGAGAGATAGAGAGAGAGAGAGAGCGAGATGAGAAGAATAGGTAGAAAGCGAGAGATACAACGTGGTGTCCATACAGACAGACATACAGAGATAGGAGAGAGAGATAGAGAGATAAGTATAGATATAGAATGATAATGAGAGATAATGATATAGATAGAGAGAGATAGAGAGAGAGAAGATCGAGATAGATGAGAGAGATAAGAATAGCTATTTTTATTTGCGTGGTGTGTCGCTATTTCACCACAGCCCTTAGTGCCAAGGGGAACAATTTACAAACAAGCACAAGGCGTATTCTTAGCAAAGATGAGAGAGAGAGAGAGAGGAGAGATTATAGAGAGGATAGAGAAGAGAACAGACAGACAAGACAGACAAACAGACAGAAACTACAGACAGATTGAGAGAGAAGAGTATATGAGAAGAGACTAGATAGAGAGATGGGAGAGAGAGATGGAGAAGATAGTAGACCCCTGACACACTGAAAGAACTGAAGGAGAAGAGAGTCGAGAGAGATAGAGAGATGCTGAGAGATATAGAATATGAATAACATGATGATTGAATATAAAGAGGACAGTTGACTATACATACATACGATAACAGGAGTCCGTCCAATTATTACGAAGAACAGAAGTGTGTCTATATTCGTTAAATTTATTGATGTATGCGGGACATGTTGTTCTGAGAGTGTGAGGTGGTTTGTATCATTGAGGTGTTAGTGAGACACGCCTAACATACACACACCCACATACGGTGTGTTGTACCCCCGCGACATATAAACCCGTCCAAACATATTTAATAACACAGACACAACACGACAAAACACCCTCACACACAACAATACACAACAGACAAAACGAGTAACATGACGACACACAATCATCGACGCGCAATTCTCGTCTTCTTGTGTCTTCTCGCTCCAATAGACACAAGATAATACAATCACATAACACACGTATTTTACAACCCTGACTTGCAAACTTTCTTACAAACCAAAAATTAACTATCACGCAAAAAGCGTACGTAACATCTACCGCAGACATCCACATGTACGCGAACACACACTGTTACACCCAACAAGTACATACACAAAGACAAAACAACTACACCAAAACACCGAACGCATCTTCACATACACAAAACAACAACACACAACACACACACTCGAACACACAAACAACATTAAAAACTCGATACACACACACACACAGCACAATTTTGTACATACCCTAAAGATAGATTTATATATATGATAGAGATGAATATAATATATATATTATAGAATACCAAACACAACACATACATTCCATGATAGATGGGAGATATGATATGGGTAACTTGTAGACATGCAAAGGTGTATAGTTATTTCATACTGGTAATACTTTCATATCGAAAGGAGCTCTATATACTAAATGACATATCTCTTAATACCAGATGAGATTTCAGACCCAAATAACATGAGAGAGACTTTTTCAGATAAGAAAGAGCCTATAGATAGACCATCCCGTACAGAATAGACCATATAAGAGACGCCATACCTGTTGATATATGGTAGATATAGAGATGAGAGATATAGATAGAGAGATAGAGAAGATAATTTGAAAAACAATATGAATTTAATATATAAGTATAGACCAGTGAGACTAACATACAACAGCTACATCAGTCCATAAGACCAACATTTATTTATATAGGTGAAGTTATGGATGATGCTTACAGATGGGGGGTGAGAAGTGGAGGTGTGTGTATCATTGGAGGGGGTCAGTTAGACACAGAACGAACCTACACAACCTAAACAGACTTGTGGTGGACGTGACCAGATACTCACAGCAAAACAATGGAAGAACACACAAAACACCCACACACACACAACAACTACACAACACACGCCACACACACACGCTTCTGCGTCGCGCGCCTCGCGCGCGCGCGTATTCTCCCCCCCCCTCCCCCCTTGAACACACTACACGCACTAGCACGATAGTGTGCAGACTCCCCACACAGCGCATTCACATCACGCACGCACTCATTCACGCGCGCGCAACACATACATAATGCACACACAATAACCCTATCAACACACACCTGACACAACACGCCAGCGCGCCTTCTGCGCATAACCCTAACACACACACACCATACACACACACACACACACACACCCCCAGACACACACACACAACACACAACACACACTACCAACAGCACTTACACTCCACGCACACACACAACACACCCCTACCCACAACACCACGCCCTCACTCACGCACGCCAACCACACTGTCAACACCACACACGCACACACACACACAACACCACATACACAAACACAACAGCTACACCACACAAACGCGTGCCGCTCGCAGCACACACGCACACACACACCCACATACACACAACCTACACTACTGCCATACACACACACCGCAACTCACACAGACCCGAATGAGAGGCGAGATAGAGTATAGGAAGAGAGAGAAAGATGGAAGAGATATAGAGAGAGAAGACTATATAGGAGTAGAATTAAACCCATACCAACTTACCACATCACACAGGCACCAAGAAGGGCATAGATTAGAGGGGTGAATGTGGAAATA
>JADBJO010002217.1:70000-72500 GCA_016801955.1 Conus betulinus
TCCAATCTCCGAAGCTGAAGTGTTGTTAGCGATAAGAAAACTGAAGAATCGGAAAGCGGCAAGCCCTGATGGTATTCTCGGCGAAGTTTTGTAAGTATCCATGTGATGAGGTAGTGCTGTTTCTCCGGAGGGTTTCAATAAGTTAACTGATAGTGGTATATTCCCTCGCGACTGGACTGAGTCTGTCATTCTGTCTTCTTTAAAATGGTGACATCAATAACCCTAACAACTACAGAGAAATTTCTCTCAGTGACATCAGCTGTAAATTCTTTAGCACGATTATTATCAACTGATTACCAGAATGGATGGATGAAAATAACACAACAGGTCAGCATCAGCCGGTTTAAAGAAAGAATATCGAATCGTAGGTCACGTTTCAAAACAAGTTTCTTACAATTGCAAATTGTATGTAACATTTATAGATTTTGAAAAGGCGTATGATTTTATTAATAAACACCTTTTTTGGCCAGTCTTGTTTTTCAAAAAAAGCGTCTGAATCACTTCAGTTAAAAGTTAACACGAATAAAAGTGTGATATCATATTGTTGGGAAAAGAAAGGTATTTTTGTGCGAGAGAAAATGTGTCCAATAATGTTTGTATATTGCCTGTTGTCAATGTTTTTAAACATTTAGGAATATTTTTCTCTACCCGACTTAGTTTTGTTGTTGGGTGCTCGGATCTTGCAAAAAATGCGTTGATTTGTATTATGACAAAAATTGTATATCCTCATTAACAATTCTTTAGTCTTATTTATGAAAGTATTCGACTCTCAAATTCAGCCACACACACACACGCACACACACAACCACACACACACAAACATACAAAAGCGCACGCGCGCGCACACGAACACACATGCACACACACATACACACGCCAATAGGCACACACACAACCACACAACCACACAAAACACACACATACCTAAGAAAAAAAATGGGGGGGGGGGGGGGGAGTACAATGGAGAGTAAATGAGTAAATGTACAAACAAGGCATACATTAAAACATCTGGGTAAAGAATAGGGAGGTAGGAGGTGCTATGGTGGCGCAACAGAAAAAGGCAAAAATAAGAGCATTAACGCAAAAAAATAGATATGAGATCATGATGAGAGGCGCTAACAACACTCCCAAAGAAAAAAAAAAAAAAAAAGGGGGGGGGGGGAAGAAGGGCGGGGGGGGAAGGGGGGGGGGGGGGAGGAGAAAGAAGGAAGAGACGTAAAGAGAGGACCCGTATGAGGGCCCTAAAAGAGAGATACCTGAGAAAAGTGCTAAGGGGAGAAGGAGGAAAAAGAAGCCTCGGGAGGTCCCGTAGAAGGGTCCTACTAAGGGGGCGACAAGAACAAAAGGGGAGAGACAGGAAGTAAGGAGGAAAGTAAAGAGAAGGAACGCACAAGAAGAAGGAGCCCTACGGGGAGACGACTGAAAAAGGAACAAGGACAGAGGAGGGAAGGGAGCGAGAGGGAAAGGGGGAGGGGGGATAGAGGGGGGGAGAGAGAGGGGGAGAGGGGAAAAAAAAGGAAAGAAGTGAAGAAAGAGAGGAGGGAAAAAAGGGGGGAAGGGGGCCAAGATGGGTAGATGGGAGGGATTGAAAAAAAAAATAATAATAATAAAAATAAAATAGAAAAAAAATCCCAGGAGAATGGGGAGCTAATCCTACTCAGAAACTCCTGGCAAAAGATATAGGCTCTCAAACAATCATCCTGTATGCTTTGATTGTACATTTACTCATCTACTCTCCATTGTAGCCCCCCACCCCCAATTTTTTTTTTTTTAGGTATGTATGTGTTTGTGTGGTTGTGTGGTTGTGTGTGTGCGTATTGGCGTGCGTATGTAAGTGTGCATGTGTGTTCGTGCGCGCACGCGTGCGCGCTTGTATATAGTGTGTGTATGATTGTATGTGTGTGTGTGTGTGTGTGTGTGTGTGTGTGTGTGTGTGTGTTGTGCCCTCGCGCAAGAGCTTTTTCATGTGGTGGAGGGGGGGGGGGGGGGGGGGGGGGGGGGGGGCGAGCCCTGCAGCTCTTAGCTGCGTCTGGCTTGGGTTTTTTTTTTTCTCGGGGTTCTCCTGTTTTCCCTCTCGCCCTTTGGTGCTTGGGTAGGGCAACCTACTCTAGGGTCAGACTTGGGTCGGGTGCTTTAGGCGGCTGACCCCCTTCTCTCCCCCCCCCCCCCCCCCCCCCCGTCCCCTTGTCGTTTACAATGCTTTTTTGGTGCATATTGTATTTCATTTATTGTGTTTTCTCTTGTTCATTTCTTTCATATCCAACACACCCACACTACACACAATTACACCCCCCCTCTCACTCTCCTTTCCCTCCCTCTGTCCTCTTCTCTCTCTCACTCTCCACTCTTCCTCTACTTTCATTCTCTCTCTCTCCCTCTCTCTCTCTCTCTCTCTCTCTCTCCTCTATTCCCCCCCCCCCCCTCTCTCTCTGTCCTTTTCCTCTCCTCCTCGCTTCACTCTACCCTCTTTCCTCGTGCTCTTCCTCGAACACAACTCACC
>JADBJO010002217.1:82500-90000 GCA_016801955.1 Conus betulinus
AAGTCTATGTCCAATACTTATCACACACAAAACTCAATAAGTTTTTGTTTGGCGGCCATATATTGGATGGTTTCCATGGCAACGGTCGGTAAAACGGACCTAAAAAGCTTTTTTTCAATCTATGGATAATTTCCTTTTAAGTAACAGTAAAGAAACTGGAATGATTCTGAAAAGAAAATTTGACTTGATGCACTACCATTTCTAACCTTAAAAGGTTATTCAAATAATTCCGCCACTTAACATGGACCAACGAAATACACGACAAAGCACGATGCATTTCGACCTCTTAGGTCTTCTTCAGGCAAGAAAAACAACACTCAGGACAACAAAAATGAAGAACCAGCAATCTTGTCAAATTCGGGCGCAAGATAGTGTTTTCTTCTTCTTTTTTTTCCTCTTTGTCTTTTTTTTTCTGAGATGTATCTTACAACTGGAAGCCTCTTACAGCGACAACAGTAAAGAATCATTTCTCTTCACTTTTTCTGTGTCAGTAGCTCAAGACTTGCTAGCACAGAAGTACACAAAGGTGTGTGAATAAGCACGCCTCAACTCGCACTGTAACACACACAGGTACTGCAAGAAAGAGAGAGTGGAGGGCAAGATTAGACAGAGATATACAGAGGAAGGGAGAGACATAGACATACAGGTGGGGAAAAAGTACAGAGAGAGAGTACAGACAGACAGAGAGAGAGACAGAGAGAGTACAGAGAGAGGGGAGAGAGAGAGAGAGAGAGAGAGAGAGAGAGAGAGAGAGAGAGAGGAGGGAGAGAGAGAGAGATGGGGAGAGAGAGAGGGAGAGAGAGAGAGAAGAGAGAGAGAGAGAGAGATGAGAGGAGAGAGAGAGAGAGAGAGAGAGAAATGGGGAGAGAGAGAATGGGGAGAGAGAAAGTACAAAGAGGGGGGGAGTATATGCATGCACACACACACACACACACACACACACACACACATATATATATATATATATATATATATATATATATATATATATATATAGAGAGAGAGAGAGAGAGAGAGAGAGAGAGAGATTCTTTGGTGACAAAAATAGTTCCATCATAATGGGAGTTTCAACACGGTTAAACACAATATCTGCATTTGCGCTACATAGTGACTAACTGCCAACAAATTGATTCTTCCATCGCCGAAATTTGCACCGAAGCTAAACAACGTAAAAAGGTAGAACAAAAATGGAAAGTTTCAAAATGGAGTGACTGATGGCGGAGAACGAAGCAAAATTTAGAAAGAGAGGGGGTTAGTTACCGCCAAGGACATTGACAAACAAAGCACAGGACAAGACACGATGCATTTCGACCTCTTGGGGTCTTCTTTAGGGGAAAAAAAAAACAGATCACATTTAACATTTAGGACAATACAAACAAAGAGAGACTTATCTGTTGTCCATGTAGTAGGAAGAATGGCCATTCTTCCTACCACATGGACAACAGATAAGTCTCTCTTCGTTCTTTGTTTGTACTGTCCTAAATGTTAAATGTGATTTTTTTTTTTTTTTTGCCTGAAGAAGACCCAAGAGGTCGAAATGCATTGTGTCTTGTCCTGTGTTTTGTTTGTCAATGTCCATGGCGGTAACTAACCCCTCTCTTTCTAAAAAATGGAAAGGATAAAACGCACACACGCACATGCGTGCGGATGCTCGCGCGCGCGCGCGCGCGCGCGCACACACACACACACACACACACACACACACAGCGTCCAGTTGAATGACATGAAATAGGGACTCGTCAGCGCAGACCACGAAAAGACGGGGAAAGTTCGAAGTGTCAAAGGGAACGACATCAGCGTCAGCATTCATGGCAACATTACAGTAATTAAATCTCCTTTCAGTAAGACGGCTGGTTTTTGTAATACAGTCGGTTCATATACCCAACGAAGTTCGCCAGAGGGTAAATACGATATTAGATAAGTTTGTTTGGCAAAAGAAATGCAGTAATCAGAAAGGATTCGAAAAAGTTAAAAAGGAAAGCAGTGGAACCGGAGTATAATTCAGGAGGTTTGAAAATGGTAAACATTATGGATCTTCAAAACAATATGTCTTTGAAAATTGGCAGAGAAATTGTTCTCTGCAATAGACGAAGAAGACTGGATTAAGATTCCGAGATGGCACTTAAACAAAATAATAATAATAATAATAATAATAATAAAGGAAAGCACAGAATGTGCAGAAGATGAGGTACCTATCTAATCCAAAACAACCTCAGGTCTCCGTCCACACAGAGGCAGTTTAGCTGTCATTCAACGAATTTTTTTAAAGATTTTTTTTTTCTTCCGTTCCATCTTCTGTGCCACCTCAGTGGCTTTACACCCACGCCGCTCATTCCCCCCCCCCCCCCCCCCTCACACACACACACACACACACACACACACACACACACACACACACACACACACACACACACACACACACACACACAGCCACAGCCCGGTACGGTGCGCCGCAGCCACGGCACCGGTAATCCACAAGGAGCAGTCAATGTCAAGTCAAGAGGCAACTCACTGGAAGAGACACTGGACTGCTGCCGAGTCACTTTGGTGGTATTCACTGGTGCTTGTTCTGATCTAACATGCGCAGGATACCACCTACTAAGCCCCCAACTGACGACAATAATTGCTTAGTCGCGGAACCGATGTGATGAACTCTGCTTCCAGAGGGCTCCACCACGTCCGTCCAGCGACAGCCCCCATGAATTTGCCAATACGGTGACCCCGACGGAATCAAAACAGACGTGGAGAGATCATCGAAACTGAGGTCACCATGAGAACAGAGCATGAAGAGCCACAAACTTTGAGACTTTTTTTTAAAACTGCTGATCGATGAGAATGAGGGTGATGAAGATGATGCTACTGATTTTCATTTCGGTCTCAGACCGCGTGAGAGGGTTTATACTCTACGCTGACTTTCATAATATGTCCCGGCGCCAGCCAGGCCCGAGAGGTACAGATACCTGCAGTGTTGGTCAAGCAATTTTAGCAACACTCTCAGACGCGTATCCATTTAGTGGATAAAGCTTAACCGTGTGGTCCCAGTCTTCACAAGTGAGCCCTTTGCAAAACTCAACTCTGGGTAGGAACCGATTGGGGCAGAAAATTAAAGAGAAATTATAATAAATCCTCTAGACAAGAGTAAAACAAATTACAAGACAAAATGACAACGCGTTTTCGACCTTTTGGGTCTTCTTCAGTCAAGGTACAAACATTTTAGGACATTCGAACAGAAGAACGAGTAAATCAAATTCTCATGTAACGAATTATGTACATGGCGTGGGTATGTTGCTGCTGGTTTCTGTCTTTTTCACACCCAGCACTTTTTGTATTGCATGCATGGGGAAAGGGGAGGGGACGAGGGTGGCGAAAGTGGGGGAATTACGGCTGTGGGAGGGTAGGAAACGATGGGGAATATTCCTGAAGACGCCCTTTGTGGTCGGCTTGGCTGGGCTCGTATACAACATGAAGCTGAAAACAGGTCTAGAAGCGAGACCAACATCAGGGCGGGCGACATTTACTTGGGTCGACGACTATGATGACGAACATGCCAGGAAAAGAACTGTTAGTGAGCCCGCCAAACAAACAGGGACAATCAAATTACAAGACAAAACGCAAAATGACAACGCGTTTCGACCTTTTTAGGTCTTCTTCAGTCAAGGCAACATTTAGCACATTCGAACACCAGAACGAGTAAATCAAATTCTCATGTAACGAATTATGTACATGGCGTCATTGCTGCTGGTTTCTGTCTTTTTCACACCAGAACTTTGGCGTATTGCATGGGGGAAAGGGGAGGGGAGCGAGGGGTGTGGCGAAAGGGGAGGAGATGGGGAATATGACAGTCCTGAAGACGCCCCTTGTGGTCGGCTTGGCTGGGTATACTCGTATACAACACGGACAGCTGAAAGAAGCGAGGGTCCGATCAGGGGCCCCGACATTTGAACGACTATGATGACGACATGTTTTTAAAAGAACTGTTAGTGAGCCCGCCAAACAACACAGGGACAATCAAATTACAAGACCAAACGCGACGCGTTTCGATCTTTTAGGTCTTCTGGCAAGATAAGCAACATTCAGGACAATGAAAACGAAGAACGAGCAAATCATTTCTCTTCTCGAATTCGGCGCATGATGGCCTTGGTGATGACGACATGGTCAACAATTTAAAATGAGAAATGTCAGGAGCACAGACATCCCCCCCCCCCCCCCCCCCCCCCCCCCCCCCCCCCCCCCCCCCCCCCCCCCGCCACCTTCTCTTCCTTATTCCCCACTCCCTTGATCCTCCTTTCTCCCATCCATGCTTACCCCTACCGACCCTCGCTCCTATCCACCCCCAAGCTCCACCACCCCCCCCCCCCACTCGCAATCCTCTTTAAAACAAAAAACAAAAAAAAAAAAGGGGGGGGGGGGGGGGGAGGGGGGGGGGAGCGGGAAAAAAGAAAGAAAAAAGAGGAAAAGGGGGGATAACGGGGGGGAGGTTACGAAAAAAGGAGTGGGAAAAAAAAAAAAAGAAAAAATAGGGGGGGGGGAGGGAGGGGGAAGGGGGGAAATTGACAGGGGAAGGGGAAGAAAGGGCAAGCAAATCCGCGCGCACGTAGTTTCGGCGATACAAGACGGGGGGGGGGGGGAGGCCGACATTTATGAACTGTTACCATCCACGGGAGGGCCACCTCTACGGAAAACAGCCCACTCTGTGGTGCCTACTCCTAATACCAGCTCACAGTGTTTGGGAGTTGTGAACGGTATGAAAGAAATCCAAGAGGAAACAAACCTCACCACGCGTTTTCTTTCGTTTCAAAAAAGGACAAGAATTTGTCGCCCGTGGCCTGTGTAAAGTCCATTAAGTACACGTCTCTCTCTCTCTCTCTCTCTCTCTCTCTCTCTCTCTCTCTCAATGGATAATGTGACTACATAATAATTACATCACGTCCTTAGAAAGAGAAATAAATAAATGAATAAGGAAACATTTACATAAACGAATAAATAAATAAAGGCAGATAGACAGATAGATAGATAGATAGATAGATAGATAGATAGATAGATAGATAGATAGATATACACAGATAGAGAGAGACACACACAGAGTCAGAGAGAGAGAGAGAGAGAGAGAGAGAGACAGACAGACAGACAGACAGACAGACAGACAGAGAAACAGGATGATGAAGAGAGAGAAGCAAGATGAAGAGAGAGAGAGAGAGAGAGAGAGAGAGAGAGAGAGAGAAAACCGGATGGATGAAGAGACAGAGAGTGAGAGGCAGGGAGAGACAGACAGACAGGGACAAAGACAGAGGGATATATATATATATATATATATATATAGAGAGAGAGAGAGAGAGAGAGAGAGAGAGAGGGAGAGAGAGAGAAGCAGGATGAAGAGGGACAGAGAGAGAGAGAGAGAGAGAGAGAGAGAGAGAGAGAGAGAGAGAGAGACAGAGAGAGAAGCAGGATGAAGAGGGGGACAGAAAGAGAGAGAGAGAGCAGAGCAGAGACAGAGAGAGAAGCAGAGACAGGGAAGACGGAGGGGGGGGGGGGGGGGGGGGGCAGAACGAATAGACAGGCAGAGCCACCAACTTAGTGTGTTATGAAAAGATGGAGAGAAATATGGTCTCTTCAAGCAAGCTAAAATGACGGTTAAAACTGCACACACACACACACACACACACACACGGGAGATCTTTTGTGACTGCCGACAGAGACGTGTTTTTCTCGAGCTCCTGTCCAAAACTGCAGTAAACAGACTACTGTAAACAGACTCCAACCAGCTGCTAATCAAACTGTCCAAACTGTAAACGGATCAACCAGCTGCATCCAAGGCTAACTGTCCAAGGCTACTGTAAACGGACTCCAACCAGCTGCATCAAAACTAACCAAAATATCATCTCCTGTTCAAGGCTACTGTAAACGGACTCCAACCAGCTGCATCAAACTAACCCAAAATATCATCTCCTGTTCAAGGCTACTGTAAACGGACTCCAACCAGCTGCATCATCTCAAACTAACCAAAAATATCATCTCCTGTCCAAGGCTACTGTAAACGGACTCCAACCAGCTGCATCAAACTAACCAAAATATCATCTCCTGTCCAAGGCTACTGTAAACGGACTCCAACCAGCTGCACCAGACTAACCAAAATATCATTTCTACTGACAACCGTAAGCGTAACTGCTGTGTCTCAAGAGAAATCTCCAAAACAAACCCTATGAAAAAAAAGACCCTGGCGTAAAATCGGATGAAAATGTGTGTGTTTGCGGTTGCAGTATTAGGAGCGATTCCATGTACTCATAAAAAAAAATGAAACGAATTCACGATCTGATTATGAGCATACTAGAACCAAAACTGTACATAATGATAAACATTCTGTCGACCACTTGCATGCTAACGGTACTGTACAATCAAACAGTAATATAAGAGAGAACAACCAAACTCCATTTTGTCGGAGATGCAAAAGCACAAGTTGAATTCATGGTTTGGTCCGTTCTAGAATTGAAAAGTAAACTTAGAAATATAAATCATGTATATTTTTTGTCAGCCGTTAACTTTCGCATTATCTGAAGTCTGGTCATGCAAACAAGATTAAATTGAAAATGTGCCTTTTCTTGTTATAAAGTCCATTTTCCACCTCGCTGTAAGTTTTTTTAAATGTGGTGTTGTTGTATGTGTGGACAAACAAATAAATTGATTTTGATGTTGAACATTTTTTTCAACAAGTTGAGTACAAAATCTTTCTTAAATTTAATAAATCTGTATTCAGCTGTGCTTATGACTTCATTACTGGTTTTATCTACATTGCACCTGAATATTCTGTGATATATGGCGAATATAACATAAATGGGATTGAATTCTTTAAAAAAAAAAAAAAACAACAACAACAGAAAAACAAAAACTTAGCTAATGCTGAAAGTATATTTCCTACTTTCCCTTTGATCATATGTGGAAATTTCAATGTACGCACAGGCGGTCTGCATGACGTTGAGGATTCTAACAATACCATAACTACAAGAGATTGATAAATTAATGAATGCAATAGCAATACCGACAAAAAGGAAATCCAAAGACCTTAATTCGAAGAAATATGCACACAAACTTGTAAGTGTGTTAAAAGAGCATGACCTCTATGTTGTAAATGGACGGGAAGATGATAATGAAAGGGAAATAACCTGTGTGGCAAACAGGAGCATGAACACTGTGCACTTTTTTTTTTTTATAATTGGTTCAGCTTCTTTGTTTCATCATATTGGTGATACGCTTGCCGTGAATAGAAGCGAGTCAGACCTTTGGTTTCTGTTAGTGAGCTTCCTCCCCATTGGAGACTGTCTCCCGCTTCGGAGACTATAAGCTTACTGAAGGTTCATTTTTGAGAAGCATTTATTATTCCCCATTCACCCACTCTAGCACATACTGTCAGTTAGGCAGAATCATCTACCACTGCAGATATGAAGGCTTATCGCCCCCATATTTCTACAATCTAAGACATAAGAGCAAGCTTTGTTTATAATTCAA
>JADBJO010002217.1:97500-107500 GCA_016801955.1 Conus betulinus
TAGTCGCACTTCTTTTGTGACTTTCCTGGGCATTAGCCACATGCGCTTGTTGATTGTAATATTTACCTTTCTTTGCCAGAAGCCGATTGCATGTGTTTGTACTGGCAATTTGTTATTTTTAGACTCTAAGTATCTTCTTATATAATTAGGTTTTCTATGGAAGTTTCCCGCTTCTGGTTCGTTAACTTGACCTCTATTTGCTTCACCTGTCTCTATCCAATCGACCCCCATTCCTTGGGAAAGCATTAACTAGCGCATTATACTGAAAGAGTGTAACAGCTGGATTTTGGTTAATCCTTTCTCCTTTCTGTGTACTTCTACTACAGCAAAGTCTGTTTTCATTCAAGCTAACGATGTCACTTAGTGTTCTAAAGCCTGCCTTTTGCCACTGTGGGAAAAATAGCATTTTGTTTTTAAACTGAATAAGATGATTTTTAAAAAGACCTTGATCCAACACGTTTTTCCTGTGAAACTTCATTGAGCGGAATCCTGACTTTTTTACTTAGGTATGTCAAGAAAACTTCCAACCAAAACTTGTTCTTTACATATTCCTTTCCAATAAATTCCTTTCTAGAGCAGTTAATTTTAAAGAGATTTTGGAAGTCTGATACTCTGCTAAAGTGCCATTTGGGCAAACATGTCCAGTTTTTTGTTCTTCTTTGAACAATCTTCCGATCCATTGTAAGTTAAATATCTGTTGAAGTTCTAGCATATTGACCATTTTAACTCCACCCTCTTTGTAGTCTGACTCCATAGTTTTCCGTTTAACCTTTTCGAACGCTCTTTTTTGTTAGACGTTTTCCGTTGCCAGAGAAATTTTATATAACGGTGTTAATCTTTGTTAACACACATGAACTGGAAGGCCTATTGACTGCATGATGTACACGAACTGACTTATGAGAAACGTTTTTATTATCACTATTTTCCCCTGAATGCTGAGATCCCTTTTGCTCCACTCCCTTATCGATTTATGTAGACTGTTCATTCGTGTGTGCCAGTTTTCCTCGTTGTCCTGAGCCAGGTTATTTCGGCTGAAAACAATGCCCAAAATTTTAATCTTACCTACAAGCTCAAATGGGCAGTCCTGCAAGGGTTAAGCATCACCTACTCGTAATATTTTAGTTTTTTTGTTTGTTCAACATAACCCACTAAATCTTCCAAATTGCATAACTATTTCCGTTACAATTTTTTCAGATCCGTCTGACCATTTAAAAAAAAGGGTAGTGTCATCTGCCATTTGTTTTATACGAATGCTTCTTGGGTTAACGTTTTGTGTACTTGGCAATTTTATTCCGGTAACTGAGCTATTTCTAACTTTACAGGCCAATATTTCTACCGCTAAAATAAAGGCAGGGGTGAAAATGGGCACCCCTGTCGAATGCCACAATTTGACTTAAAATACTCAGACAACCACCCTCCATGATTGATACAGCTTACGTTGTTGTTCTTTAAAACGGACACCCAACGTATGAAATCTGGCCCAAAACCAAAAACATTGAACGTGTGCAACAAGTATGTCCTGGATATTGAGTCAAACGCTTTGGCATAGTCTAGCGCAAGTATGTATCCCGCTCTGCCTGTTACATTTAGGTAATTTATAACGTCGTCGTCTATATGGTTCTCAACACTGTGGCAATATTTCTGCCTTTCATGTATCCTACCTGGTCTTCACTAATCAGCTTGTGTAATACTGTTCCCAGTCTAAGTGCTAAAACTTTGGCCAGTAACTTGTAATCTGAGTTTGTAAGGGTTATTGGGCGCCAATTACTGAGGTGCTCCCTGTCTAGACCCTTACCTTTATGTATCAGTGTAATGACTCCAAGGTTTTGAGTGTATGATAAACTCCCGTTGGTGAACGATTCGTTGAAGGATTTAATAATAACACGTTTTATTCTGATCCAAAAGAACTTTAGAAATTCAATACTGATCCCATCGCTACCGGGAGCTGAGCCGTTCGTTCTTCATCTCTCTCAAAGCCTCTGTGGCTTCAGCTTCTGTGATGAGCCCTTCGCATGACTCAGATTCGTCATTGTTTAGCTTCGGGAGGTTTTTTCGTTTTCAATAAAGACTTCGCATGACTCAGCGACCTCATTATCTTGCGTAGTTTGATTATACAGATTTTTGTAGAATAACGCCTGTTCTCTCAGAATGTCTTTCTGATTATGCACTACCTCCCCAGTGTCTTTACACAATCGTGTCATGATCTTTTTTCTGCTTCTAGATTTTTCTAAGCTACAAAAGTATTTGGTATTCTTTTCCCCCTCCTCTATCCATCTCAACCTTGATCTCACTTGGGCTCCTTTTGTCTTCTGCAAGTCAAATAGTTCGTACTCATGTTTTGTTTTTAACAAATCAGTCTGTAGTTCTTTGTTTTGAACGTTACGTAGGATGTTTGATTCAAGATCTTGTATTCTCTTTTGTAAATCGACTTTTTTTGTTTCGTGTATTACAAGCAAGACGTTTTCCGAACTCGATACAATAATTTCTGATTTTCATTTTTATCCATTCCCCATTTTTCCACGTAAGACATATCATCTACTTCATTCTCCATTTCTAAAAGCAATAGATTCATGTTCTCAACGAATTCTGTATTCTGTAAAGCTATTGTTAAATCGCCAGTACCCTGGACATCTGATAAAGTCTCCTTCGTTGAACTCCAGCACAACTGCTCTGTGATCTGATAGCGGAATGGTACAGTGTTCACTGACAACCAAGGAGGAGCATAAATCTTCTGTGTCACTAAGCAATAGTCTAGCCGTCTTGCTATAAAAGGGTTAAATCTGTTCCATGTATATTCTTTTTTTCAGGGGTGAAAAAATCTCCAGGAGTCGATTAAGCATGACTGTGTGTTAATACAGACTGAAATTCATTTACCTCTATTTTATTGTGTGGTTTACCTGATACAATGTCTAAATCATTATCTAAAACGCAATTGAAATCCCCCAGACCACTATATTCTTCCTCCTCCCCACTCATCCACTTCGTCCCGCAGACCTCGAAAAAAAAAAGTATTTTTTTCCCTATGGTCGTTAGGTGCACAAACATTTGCAATTGTAATCTCATAGTTACTATACTCGATATTCAGGACGATCATGCGTTCTTGAGACTTGACTAGTGTAACCTTTCTGAGAAACTTTTTGAAATCAGAATGACTTCTCCTTTACTGTGATTGGTCCCCCTGGCTGTGCATATACGCTTCCACCCCACTGCCTTTCCCAAGTGTTTTTATATCACATGCTGAGATATGCGCTTCTTGTATGCAAATTATATCTAACTTTTGTCTTTTTAAATTTCTGAATATAGAAGCGCTCTTCCATCTATTTTTTAAACCCCGACAGTTCAAAGAACAAACTCGCAATTTATCCATAGCCGTAAGGGAAAAAATGGTAGGTTTATCTCTCGAACTCCCGTATAACGACGAATGATATCCTTTGGAACCCCTTAAGTAACTGAGGATCCATTAATTGAACAGAAGAGATAAAAATACCTCGGGGCCAGAGCCATAGCCAGACCATCAACAAGAAGACGACGTGGAGGAGAAACACCGACTAGCCCCTTACAGACGCTGTCCATTTTCTTCGTCCAGCTCATTGTCCGAAGGCTCCTCGCGGGCCTCTCGTCTGGCGTATTTCTCTCCCTCCCTGAGCGGCTTCCGACTGGAGAACCATTGGAAAGCGCCCTTTTTGGAGTCTCGGAGCGATGCCTGGAGTGATCCCCATGAGACAGACTAGGATCAAGAATGGTCTGTCGAGTTTGGGGCCGACCTCTATTCTGTTTTCTGTCGCCTTCTTTTTTCTTGCTTCCCACTCTGTTTAGACTGAAGTGCTTTACAGGGTCGCACATCTTTATCGTTGATTTTCTTTTTGTTTGTTTCCATCGCCCCCCTCCCCTGTCTTCCCCTTGTGACTAGCACATACAGCTGGAGGTAGCTGGAAATCCTGGTTGTTTTCCTGTCCCCTCTCCCTTTTCTGTTCGTCTGTGACTCTGGTTTGCATCTTCTTTCACGTTGTTTTTATGTAAACTGTTTGGTTTGTCTATGGGAAGTTTTGTGAATGTGCTTATGCCATCAATTACTGCACACTGTTCACTTCCTTGTTTGTGTCCTGGCAGTTTGCATGCGCGACATACCACTTCGTTGACACATATGGAAGCATGATGCCCGGTTTGTAGGCACTTGGAACACGTCACTGTCTTTTGCGCCGCGCCGACTTCTGTTCCTTATGGTAGACTTTTGCTGTGAAAGGACCAACCTTCAGTGAGGAATCGAGTGGCGTGGATGGCACAGTTACAAAGACGAATCGTCTGCCGGTTTCAAATCTTGTCAACTTGTTGTCGCTGTCTCTGTATCGCTCTTGTCTAATTGTCGACCGCAATTCACATCCGATTTTCTTTAGACTCGCCTCGATTTCGCTATTTGCCAGTGACAAGGGTAAGTCCGCTATCCACACTTTGGTTGCCGGTTTTTCTTCGCCTGTTGCCTCGTGTAAAATGAATGGATTAATGTCCAGCACTTGCAAGACAGAACCGCGAACAGTGATGCCTCTTACCAGAAGAACATTTCTGGCTTCTCGAGTGGCAGGGTAGATCCTCCATAGCCCCCTGATATCCTGTGCACCGACTATACTGCTTGTCCTCCTGCCGTTCGTTCTGCGGACACACACACAGCTCCAAGCCAGAAATACGGGTCGACATCGAGTCCGGTATACTGCGATTTTTTTTTCAAAAATACGGATTGAACAGCCATTGTCACTGCTTGTGCAGAGGAACGAATACGCCAAGTCAGTGAACACGACTCAAAATTCGGACGGTTGAGAGCGCACGAACAACGCATCTGCACGGCACGGCGTTCGCTCACCGAATCTTTCTTTTACCAACTATTCTCACCATGCATGCAGCAACACTATACATTACTTGAAACAAAAATATTCACACATCTACTGACATACACATTCAACAACTGGTTGGCATTTTCAAGCTATTCTTTAATATTATTGGAATTCAGCTCATTTTCAAAATATCCAACATTCTCCCTGTGGCCAAAAGATTTTTTTCTTCAACAACAGGTTTTTGAGCTTGGATATTTTTTGTCATTCCGTTTTGCCATATCATTTTTTTTGGTAAATGCCAGGATTCAAGACGATCACCAACATTCATATTGCAGTTCTGATAAAAACATTCTCTGGAACAAGAAAATAATCAATAACACTACATCCTTGTGTGTGAAACAAATGTATACTCCCCATCTCTGTCTCCATTGCAATACCCATTCAAAATGTCAAGATCAACAAAAAAAACAAAGGTCCAACAAGGATCTTCCAAAATTATTTACATTTTCATCTTTTGAGTTTCTGCGGAAACTGTTTTCTAAAATATTTAATTCATCATAAAACCCCCAGTAAAAGTTTCAAAGGTTACCATATCTTCGCACTTCGACTGGCTAGAGTCTGTCGTGGCATTCAAATCTCCACAAATCGTGACTCGAAAGTCAACATCATCACCCACTGCTCTCTCTCTCTCTCTCTCTCTCTCTCTCTCTCTCTCTCTCTCTCTCTCTCTCTCTCTCTCTCTCTCTCTCTCTCTCACACACACACACACACACACACAGTGGGTGAGAGAGAGAGAGAGAGAGAGAGAGAGAGAGAGAGAGAGAGAGAGTGTGTGTGTGTGTGTGTGTGTGTGTGTGTGTAGGAAGGAATTCTGTTTTACGTCTCGTCACACATAAAGGTGATTGCAGACATTTAAAACAACATAGTAGTGTTTACAATTTTAGACTTATATCATAAAAGAAGAGAAGAGGACGAAGTGGTTACATAGAACAAAAATAAAGGATAGATGAATTATAGGACAGTAGCTATGAAAAATTTAGAAAAAATAACTAAACTAATCTGACTAACGATTATGATTATAAAATGTTTCTTAATGAACTTGCAAAAGGTTACTGGTAATTTAACAAGAGAAACAACTTGCAACGAATCTAAAAAGTCAAACACATTAATATGCCCAGTGTCAGCACTTGGTATAACACCATTCAAAAGAGTTTCATTAGTTCACAATGAAAAATGACATGACATGTTGAACTAAAAGATCCCCACTACATACACACTTAACAGTCTGGGCATACTTGGTTCTTAGGGTATTACGTAAAAGTTTAAAAGTCAGACTTGATATCGGTCGGCTAATCGACACAAAGTTTCACAGAGTTTGTGACGAGGTTTTGATGAGGAACTATATTGACTCAAGGAATCCCTCTTGATTATATGACTAATTTCCTTGTATGACAAAGGACAATGAACCTTAATACTACCTAATATATTCTTTACTCCAATGTTTGCTCCTCTATCTGCTTGATCGTTAAAACCGAAGGAGGTGTGCGATGGAACCCAAGAAAATACAACATTAGTACCTTTCATGTAAAGACGGTGCAGCATGTACTTAACCTCAAATAATAATTTCCCTCTCTTGTGTATTTTCAAAACAATGCAAACTTTTTAATACTGACTATGAATCAACACAATAGAGGATATTAAATATTGAGACTGGCAAGGAAATTAAACAATCTAATGCCATCAGGACAGCAACTAGTTCAGCTGTAAATATGGAATGACCCTTACCTAAATAATAATGATTTTTCAGCTGCAGCTGAGAATCTGGAATTACAAAGCCAGATCCTGCACTGCCATCATCAAGAACTGAGCCGTCAGTGTATACTTTCAAATGGTTAGTAAACTTTTTCTTCCATATCAGTTTTTGACAGATGCTGCTAACACACGCGGCGAAATCGTTTTATTTAGATCAGAAGAAAAAATGTTAAGTATTACTTCCGTTAGTTCCCAAGGGGGTACTGGCGTAACCAGTACGCGAGACGCTACCTTATGTTGGTTAATCTTTGATGAATTAAAAACGTCTGAAACATATGAACGAAGCGTCTCTAAATTGGAATTTTTCTGTGCATTTTTCGAAAAATCAATGTCGGATCTTGTATTTAACTCTTGGTCGTCCACAGCAATCCGTCTCACTACATAATTTACAGAACTTATTTTCCTTTCTTCATCAAGTGGCAAAAGGCCCTATTAGCTTCAGAGACTTATTGTGCACAGGTACACCCAGAGCCAACTTTACAGCTTTACTGTCAATTCTTTGAAGTTTCTTTAAACGTGATCGCAGAGCAGAAGAGAATACTTCCTGTCCATAAGTCAATCTTGATCATACAAGACTGGTTGCTAAATGCAACAACACTTTGGGCCCCCTTCAAGCGAGTGTTTCGGCCCTTATCTCCTGACACTCTAGGGGGGTTGGGCCACACCCGGTTCATGACTCCGGATGTCCCTCTGCTGCCCCTTTTTTTTCCCATCTTGGGATGAGCCATGACTGGGATTCGAACCCATGCCCTTCTGGACATGCTCATTTCCACTTAATGACTCGCGCACTAACCACTGAGCCACAGGGACACCTGATATTTGTGGAAAGTTAAGCCTTATGAAGTTCACTTTTGTTCCTCCTTGACCAGATCCAACTTGAACACCTCTCTGCCGCTTCTGCCATTGCTTTCAGGCTTTGGTTTTTTCCCTCCCTGCAACTGAGAGCTGTTTTCATGAGGCTGTATGCAGACGTTCCCACAAACCCCCTAGCTCCTCCATTTCTGCAGTGAGGACTTTGACCTGATAGCCTCTCTCTCTCAGGCTGTTGCCAGATCAGCATACTTTTCAGTCTTGTAGATCTGAGCTGCTCCATTCTGTTCTCATATGGCACCGTGAGCTCGATCATGATCAGCTGCTTGGTTGACTGAGAGTGTGTAATACTATGTCTGGTCTCATGCCACTCTTGCTGATATCTCTGGGGTGACTATTCCATTCTGGGAGGTCTGCTGTGCACTCCCAGTCATCTGCCCCGTCCAGCAGACTCTGCCTGCATGTTCCGAGTGGCACTGTTGTTCTTGGCCATGATTCGCTGCCTCCTGCCGTGAGAATGTTGCGGGTGCTTTTGGAGTCCTGATTTTCCCTTTTGTGGTGTTGGTACTAGCCCCTACTACTTGTACAATCTCTTTGAGCACTTGGTTGTGCTCCTCCATGTGTACCTTCCTTGAGCCAGGGCTACTTTACATGAGCTTAGGACATGCTCCACTGTTTGTTTTTCATGGCAAAGGGGGCATGAAGGATCGTCTGTTTTTTCCCCACTTCACCAGGTTTGCATTTGAAGCAGAAGGTCATATGCAGATCTGAGAATGAAGCTGATCCTGAGAGGGGCCATGTGCCAAATGTCATTCCAAGTGAGACTTCTTTGGAGTGCATTCTCCCACGTTTTGTCATTGCCCTTGCTGGCTCTGCTGGACTGCTTTTTTGGAGTCTTTGTTGGTCTTCTTCTTTTCTCATCTCCTGAATCATCATGTCTCTTTTGGCTTTTCCTTTGGCCTTTGACCACCATTCAGTTTTGGTCACCCCCAGTCCTTGTCTGTTGGTCTGTGTGTGTCCTGTTATTTCTCTGATCTTGAGACTTTCTTTTGCAGAATCCATCGCCTCTTGAACTTTCCATTTTCTGCCTGTCTTCAGCTGGGGGCTTGATTGCTTCAACCACCTTGTCTCCTGAGTCCTCCAGCATGCTTTGAAGTCTGATCTTCCCTGCTTTATATTCCTCCAGGATGGATTTCAGTGGTAGTTTCAGCTTTGCTTGGCGACAGTATAGCGCTATGTCAGTCAGACAGGGTGGGGACACCAAGCCATTTCCTTGTGAACTTGTTGATTTTGGATTCCATTGCCTCCACTATGCTGGTGCAGATGTCGTATATCATCAGAGGCCCATAGGAGCTTTGGTATCAGCATGAACTGCAGACACCAGACCTTGTATTTGCCAGGGAGCCCACACTGGTCAATGGTCTCCAAGCCTTCTTCCGACATCTGTTTGGTTTCTTTTGCTCTTCGTGTGTCTTTCAGCGTATCATCATACCATCTTCCAAGGCTCTCTTGACTGGCTCTTCTGTTACTGTTGGAATGGTCTGGTTGGCAACACTGAAGACCACAGATTCGGCCACTTTTCCTTTCCTCAGTGAGAGACTCCGTGATTTCTTTGGCTTGAACTTCATTCTGGATGAGGGCAACTATGTCGTCCAGCCTCTCCAGCACGTGACGTGTCTCGTCTTCTCTGGATGAAATCACTGTAGTGTCATCCATGAAGGCCTTGAGAGGGGGCATCTTGTATCCATCGCCAAGGTCTGTTTGTCTTGCGTTGCTTGTTGCTGCTTTCAAGATGACTTCCATTGCCAACACGAACAGTATTGGGGAAATGGCACAGCCCATTGCAATGCCCACTTCCAAGTTGATCCAATCTGTTGTGTACTCCTTGGTAGAGAACCGCATTAGAGAAGCCATTGAAAGTACTTCTTGAGCATGTCGCGGATGTTCTTTGGCACATGGTACATCTTAAGAGCCAACTGTATCATCTCATGGGGTACAGATCCATATGCGTTTGCCAGGTCGAGCCACACTACGTCCAGGTCTCTCTTTTTTCTGTTTTTGCTCTTTGGATTGCGTCCCAGATCATCATTGTGGCGTGTTCTACACAGCCAGCCACGCCTGGAATGCCACCTTTCTGGACTGACACATCCAAGTACTTGTTTTCCATGAGGTACTTGGTCAGCCTTGCTGCCATGACAGAGAAGAAGATTTTCCCTTCGACGTTCAGTAGTGATATTGGCCTGAACTGGCTGATGTCACTTGAGTTTTGCTCTTTGGGGATGTACACACCATCTGCCGTCATCCACTGGCCGCTGATCTTTCTGATTTCTCCAAGCTGATCGCAGCAGCCTGTGGAGCCACTCCAGCACCTTGGGACATTTCTTGTACAGCTGGTAAGGTATTCCGTTTTTGGCCCTGGTGATGATTTGGCTCTGGCTTTTGTCGACCACCTTCTTGATTTCCGCCAACGTTGGAGGCTTGTCATTGAACTGTTCCTCAGGGTTGGTTGGCACACACCAGACCTTGAATGTCGGTGGTGCTTTGCTCTGTGA
>JADBJO010002217.1:120000-127500 GCA_016801955.1 Conus betulinus
AACATACAGATTAATAGAACTTCAATGAACCAGACTGTCTTTACTTAGGCTGGCTTCTCTTCGCTTCAACTTTTCATTAAAAAAAAAGAAGGGAATGTTTTGATAATTAAGTTAGAGTCTGGTGAGTTCACTGAGATTTAGCTCTTTTGTGGGAGAGAGGGTGTGTAGAATTCTTTCCAGTTTCTGCTGGCTGGTCCACTTTTCCCGTGGACATGGTGATCGGTTGCTAGTCCACACAGCCACGTTGTAACCTGGATTCTGGATCCTGTGCTGGGCTACTTTGGTGGACTAAACAGGATCCCACGTTTTATTCACACCACAGAACTTGGTTCGTAGTAGATAAGTATCTGGGAGACCATTCACACTACAGAACTTGGTTCGTAGATAAGTATCTGGGAGACCATTCACACTACAGAGCTGGGTTGTAGATAAGTATCTGAGAGACCATTCACACTACAGAGCTTGGTTTGTAGATCAGTATCTGGAGACCATTAACACTACAGAACTTGGTTTGTAGATAGGTATCTGGGAGACCATTCACACTACAGAGCTTGGTTTGTAGATAAGCATCTGGGAGCCATTCAAACTACAGAGCTTGGTTTGTAGATAAGTATATGTGGGAGACCATTCACACAACAGAGCTTGTTTTGTAGGTAGGAATGTGGGAGACCATTCACACTACAGAACTTGGTTTGTAGAGATAGTATCTGGGAGACCATTCGCACTATAGAGCTTCGTTTGTAGGTAAGTATCCGTTAGACCATTCGCACAAGAGAACTTGGTTTGTAGATAAGTATCTGGGAGATTATTCACACTACAGAGCTTGCTTTGTAGGTGCGCATGTGGGAGACCATTCATACTACAGAGCTTGGTTTGTAGATAAGTATCTGGGAGACCATTCACACTACAGAGCTTGGTTTGTAGATAAGTATCTGGGAGACCATTCACACTACAGAGCTTGGTTTGTAGATAAGTATCTGGGAGACCATTCACACTACAGAGCTTGGTTTGTAGATAAGTATCTGGGAGACCATTCACACTACAGAGCTTGGTTTGTAGATAGGTATCTGGGAGACCATTCAAACTACAGAGCTTGGTTTGTAGATAAGTATCTGGGAGACCATTCGCACTACAGAGCTTGGTTTGTAGATGAGTATCTGGGAGACCATTCGAGCTTGGTTTGTAGATAAGTAATTGGGAGACCATTCACACTACAGAGCTTGGTTTGTACGTAAGTATCTGAGAGACCATTTACACTATAGCGCTTGGTTTGTAGATAAGTATCTGGGAGACCATCCGCACTACAGAGCTTGGTTTGTAGGTAAATATCTGGGAGACGATTTCAAACTACAGAACTTGGTTTGTAGATAAGTATCTGGGAGACCATTCACGCTACAGAGCTTGGTTTGTAGATAAGTATCTGGGAGAGACCATTCGCACTACAGAGCTTGGTTTGTAGATAAGTATCTGGGAGACCATTCACGCTACAGAGCTTGGTTTGTACGTAAGTATCTGGGAGACCATTTACACTATAGCGCTTGGTTTGTAGATAAGTATCTGGGGAGACCATTCGCACTACAGAGCTTGGTTTGTAGATAAGTATCTGGGAGACCATTCGCAACTACAGAGCTTGGTTTTTAGGTAAGTAATTGGGGGACCATTCACACTACAGAGCTTGGTTTGTACGTAAGTATCTGAGAGACCATTTACACTATAGCGCTTGGTTTGTAGATAAGTATCTGGGAGACCATTCGCACTACAGAGCTTGGTTTGTAGGTAAATATCTGGGGAGACCATTCAAACTACAGAACTTGGTTTGTAGATAAGTATCTGGGAGACCATTCGCGCTACAGAGCTTGGTTTGTAGATAAATATCTGGGAGTCCATTCACACTACAGAGCTTGGTTTGTAGATAAGCATCTGGGAGACCATTCGCACTACAGAGCTTTGTTTGTAGATAAGTATCTGGGAGACCATTCACGCTACAGAGCTTGGTTTGTAGATAAGTATCTGGGAGACCATTTACACTATAGCGTTTGTTTTGTAGATAAGTATCTGGGAGACCATTCGCACTACAGAGCTTGGTTTGTAGGTAAATATCTGGGAGACCATTCAAACTACAGAGCTTGGTTTGTAGATAAGTATCTGGGAGACCATTCGCGCTACTGAGCTTGGTTTGTAGATAAGTATCTGGGAGACCATTCACACTACAGAGCTTGGTTTGTAGATAAGTATCTGGGAGACTATTCACACTACAGAACTTGGTTTGTAGATAAGTATCTGGGAGACCATTCACACTACAGAACTTGGTTTGTAGATAAGTATCTGGGAGACCATTTACACTGTAGCGCTTGGTTTGTAGATAAGTATCTGGGAGACCATTCACACTACAGAGCTTGGTTTGTAGATGAGTATCTGGGAGACCATTTACACTATAGCGCTTGGTTTGTAGATAAGTATCTGGAAGACTAGCTTTACGAGTCCTTGCACTTGCCCTGTGACCTTCGGGAAAAGTGCGAGGTCTCCGTGGGCAAGATAAGGCTATCGTAGATGTATTTGCATTCATTTTGTGTCTCCACTTTAGTTCTTCTCTCAGATTTTAGGTGGATTTCGATAAGTAGTATGAGAGAGTGGGAAACTGCATGACAATTGAAGGGAAAACAAACTCTACAGTGTAGTCCAAGCTGAGATGAAGTCTGTAGGTACTGGGATACGCCTAGTCCAAGTACCCGTGTTGATTAGGGTAACCAACTACACAGCATTAGCACTATCAATAGTTTTTTTTTTTTATAAATCACCTAAAGAGATTTTGCCAGGTACTGGCAAAAAAGTTGTATTGTTAAGATATAGTATTTATCAATAATCTTAACAGATTTTACCACGTAAGAACATAAAATTTTAGTGTTACAATAGAATACTCATTCATCATATTTGACTGATTGTTTTTTAATCAAGTATGGCATAAAAGTTATACTGTTAAAACTTAGAGCATAAACACATGCAATATATAGTCCCAACTCTTTGAAACTGAGCTTCAATTTACATTTCTTCTGGGTTGATCAGCGAAACTTGACACAGGATCTCAGAATAGGAGAGACGGTTGACTTGTGTGTGTGTGTGTGCGTGTGTGTGTGTGTGTGTGTGTGTTTCCCTGAAGGGGGTCTGTGTAACACCTGTCTAACTAACAGACTGTCAGAGCATCAGGGCAGCCAATAAAATCATTATGGAAAAGAGGGGGTGGAGGTGGATGATTGTAAGTCATCTGTGGGGGAGGGGGGGGGGGGGGGGGGGGGGGGGGCGAGGACGGTTGTAATCTGAGAGGAGACAGTCACGTCTCAAAACCTGTTGTGTGACATGACAGAGCTGCAATCAGAGATGACGATCTGTCAGATTCTGACGTTCTTCAACTATTTATGCTATGAATGAAACCTTGCCATCCCACTTGTGAGGCACATGTGGACACTCACAGCCATGACAGATTGGGCTTGTCCATGTGAGTTACGTGACAGAGCTAATACCAGACGGAGATCACATTTAGACACTCTCCCCCAAGAAGCCCCAAGCTGACGACTAGCGCTACAGTGGCATCCAAATGGCCTGCAATGCTGTTGTCAGCGTTGCGTGCTTATCACAGTGCCGGTTCAGAGGAAAGAAGGCCGGACAGATGAAGGGAAGGGAGTGAGACGCGGCCCAAGGGCATAAGGGTAGGCATTGAACAGTGACGCAAACTGGTAAGCCCAAGTGCTGTTGGTGAGAAAAGAAAGACTAAGAGAGGTGTGGGGGTGGGGGGGGGGGAGTTTTGACATTGACTGCTCCCTGTGGATTAACCTTGCTGGAGCTATTGGATGGATAGGTTGTGCCTGTGGATTGGGGACAGGGGGGAGAGCGATGTGGGAGCAAAACCACTGGAGTGGCAGAGAAAATGAGACAAAAAAAACCCTGTCAGTGATTTCTCGATATCCTTCACAACGAAAGCTCTTACTTGATCATAGTTTGTTGTGGGAAGGAAAACATTGATTCAAAATGTTTCCATGGTTTGGGATTGTCTCTGGAGAATGTATGCCCCATAGTTTCCATCTCAGGAATTTAGCACAAAAGAAAAAAAAAAAAAACTTTGGCCAGCCTGTTGGAGCATATTCAATTCTCCTTCAAATCGTCAAGTTAGCTTGCTGTTCAGTGTTTGACACAAAAAGATTACAAACAAAATCAACGCTGAAAACTGTCCTCGGGTCAACGTTTTCAAAAGAACAGCAAACGTGGTAGGTGCTGACACAGGCTGATATGGCACGTGCAACCACTAGTATCATCATAGCAACCTGTGAACAACTGTCTATTATGTCTTCAGATTGACCTGGTATTGAGCAGTATCCTTTGGCCAAAGCAGGGGGGGGGGGGGGGGGGGGGGAGGTAAAGGGAAGCGGTGGGGGAGTGGGAGGGGGCTGCAGCCAAATGACCAGAGCGTTTCGCAGAGCTGATGGTCATGGGTTCCAGCCATATGTGGGGTCGAATTGTTATGGCTTGAAGTTCCTCTCTCCACCTAGCAGTAAATGGGTACCTGATTTAGTTCAGGGAGGATTCAAGGCAGCGGAAAGAGGGGAATGGGCTTTGCCTTCCATCATGTTGTGCCACAGACCCAGTGGACCTCTGACAATGCAGACACCACCAGTGACACGAGAAAAAAAAAATGCAACTCTGTGAACTGCCACACACAGCATATGGGTATTTGATGAATGAACAGTTTTACTTTTCAGCCGCCTCAAAGCACCACTCCAGCGGTAGGTTCTTTACTGTCTACACAGATATGACTGTAAACACTTAATTCTGGCGAACTGGTGTTTGACAAAGGTCTGTTGTTCTGTTCGCTTCCTTTTCATCCCCATCGTCTTTCTGTCTGAAGAGGAACTGCTCGGGAGAGGAGGGGTTGAGGGATCTCAGCGCCTGGCTTTTCCCAGACACAACAGATGATTTTGTCAGACGAGGAAGATACCAAACTCAGGAGCAGACACATTTCCACCAATACATTTACTACATCTTGGAGCTTGACCCTTGTACTGTCACCATGAACACATGTCTTTTGACGCCTGTTGTGGGACAACCTATGTAGCTTATAACACTGTTACTAGCATACCCTTGATACCACTGAACCCTTTCCAAGACTCTGTTTAAAAGGAACCCTGTACAAGCCACACGTTCCTGGCAAGTTTCCAGGGAGAGACACATTGCTCGTTTTTTTTTTTTTTTTTTTTAATGCTGTCCCAACCTCTGCACCACCTCAGAGGCAGTGCACCCACGCCGCTCATTCCGACACCCCGACCACAGCCACAACCCGGTCGGCCCCACCGCAACCCCGGCACCGGCAATCCACAGGGAGCAGTCAATGTCAAGTCGTTAAGAGGCAACCCACCGGAGGAGGAGGCACTGCACTGCTGCCGAGTCACTTCGATGGTGTTCAGTGGCGCCTGTTCTGATCTAACATACGCAGGACACCACCTACTAAGTCCCCTACTGACGACAATAATTGCTTAGTCGCGGAGCCGGCGTGAGTGAGCTCTCCCCCCGGGGGGCGCCACCACGTCCGTCCAACGACAGCCCCCCCCCCCCCCCCCCCCCCCCCCCCCCCCCCCCCCCCCCCCCCCCCCCCCCCCCCCACGTTTCCTTTCATAATATATCCCGGCGTCAACCAGGCCCGAGAGATACAGGCACCTGCAGTGTTGATCAGGAAATGTCAGCAACACTCTCAGAAACGCATCCATTAAGTGGATGACACTCGACTGTGTGGTCCCAGTCTTCCCAACTGAGTCCGCAGCAAACTTAACTCTGGTTAGGAGTCGGTCGGGGCAGAAAAAACCCACAGGACTCTGATGGGATTCGAACCCACGACCTCCCAGCCGGGAGTCCGCGACGCTAACCACTTCACCACGGCGGCTGGTCATTGTTCGGTATTGGTTTGTGTCACTAAAAAAGGCATGACATGTGCCACAAATTACTTTCTATCAAACTCCTGCGGGTTGTGGACGTGCAGCCGCTAAATTACTGGTTTCATCAGGACCTCTGTGCCTGACCCCAGCTGCTCAAATGAGAGGAGGGAAACGAAGAGAGGTAAACAATGTCTACTGGCTTGTGTTTCGAACGTGAGGGGTGTGGGACGTTGTCTTTCACCTCGTCTTGTCCTTGGCTGGTCATAATGAAGCTATTAAATGCCTTCCACCCTGGAAACTGTGCTCTCTGTGCTCTCTCTCTCTCTCTCTCTCTCTCTCTCTCTCTCTCTCTCACACACACACACACTCCACACACACACACACACACACATACACACACGCACACACGCACACACACACACACACACACACACACACACACACACACACACACACACACGCACGCACGCACGCACGCACGCACGCACGCACGCACACGCACACACACACACACACACACACACACACACACACACACACACACACACACACGAAAATTGCGAACAAGCTAAAAAGGAGAAAAACGTAAAACTAAGAGCGTATTTACGAAGTAAAGGAGAAGAATGTAACTCAAAACTGCTTGAGAAAAAAAAGGCCAAAAATCATTTTAACAAAGTGACGGCACAAGCTAAACGACAATACTGTTCAAACTTTTGTAAAAATGAAATAAATAGTTTCAAAGATTATCAAAAGGTGTGGGCAAATCTAAGAATAATGAAAAACGGAGTACCTCTACCTCTGTCCGATCAACCTCCCTAACTTTGATTTCCCCTCCAACTCAGAGAAAGCTGAAGCATTCGCCAACATATTTTCAAAAAAATAGTAGCACAGACAGTCTAACAACAGCAGAAAAGAAACAACACAGAGAGCGAGAGGAACGAAAAGCCATTTACAACGACCCTGACCCTGTAATAGACCATTACCTGAATGTTCCCATAACATTACAAGAAGTGGAAGAATGTCTCAGTAATCTAGAAAATAAAAAGACATCAATAGGCTTAGATGGCATTTCAAAATGAAATGTTACATCATATCCCTCCGAATGTAAAACATTTCATAACCCTATTTATTAAAAAAATGTTGGAATGAGGGGAAATCTGCCTTCTGTATGGAAACATTCTATGATTATTCCCATTCACAAACAGGGAAAACCTCGATCTGATATAAACAGCTACCGACCAATCGCCCTAACGTCTCATATGTGCAAACTGATGGAAAAAATTGTTCTAAACAGGTTAACATATTTTTGTAACAAACACCAAGTAATCCCAATTAAACCAAGCTGGTTTTCAAAAAGGAAGATCATCAGTAGAACACTTAGTTAAACTAACGACTCAAGTTAAACAACAATTTGCGAGACGGAAAAACATCCTTGCAACTTTCTTTGATATATAAAAAAAAGCATATGAACAAGTATGGCACAAACGGCTCAAGTATAAACTCAAAACCATTGGTCTAACAGCATTGGTATAAGTGGAACAATGTATAACTATATCAAAGTTTTTTTTTTTGGAAAATAGAG
>JADBJO010002217.1:145000-162500 GCA_016801955.1 Conus betulinus
TGAGCAGGAAAATGAAGTATTCATACTTGACAGACCAATATCTAAAGAGGAGATACTGCTAGCTATAAGGAAATTGAAAAATGGCAAGTCTGCTGGGCCAGATGGTATGATTGGGGGAATTTTACAAGAATTCGGGTGAATATACTGTGAACTTTTTAGTAAAGCTGTTTAATTTTCTGTTTGACTCTGGAATATATCCTGATAGCTGGAAAGAGTCTGTGATTTTGCCTTTATTTAAGAAGGGGGATGTCAATGATGTGAACAATTATAGAGGAATTTCATTAAGTAATATCTGCAGTAAATTATATAGTTCTGTTACAAATGGCAGATTGAGTGAGTGGGTTAAGCATAACAATATAACTGGTGAACATCAGGGTGGGTTCAAAAAAGGTTACTCAACAATTGACCATCTATTTACTTTACTGGCTGCAATTCAAAAACAGTTTGCAAGTAATCAAAAATTGTATGTTGCTTTTGTCGATTTTGAAAAGGCCTTTGATTCTATTTCTCGGAAACTTTTATGGCCTATTTTGATGAAAAATGGAATTAAGGGTTTATATCGATGTGTAAAGAACATGTATGTCAAAGTTAAAGCAAAAAAAGATCAGGAGCTAAACTATCTGACTTTCTTATGTGTACTCGAGGAGGCGTTAAGCAGGGCGATGTTTGCAGTCCCATGTTGTTTTTCTTTGTTCATAAATGAGCTAGCATTAGAAATAATTGAAAATGGTAAGCATGGAGTGACTTTCGATGTTATAGAATTGTTCATCCTGCTCTTCGCTGACGATATTATATTACTGTCCACAACGGTAACTGGACTCCAACGACAATTAAATAGTTTATATTCAGCTGCAAACAGACTTGAATTAAAAGTTAATATGAACAAAACTAATATTATTGTATTCCGGAAGGGAGGGTACTTAGCGCAGTCTGAGAGATGGACTTACGGGAATGAAGAGTTGTTGTAGTTAATGCATACAAATATCTTGGAATATACTTCACAACAAAACTTAGCTTCAATTTTGCATGTCAAGACACTGTAAACAGAGCAAAAAGCAACGATAGCTATTCTTCACATTTTGTATAAATTAGATTGTAATTCATTTAGTGTTTTTACTAAGCTGTTTGATTCACAGGTCCAGCCAATTTTGCATTATGGAGCTGAGATCTGGGCTTTTGAAACAAATGTAACTATAGAGAAAGTTCATTTGTATGCATTTAAAGCGCTTCTTTAAATGTTGACACCAGAACTCCAAATGATATGATTTATGGAGAATTAGGTAGGTATCCAGTTTATCTAAATTCGTATGTTAATGTATTAAATATTGGCTGAAACTGACTAGAATGGATGAATATCGGATACCTTTTAAAGCGTACAGAATGTTGTTGTTTCTAGATGAGAAGGGTAAGAGGACATGGGCTTCCAGGGTACGACAGTGTGTTTAATTCTTATGGGTTTGGATTTGTTTGGGATAACCAGGGTGTACAGAGTGTATCTGGGTTTTTGAAATGTTTTAAAGAAAGGATTATTGACTGCAGATGGCAGGATTGGATTGGCTGATGATCATATCCATCATAGTGATAGATTCATACAGTACAGATATTTTAAGAATACTCATGAATTAGAACCATATATTAATATAAAAATGAATAGATATATTATGAGCACATTGGCTAAATTTAGATTTGGTTTCTGACATTGCCTGCCATCGTTTAAGATATTCCAACCCTTCTGATGATGAATTGGTTTGCCGTCTATGTGGTTCAGCAAGGGAAGATGAAGTTCATTTATTTTGTTATGTTGTCCTGCACTGCATAACCTTAGAACAAAGCTTATCAAGCCAAAATATTTCTTTGAACCATGTCATTTCAAGGTAATACTACTGTTGTCAAACAAGAAACGAACGCCTCCTTTCAAACTTGGCTGTATATATTTATGAAGCTCAGAAAAGACTGCGAGAGGACTACTTAATATCACAATTTATTCATGTGCTTTAATAATTGTCGTGAATTTATTTACATTTTCCCCCTACGTGTACCGTAATGTGTTTTGTTTGGATTGTATGTATGCCCCTTCAGAATGGGGCCTTGGCCTTACATCTGAATAAACATTCGCATTCGCATTCGCATTTCTCTCTCTCTCTCTCTCTCTCTCTCTCTCTCTCTCTCTCTCTCTCTCTCTCTCTCTGTTTTTGTGTCTCTATCTGTCTGTGTCTGTGTCTGTCTGTCTGTCTGTCAGGCTGTCTGTCCGTCTGTCTGTCTGACAGTCTGTTTGTCTGGCCGGCTGGCTCTTTGTTTCTCTGTCTGTCTGTCTTTCTCTGTCTGTCTGTCTGTCTGTCTCTCTCTCTCTCTCTCTCTCTCTCTGTATACACACACTCTTGTATATAGATAGATCGATCAATTGATCGATCGATCGATAGATCGATAGATAGATAGGTAGATAGATTTGTTTGTGTGTACACACACACACACACACACACACACACACACACACACACACACACACACACACACACACACACACTTGTAGAAATCATTTTATATAGGTAGATAGATTTGTTTGTATACACACACACACACACACACACACACACACACACACACACACACACACACACAGAGAAATCATTTTATATAGGAATTAACAAATCGATATTTACAGCAGAATTAACAGCGATACTCCTGGCTTTAAATTACCTTTTAAACTTCCAAAAAAACAACATTTCAAATTCTGTTCGGTGTTGATTCTAAATCAACTCTTCAGGCATTAAAAGTTTTTCAATTGCACACAAGACCTGAAATGATCATAAAGATAAGCTGAATGATACACATGTTAATTGCAAGAGGAACCCATGTAGCTTTTTGTTGGATTCCTTCCCATTGTTCTTTTCATTATAATGAAAAAGTAGACAGGGCAGCTAAACGTGGAGCCAAAAATAGTTTTGATTCAGAACTGTTTGATTTATCCTTATCAGTACATGAACAGTGTAACTTAGTTAAGTCGCATATTTGGAAAGCTTTCGAATAAAGTATGGTAGATCACGTCTATAAAAAACAGTTTGATATTAAAGAATCCAAGAGAATTTTAATCTGATTAGAAAATTACTCTCATTAATGCACAGGTGGAAACTTAATGCATTTAAAACAAAATATGTTAAAAAAAAAAAAAAAACGTGGCTTGCGTATGTGGAAACAAAATTACTCCAGTTCATATTGTGTTTCATGCAATGATATGAAAAAAATCATTCCAGTATTGAAGCAAAATACTGTGCAGGCCATTTTTCAGTCACCAGCTTTAACTTACGAATTCTTTGTGCACTTAGAACGCACCCCTATTGGAAAATATTTATAATTTTTTTTATTAACTTTATTTGCGGGGGATAAGAAAGGAAGGGGGGGTGGGGTGATAAAATTGGGGGGAGGGGGAAGCAAAGTTTTGTTTGTTTGTTTGTTTTTATATGTTTTTTTCTATAATACTGTCATCCGTTTTGACTTTAATTGATTAGTTAGTTGTTGTTATAAGTATTTTGTTTCATGTTAATCTTCACTTATGACTTCTGTAAAGATACACACACTTACACATCCACAAAGATATCAAAATCATTTTCAGGTGTTTACTGATGGTTCAGTTTTAGATGATGGAAATGTTGGTGCAGCATTTGTTATTCCTTCCCTTAAAACTCAAAGATCGTTCTTTCTGGGTAGCAATTTATCTATATTTACAGCCGAATTAGTAGCTATAATGATGGCAATGGAATTTCTAACAGATCTTCCCATTAACATCACTCAGGTAGTTTTCTTTGTAGATTCAAAATCAGTCCTACTTGCCCTTGACTCCTCCAATATATCGACACGACCCGACCTTGTGTTTGAAATTAAATATCTTTTATACTGTCTGGCGTCTAAAGACATTTTTATAGAATTTTGCTGGATTCCTTCGCGCATACTGGTATACTTGGAAATGAACTGGCTGATAGGGCTGCGAAAAATGGTGCTAAAAAAGCAGGGTCATTTTCTGAGCTGAAAATAAAACCGTCAGTAGTGGAATGGTATCGTACCCTTGAATCGACTGCACGGAAGAGAGCTCAAAACAAATGTTGATACGCCTACCGAGATTTCATCCAGCCAATGGGAAGCTTTTCCATTAGACCTTGTATTAAGAAAAAAAACGACTGATCTTCCAGTTTATTATTCCAGACAAATATCTTCCCTTATAATTCGATTAAAGCTAAATGCTTTAAAAACAAAGTTTAGTAAAAATACTAAATGTGTCTGTGGTAAAGAGATAACACTGAATCATATCTGTTTCATTGTCACAAGTTGACTACTTTCTTACCAACATCTTTGCGATCCAATACGTTTTCTGAAAAAAAAAACTTGCAAGATCTACTTTCGAATCATTCTCTGCTGATCGAAATTGCTGAATACTTAATACATAGTCCGATTGGGGTTTTTATTTAGATAGTTTTGAGCTAATTCATTTTGTTTAAGATAGTGAATGGATTTTTGTTTTCTTGCTATATGTTAATTTTTTCCCACTAACTGTTGTATTTAAGATTATTGATCTGCTTAATGTTCAGTTTAGACATATATGCAGATACCTACACGTACACACTCACATACAAAGCCTACATTCATGCTTACACAACACACATAAACTTATTCATTTAATCATTCAGTCAGGCAGGCACTCTCTCTTTCATTCACGTCTAATATCACTCAAACACACACACACACACACACACACACACACACACACACACACACATATATATATATATATATATATATATATATATATATATATATACATAGATAGATAGATACATATAGAATAAGTATGTATATATATATATACACACACACACATATACACGCAGATAGATAGCTAGATGATTAGATGTTTACTGTTGATGGTGTGTTTCTGTTTACTGTGATATTCTCATGAGTGAGCATTCGTGAGTGAGTGTGTGTGTGTGTGTGTGTGTGTGTGTGTGTGTGTGTGTGTGTGTGTGTGTGTGTGTGTGTGTGTGTGTGTGTGTGTGCGTGTGCGTGTGCGTATGTGTGCGTGTGATATTTATTGTTGATGTGGTGTGTTCTGTTTACTGTTGACGTTGTGTCTCACGGTTTCAGATCAATGTATGTCATGTTTATTGTTGATATTGTGTGCAATGTCGGTTCAGCGCGCATCTTGCGCCAAACTCATGAAAATAATTGATTTGCTCGTTCCCCGCTTTCATTGTCCCGAATGTGTTTGTTTGTCTTGCCTGAAAAAGACTTAACTGGTCGAAACGCGTCGTGTATTGTCTCATAACTTATATGTTCAACTTGACTGGCGTATTTCCTTCAAATCTCTTTTGAAATTTGCTTTAATTTTCTCATGCAATAACCTCACCTTCGAAACTACTATTGCGGGCAATATTTGTTGTTCATCTTGTATGCCAATGTGGAGGTCCAGACCAGAGTAATGCAAGCCACTGGACCACACGAAGACCTGTTGTCCACGGTGGAAAGAAGGAAAATGAGATGGTATGGTCATGTATCAAGATCAACAGTACTTTACCAAAACCGTTCTACAGTGCGAGGAGGCAGAAGGAGAGGAAGACAGAGAAAGAGGTGGGAGGACAACGTAAGTGCATGGACTGGCCTCACACTCAGCAACGGCGTAAGAGCGTCTGAGAACCGACAGGAGTGGAGGAAGCTGGTTGTGAAGTCTTCTGTGGTGCCCCAACGGTCTTCGAGACTCTGGGATAGTTAATAGGTGATTGTATGCCGTGTTGACCGTTGATGTGCTGTATGACGTTGGCGGTTGATGCTGTGTGTGGTGGTCACTGGTCACTGTGGGTTCGGGGTGTGTGTTCCGATTTCAGGCGGTCTCTGGGAGGTCCCATCGGGAGTTCGGTCGTCCGGTCTACTATTCCTGATCCTGACCCGCCCATGACTTGACGTTTGGCACAGACAGTGAGTGCTTCTAAACCATCCTCTCTCTCTCTCTCTCTCTGGCCGTCTGTCTGTCTCTCTCTCTCTGTCTCTGTCTCTATCTTTCTCTGTGTCTTTCTGTCTCTGTCTCTGTCTCTCTTCTCTCTCTCTCTCTCTCTCTCTCTCTCTCTCTCTCTCTCTCTCTCTCTCTCTCTCTCTCTCTCTCTCTCTCTCTCTGTGTGTGTGTGTGTGTGTGTGTGTGTGTGTGTGTGTGTGTTATTCATTCATTCTTTAACTTGTTAATCACAATTCACATTTAGTCCCCTTCCTGTCAGAGGCCCGATACAAAAAAAGATATATGCACATGCCTACTTTAAAGTAAAGATCATCATCATCATTATCCTCCTATCCCCCACCCCCTCCCGGAGAGAGAGAGAGAGAGAGAGAGAGAGAGAGAGAGAGAGGGGGGGGGGGGGGGACTTTTGCTCTCAGTTCTGCAGATGAATAACTTTCCACCTGAAATGTGTACCGTTTCAGTGTTCAGAGACGGAACTTGTCAACCACCGGAAGTTTCCACTCGGCCATTGTTATCAAGTAACACCAACAACCCGGACGCAGTTGCTTCAAATACCCGGATTGAATATCGGCTGAATGTTAGCACAAATGTTTGAGAAATATCCGAATATTTAAAAAAAAAATTAGGTATCACTGACAGTGACTTGTATGTCCTACCACCTATGTGGCAAGACAAATTTACGTAGCTCTTGCCGTGTGTATAAAATTATATCTCAGGCTATGATGGTAAGAAATGGTGGAGATGGTATGGGCAAATCAAGATTAGCGAGGAAAAGAATTAGTTTGATGATGAAAATGAATTTAGTTTCAAAATGAGGTGACTGCAGGTGGAAATTAGAACAAAGTTAAAAGAAAAAAATGACTATGCCGCCGAACGGAAGAAACCAACAAATTACAGGACAAACACGTAAAAGAAAAATGACTATGTGGCCGAACAGAGCAAACCAACAAGTTACAAGTGTTTCTCTTGTAATTCGTTGGATTCTTTCAGTCGGTGGCATAGTGATTTTTCTTTCAAGTTTTGGAAGTGAAGTTGTTCAAATTTCAGCCAAAGAGGTCGTTTTTTTCTTGACTGTTTGTCTGTCTTCTATGAGCAAGATCACCGAAGGACCCGCAAAAATGATTGTAACAAATTTTGCAGAAAGACGGAATTAATCCTATGGACAAATCTATTGCATTTCGGTGCCGATCCAGTGTACAGAGCGAGTCTTGGAATCGATCAAAGAAAACTAATTCATTGTGGCAGGGATCTCCGCTTTCTTTTCAACCTGAAAGGATTTTTCTTTATATTGTTTTCAAAATGAGTAGCCAGAAAAAACGGACATATCATTATTATCATAGTTGTGTGTTGTTGTTATTATTGTTTGTTGTTGTTGTTTGTTATGATGATGATGATTATTA
Organism: Conus betulinus; assembly: GCA_016801955.1. Classification (NCBI taxonomy): domain Eukaryota; kingdom Metazoa; phylum Mollusca; class Gastropoda; order Neogastropoda; family Conidae; genus Conus; species Conus betulinus. Next base: position 152,396 of record JADBJO010002217.1, read on the forward strand.
TCATCATAATTGTTGTTGCTGTTGTTATTGTTGTTGTTATTATTGGATAACAATCGAGTTGTCGGATTAGTGGTCGTGTTATGTGTCAAGTTTGGTTTCATTTGAGATCAAATGTGTTGAACTAGAAGGGTACATGGGAGATCGCAGACCCATGCCAAACTTGGACATTTCTTAAACAAACAAACGAAACAAAACAAAACAAGCAAACCAAAAAACAGAAAAGGAAAGAAGACGAAAGAAAAAGTCGGAGGGAAAAAACCACGTTTGTGTAAGCACGTCATACAGACCATTTGTAGTATATCTAAGTTTCAAAGCTTAGCTGGTGTACATGAGACGTCCACATATTTTTTTTTCGTGTTTGTGTGTGTGTGTGTGTGTGTGTGTGTGTGTGTGTGTGTGTGTGTGTGTGTGTGTGTGTTTCAAATGATGCGAAACATTTTACATCACAGGTAAAGCAGGGCGAAAGCATATAACAGTGAAAATCGATGCAGGATCTGCTGTTTGATCCACATTCACAACTCGGATCTCTTCCTTCCCAAAATGCAATGGCTTTGCTCCTGCACCGCATTTTATCTTTTGACGAAGTTTGATCAAGAAAGGTTTGGTACTTTTTGCATAATAGTGATAAAGGGAACGACAACAACAACAACAACAACAATAACAACAAACCTAGCCAACATATGTGGTGAAAACATATCCTCTTTGGCAATCATGAAAAAAAAAAGACAAAAAAAATCTTGGAAACAGATAATGTCCTCAGATTTCTTTGAGTTGTATATCAAACAATCACATTTTGCTTTGTTATGTGCACTTGATATAGTTCTTTTTCAAACAGAGTGGGACGGGGGGATGAAAAGAAAAAAAAATCACGTTATCTTCATGGAGGTCACCGAGTAGGAAAATTTGTAGCAAATTCAACCAAAACGTGCATTGGAAAAATATTTGGCCGCGACAATTTTTGATGTGGGGGCAAAAGTATGGAGACTCACGACGGCTTTATGTATCTAACTGAGGGGGGTGATTTCTGTGAGTTATGACAGTTACAATGAAATATTAGAAAACCGATGAAATCAAACGCCTCCCCAATCACCACAGTTTCACAAGATGTTTAACATACTTACGCATGGGGAATAAAGCATGCAGAAACACTTTTTAAATCTTCTCATGAAATCTAACACCTCCTCAGTCACCACATTTCATAAAATGTTTGATTTAGCATAAAAAACAAAAACGAAAAAAAAAGCCCACTTTTTTTTTTTTTTTTCCAATGCTGAAAAAAAATCGTGATTTGACTGCTTGGGGCAGAGACGACCTTTCTTTTTTTAAAATTTGGTCACAATGATCAAAAGTGTGTTATACTGGAATATATGCATCTCTATCATAGTATCATTTTTGTGCTGTAACTAAATAATTATCATGTAAAAATCTAAACTTTTATCATATACGGATAACGCTGTTTACTTTGTGCATTTTGTTAATGGAGGTGTGTAACCAATGCTCAAAACAAAAACTGTTTCTCAATGTATTTGCAACAGGCGTGACATAAAGTATGGACAAGGAGCAGAAACCATGAAGACCATTGACAACTTTACGCATTGAGCGAGTGACTTTCTTTGTGCGAAATGTTATAACACTAATAGAAGTGACTAACTACCTGATCACAGAATCGCCAACAAAATACTGTAAAGTTAAATTTGAAAATCACACATTCACCAATTTTTCGATTGGAAGTTGAATTTGAAAATCAGAAAACCACCAACAATTCTTTTAAAGTCAAATTTGAAAGTACCTTTGATGCTGATCTTCATGCCTCAATAAAATCCAGTGACGCCGATTACAGAGTGATTTTTTTTTTCTTTGCGACACTGGCAAGCTTTTTCAAAAATTACATTCGTAAGCAAAATCTGGTATTACTTAAATTCATGGATCAGATTGTTGAACAGTTGAAACATACACTTTGTGCTGTACATAAGAAAATAATTCATATCACTTATGTGTAAAACGTTTCACTTTGTTATTATGGACACAGTGGGATTGCAAGGGTGTGTCTTTGTTTATTTTGTATTCTGCCGCCACAGAACAAAAGGCACTTTTAAACAAAATCCAGAGAAGTTACGGAGACCTGAACTACTCTGCAGGGAATAACCGTATTCCGAATGGCAACTTCACAAAACGCTAGAAGCTGAAGAAACGTAATAATTCCTGTGTTTCAAAATGACGTTGAAATGTTTTAATACAATTTTTTAAAGCGAAAACTAAATAAAACAGACAAACAATCAAACAAAAATTCTTCCATCTTTGCAGTGGGATAGAATTAAATTAATTATTTAATGTTTGATTGCGAGCGGCAGAAGCAAGCTTGTTTAGATACACAATCATCAGGAGGGAAAATTCCCTAATTATGTAAAACATAGATTGGAGTGTCTATCTAAATATTTGTTCTGTACATCAGTGGGTGATAAATATGTTACGCAGAACTTTTTTCCTTACGTTTGTATATCCTTATAAAGTGATTTACTTCATACATGATGTAATGAAAATTTGTGACAAATCGAGCGAAAAAACGATTTTTTGTTGTTTGTGTGTTTGATTTTTGTGCGGGGCAGGAGGGAAGTGTACGGATAAGAAGAAGTAGAATGGGGACCGGGGGAAGGAGGATGTATGGAAGCAGATAGAAAGATCGCCTTGTCTACATACAGAGAAGATGCATTGGCGACTGTTGGCAGTTCTGTATATTCAGGGGAAACAAGTTTCTAATCAGAAAAGCAACATTGCAAAAAAAAAAAAATATATATATATATATATAAAAAATTATCATACGTAACTAGGCCTACTCTCTCTAGTCTGTCGTTTCATCTTTAATGCTGATTTAAAGATTCATTTTACGATTGGAAAAATGACAAATGAAAAAGCACCATCTTTTCCAGCCTTTAGAACTTCGATGTAATGCAGTAAGATCATCTAAAATGGATTTGACTGTTTGCCGCAGAGGCGTATAGTCCCAGGAATGGCAGAAAGTATGATTTCTTTGCCGTCTCACACACACACACACACACACCACACACACACACACACACACACACACACACACACACACACACAGTCAGTATCTGTTTCTTCTTCCTCGTTAACCTCATTCAACACAAGTAGGGGGTGCACGGTATCCTGGTTAAAATTCAAACCTGTGGCCAGGTGCCACTCACCTTCCCTGCAGTTTTTCTTTTTTCAGTGTACCACCTGTAACCTCCCGCACCAAAGTCCTGCCCTGGGAGTGTTTCTTCTGGGGTACCACATCCGGGGTTTAGTTTTTTTAAGGCGGTTCTTAACCGCCTCGTGTACCCGTCATCAAATACACATAACAGTTTTGAGTGGTTGTCCTGCCAAAGGATTCCACCACCCCCGTCCGCCGCAGGATGACTGCTACGTTGTTCTAGGACTGCCACAGTTCGTGGCTACTCCCCCCCTCCCCCCTCCCCTCCCACCTCTCTTCCCACTCCTTAACCCTTCCCCTTCCAGTGTGTGGAGGGCTGTTCTTCTAACCCTGTGGAAAGTTGTAGTTCTGAGCATATATGGAAAGACTTTCGAAAGTAATTCAACTTCATAAAGTGTTAGAAAGTGATTAAAAAGATTGTAATGGCTTCCAGTCACAAAATGATTATCAAATGTTTCTATCTATTTGAAATTGACAGAAAAATCTTGTTAAAGGTCATGGCTGGAATAACTTCCATACAGTTTGTTTGTTTTTATATAAAGTGGATTTGTCTATGGTGCAGGCAATTTCATTCAAAAATATATTAGTTTAATTGAATATCTATGTTTTCTAAATTTTATAGGCAAAATCAAATTTTCAGTTTAAACATATTGTGCTTCAGGGGTACATCAGAGGGCAGTTTGTACATATTTTTTTTAGATAGTTTACTTTCTTATAACCTGATAATACGATCATTTTGTGAAAACACAAAAATGTTACATTATCTTCATATATATTGTTGATGAGGAAAAATTGTACCAAATCTAACAAAATCATTTCATATTTGTTTGCAAGAGAACTCGGGACATTTATAGATATAGAAAAGAAGCCACGGGGACCATTGATAGCTTGACGAAAAAAGAGAAAGACATTATTCAGAAAGGCGAAAAGTTTGTAGCTGATCTAACATAACATCTCCCCTGTCACAAGAATACCATCGAATGCTTTGATTGAATTTTGTAGGGAAAAAAATCAGACAATCATAGCTCAATAAAATCCAGTGCTTTCAGCTACAAGACAGATTATAGGTTCTTTGTGGCAGAGGCAATTATGTTCAAACTGCAGTCATCGTGGCCACCAGAATTGTGAATGATTTTAGTACAAAAATCAAGTTGCCTAAAATCTTAAAACAAATGTTTTGTATCACACTTAAGAGGACGATTAACATGTAGTATATGGAACCGGTTTTTTTTTTCATTTTTGGGTTTTTGTTTGTTTGTTATATGCAAATAGTACAAATCTATAGTTAAACATGACAAACAATACAATATGTTAATATAGCATGCTCAAAAAGACAAAACAATATTTTATCATTTAACGGCAACAATTCTTGCAAGAATTAGAAATATGCTGGGAAAGAAAACATAGAATATTGTTGGAACGTTATATCAAAATTAGAGTTAATGTAAATTTCATATGGAATGGTTCGATTGTTTGCAACAGGGGCTTCTTGTTGAAACTTTACTTCTATTGGTTTCAGACATAACTCTTTTGAATGAACAATTCTGAATAAATAATTTTAAATGTACCAATTTTGAATAAACCTTTTTGAATAAACCATTTTGCTGAACCTTAAGCGAATACTGTAAATACGGGTAGATGTCACCACTATCAAAATTTCCAAAACCAAATATGGGTGGAACAACATCTCATGTTTATCGACTGTCTATATTTATGATACAAGTGATGAGCTTTTGTTGCAGCAACTGAAGCTGCAAATACTGCTTAGTGGATTGCCATCCGAATATAGCCTACCACGCAATGGAAAAGTGACACGTCAGTCTTTTGATGGTGAGTTTATTTCGTCATGGAGCTTTCAAAATTTGTTCTTTTTTTTTTTTTTCCGAAACAAAATACAATAAAACAGTTCTCCCTGACAGAATCTTCGACTAGGATAGGTAACAAACCTTAAAGAGTTGGTTCTTTAAGTCGAAGGAAAACTGTTTTCGTTTTACAAGTCTGTGAGAGCGATCAATGTTTCTTTTTCCTTGAATTTTTCTCAAAGGTACTTTTTCTTGATTATCTATGTGATTGCTTTCTTTTTCATTTTTTTTTAATTTGCTTGGTTGTTTGTTTGTTTACTTGATTTTGTTCCATTAATTGCAAACGTATACACATATTCTTATGTTTAATTGTATGGTAATTGTATGTATGATAGTGCGGGATAATTTCAAAGGTTATCATGTCTTTCATCATGCACATGTGAGCGCATGTTTTAGGGAATGGGATGACACGATGATAGTGACAGGGACAGCGTGCTAAATCCATTCCGTGGTTGTTCGGTAAAAAGTGTCGATAGCCTTCATTTAGCCACGTACGGAAAAAACTGACGTCAATGTTCGGACACTTTATCGCAGAATTCCACAGCAAAACGTTAAGTACAAACTCAGCGTGTTTGTACAGCCGAACCGTTGATTCCTGCTGCACTCATTTGTTCATAACAGCAGACGTGTCCGCCAAAGCCAAAGGACCAAGCATCCTAACTTTGAATGTGATCTTTGAATATCTGAAAGAGATCCATATTTTTCATCTGCTCTAACATTTTACAGAAGAAAGATTTTTTAATAAAATTTCCAGTGTGCTTTAGAAGGTGTATTTTTAAAGACTGTGCGAATGAGCTTTTTTCTTATTTATTTATTTATTTTTACTTGTGAGCTGATCTCCATGCGGTGACAACCCTGATATGGCCCCTTGCGGTCGGCTGGGCCATGAGCAACACGACCTTACCTTACCTTACCGAACTGATAGTCCTCAGGTACTTTCATACGACTTTCAAATTGTCTAAGAATTACACACAAAGAGAGAAAAGAAAAAAAAAAGATAAAAAGGGCATCTTTTCAAGGCGCCACGAAAGTTGTGCATTTGCACTTTAGTTTGTCGTTGCACTACGACAAAAAATGTAGAGAACCTGGTCTGAGAATCAGAGAGACAGAATTCAAAGAGAATGCAAAGGCTGCATCCTGACAACAAAGCACTTGTTCCTCTTCTGAGTTCAGCAGACACTCTTTAAAGGACAACCCTCGTACTTTGCACGTCTGACGGTTTATGTACAGGACTGGTATGGTTTGTACATGTGCAGGTGCCTTTTGGTCTGGTTTTCATATGTTATTTCACTCTTTGATCATCAAGCGTACCCTCTCAGAGGAATAAAGGGACATAAATCTTGAATTTGTATGTTTGTATGTCTTTAGTGACGTGTTCGTGTGAATGTGTGTGTGTGGTATGTACGTTCGTGTGGTGTGGTGTGGTGTGGTGTGGTGTGTGTGTGTGTGTGTGTGTGTGTGTGTGTGTGTGTGTGTGTGTGTGTGTGCGTGCGTGCGTGCGTGCGTGTGTGTGTGTGTGGTGTGTGTGTGTGTGTGTGTGTGTGTGTGTGTGTGTGTGTGTGACCATCTTGCCTACTTGTGTGTGTGAGAGAGAAACACGAATTCGAATATTTTTTATTGAGGGTGAAATGGATGTGTGTGTGTGTGTGTGTGTGTGTGTGTGTGTGTGTGTGTGTGTGTGTGTGTGTGTGTGTGTGAGAGAGAGAGAGAGAGAGAGAGAGAGAGAGAGAGAGAGAGAGGGAGAGAACCCTGCGTACCAATCTAAACAAGCAACCCGATGCACACATATCCTCTCTTCCCTACACCGAATACTCCAACATATTGCAATTATCCTATCTGATCTACCCTAAGGTAACCCACTCTATCCTATCCAACATGAACCTGTCTCCCACGGCTAAACATCATTCTCCTCTTACCTAGCTTACCCGGTCTCTCTTAACCTCCACACGCAACATACCCTGGTCCAACTTGCTTGATCTTACACTAACCCACCCTGCTTTTCCTTTACGCATTGCATCTTTACCTAACCACCCATACCCCCACCTCAGCCTAACCACACACACCCTGCCCACCGTGTTCTGATTTTACACCACCCTAATCGAGCCTGTTCTACTCTAATGTCAGCTGACTTACCCTTCTTCATCTTATTCAACCTTACCACTACCATGGCCAATCCTACCTCAAAGTAACCTACACATATAACATATACCTTGACCTAACTACTCTACCTACCTGTACCTGCCATTTAAGGCAGCTCTTCAGTCGGCTACCAGGCAGGCAACCCGATTCGTAAACGAGATCGGGGGTAGTAAAACCGATGAGAGCTTGGTTTTCTAACCCAGGGTGAGCGGTGTATAAGTATTCTTGATAATAATAGTAATAACGAATCGTTCGTTTGTTGGTACCTCAGGCTAACATTTAGTGTGAGCAATCGTCTCCAAAACTTATATGCTTTAAAACACTTCATATTAAAAAATGATGATGATGATGATGATGATGATGATGATGATGATGATGATGATGATGATGATGATGAAGAGAAGAGAGAAGAAGAAGAAGAAGAAGAAGAAGAAGAAGAAAAAAAAACAAGAACAAGAACAATAACAAGAACAAGAAGATGATGATGATCGTGATGATGATGATGATGGTGATGGTGACGGTGATGATGATGATGATGATGATGATGATGGTGATGATAAAAGTGGTGGTGCTGATGACGATGTCGATGATGACTATGACGATGATGATGATGATGACGATGACAACGACGACGACGACGACGACGACGACGACGACAACGACATTCAGATTCTTATAGCAGGGTACTTCATAATGAGTGCATACTGTCAACTCTGTACAATGCCAAAATATGCAAAACAAGAACAAAAAGATTATACGAAACAAAAATGATCGCGTCATCAGTCCTTTATTTTAAAAAAAAAAAAAAAAGGGGGGGGGGGGGGGGGGGGGGGGGGGGGGGGGGGGGGGGGGGGGGGGGGGGGGGGGGGAGAAAAAGATCAGAAAAAAGTAGAACACACAGCTGCACACATAAATATGTACCGTAAACATCAATTAAACTGGTGAAGATTGCGAGTCAGCTGGACTGTGATACGTAGATGTTGAAAAGAAAAACCGACAAAACCAAACAGATTTCCTATCAAAGAAACATGGAACGAATACGAAGGGAAACTCCATAGCACCGTTACTTACAGACCACTACTTCAGACGTCAGCTTAAACGAGAGTAAGCAAGTGTAAAGATATTAACGTAGCACTACGCCTTTCCTTCTGTCCTTGTTCGCACATTCTGCTATTGACCGTGCATATTTATTCTGCTATTGACCGTGCATATTTATTCTGCTATTGTCCGTGCATGTTTATTTTCGTCTTTCGTTTCAAGGATGGTTTGGGGGAACCTTCCTGACCTATCTCTCTTTCTTCTTTTTTTTTTTTTTTTTTTTTTTTTTTTTTTTTTTTTTTTTTTTTTTTTTTTTTTTTTGCTTTTATCTTTTTTTATCACATACGGAGAGAAAGTGTCACTACACCAAGCATTAGGTATCAAACACAAAAACATTAAAGTCAGCAGTAGAATTGTCCATTAGTAGCAATACAGCATACAGACTAGCATGGTGCGTGAGAGTTGTAATACCAACAACAACAAAAATGGGGAAGAGAAGGAGGATGCCCCACTTATACAAAAAAAATAACGGAGGAATATACACACACACACAAAACACACCACACACACAATGAGGACGAACACACACACACACACACACACACACACACGCGCGCGCTCGCAAATATTTTCACTACTGTTCACTGAAATTTCATCACCATCTATGAAATTTGCACAGAACTGTAATCAACGGAATTCTTTTTTAAAGAAAAAAAAAAAGAAAAGGTCTGACAGTCATTTCTCAATTCAAACCTTCCAACCTCCAAAATTACTTAGCAGATTTGTTCTGAAAAAAAAAAGTCTCAACTGTGTTCAACCAGACTTCTTGAACATCAAATCCACTACACGCTGAGAAAGAACATTCTAACTGAATCTGCACTGCGTATGGTAACATAACATATCTTCCTCCTTCTCTCAACACTCGCTATCATCTGGATTATTTTTTCTATATTTTAGAATGAAAGCTGGGGTTTCCGCATGATGCTCATGTGACCTCCTCGCAGTTCAGAAGCACTTCCGATGACAATGGAGGGGCCGCTTTCGTCGTACTCCTGCTTGGAGATCCACATCTGCTGGAAGGTTGAGAGGGAGGCCAGAATGGAACCTCCGATCCACACAGAGTACTTCCGCTCCGGCGGCGCGATGATCCTCACCTTGAGGGAGGCTGGGGCGATGCTGGTCAGCTCTTTGGACATGCGGTCAGCAATGCCTGTGTGTGGACAGGTCAGAGTAACTTGAGGTCCAGTCCTGTAAGTCTTTTCGTAAATTAAAGGTGGGAAGGGAGGTTACATCCGCGCGACATTTGACAACGCTGTGGGTCTTTTTTTTAACATGGTCTAGATTTCTATTCGTCACAAACGTATGAAAACCCCTCACGCTAACAGTCGACCGTAAGCTAACAATAATGCACAGTTCCTTGCGGATGTAGTCTACTCATTCTTTCCCATAGTCGCGCGCATGGCACGTGTTGTCCGTCACAGAGCCAGTTCCAGGTAGCGCGCGCCTTCAGCGAAATTCTGGGAAGACGCTGTTAACCGCACAAAGCGGTTTGCCCCCCATCGCCCCCCCCCCCCCCCCCCCCCCTCTCTCTCTCTCTCTCTCTCTCTCTCTCTCTCTCTCTCTCTCCCTCATAGTGACCAGTGATAGTACGGACAAAGGGCGCTGATCAGATTCTCATTGAACGCGTGTAAAGCAGAGACACTATGGTATGCATTCACTCATCAGGTGGGGGAGGGTGCATTACTGTGTTTTAGTACAGAAATCGGATTGCTTTTATAAATAGCCTTTCTTTGTGGTAGACTCCAGACTCAGTGCATTAATAAAAATATACATATTTGTGTGATAAAAGGACAGA
>JADBJO010002217.1:182500-190000 GCA_016801955.1 Conus betulinus
GCGGCCATGATGGTCCACAATGAACCTGCTTTTGTGTGGACATTGCTGGGTGAGTGTTGTGCTTGTGGAGTGGTGTGGTGTGTGTGTGTGTGTGTGTGTGTGTGTGTGTGTGTGTGTGTGTGTGTGTGTGTGTGTGTGTGTGTGTGCGTGCGCGCGCGTATGTATGTATGTATGTATGTGTTATGTATGTCTATGCACGTGTGTTGTGGACCTGTGATCACAGCTGGACTTAAGCTAACAGCAATGCACACCCCAGGCGGGTGTAGTCTGCTTCTTTCCCACCGCCGCGCGCATGGCACGTGTTGTTCATCACAGGGCCAGTTCCAGCTAATCGGAATTGACCACTGATTGTGTGGACTGAAGCGCCGGCCTAGTTCTCACTGGACATGCGAAAAGCAGATGATACTGTGGTATGCCGTCATTCATTGTTAAAGGGAGGCTACATTGCTGTGTTTAAATTACAAAAAGCTTACTTTATTTCTAAATAAACTTTCTTTGCGGTGGATTTCGTACTCAGTGCATTAATAGTAATTCACATGCTTGTCATTAATTGACAAAAGTGCCGAAAGTAAACGCAAAGTGCTCTGTTTGGGAGTTCTGTGAAGATAAGTCTCTGCTGTCAGCGTAGGACTACCACATGCGCGTATGAATGCGAGACGCGGAGACCTTTTAAGGTGTATCTTTATATACTAGCCTTTATTTTCTTTCCTTTCTTTTTTCTTTCCCTTTTTTTTCTTGTTTGTCTCATAGAGACATTTTAGAATATATATGTTTTGTTCTCGTTGTTGATTGTTTTTGTTATTGTACTTTTAAACTCCTTTTTTTCATTTGCTTTAATTGTACTTTAAACTGTTTTTTTTTCCTTCTTATTTGCTTATTTCACAAATGATGTCGGCACTTGCTTCTTCGTGGTGGTTGCTATTGTTTGTTTGTTTGGTTTGATGTTGTTTTTTTGTATAATCATGTTTTGGTGTACATGCTGTATTATTCAGTACCAGCTTTGTACAATAGACGGCAAGTATGGAAAATGGCTAACTAAGCCAATACTTTTACCGTTATGAAATAAAGAATCGTTGCCATTGTCATTGTCACAGCGTTGCCATACAAGAACTCAGGGACTCTATCAGTGTAGCTTTGTCCAACTACTTACATAATCAAATATAGGTAGAAACCATAATGTGTGTGTGTGTGTGTGTGTGTGTGTGTGTGTGTGTGTGTGTGTGTGTGTGTGTGTGTGTGTCTGTATGTGTGCGTGTGTGAGTGAATGAGTGAGAGAGAGATTGTGGTGTGTGTGTGTGTGCGCGTGCGTGCGTGCGTGCCGTGCGTGCGTGCGTGCGTGGCGTGTGTGTGTGTGTGTGTGTGTGTGTGTGTTGTGTGTGTATGTGTTGTGTGAGAGAGAGAGATTTGTGTGTGTGTGTGTGTGTGTGTGTGTGTGTGTGTGTGTGTGTGTGTGTGTGTGTGACATTGTGGATACAACATTGGCACACCTACGGTCAGATAGGCGCCATGTTCCCTCATGTTCCTATTCTGTCCAGCAGACCTCCTAAGCTCCTTATTTTCTTGCTATGCTTCGGTGTCGGTGTTTTCGTTGTTGATTCTGTGTAGCTTCTCCTTCATTCTGCTGTTGTCCTGTCATGTCTGCTCTGCTACTAGTCTCTGACTGTGCTGCCTGTCGGTCTACTCCTTGTCTTAGTTATTATGTGTTACTCGTCGATGATCTGTCTGTTGGGCAGTACTGTTCTGTTGCGGTCTTCTGTCTGCTTTGACGTCATGCTAGTACTGGTCTGTCATGTCTGATCCTTTCTTTCACATGCTGCATAGAGGCTCAGTGTGGGTCTGTGGTGGCTGATGCGTTCTGTCCTGACGTCTGTGTGTGGTCCTCTCTCTACTCTGTGTATACTATCTATCGATGCTGTCTATCGCGATCGTAATCTATCTATCTATCCATCTATCTGTCTATCGGTCTGTCCTCTCCTGGTCTCTCTGTCTGCATCTCTGTCCTCTCTGTCCTCTGTCTCCTTTGTTCTCTCTGCTGGTCTCCTCCCTCATCCATCTAGGACTCTCAAGTCGTCAGGTGCGTCCTCTAACATCTCTCATCTCTCTGTCTGTCCGTTCTCTCTTTCTGACTGTGAGTATGTCTCTCGTCCGTCCTCTCATCATATCTTTTCCTCTCTCTCTCTCGATCCCTCCCTGATGATAGCTCTGCCCATCTCACTCTTCAACTACCACATATCTCCTACCTCCGCTTCTACAACTCCTCTCTACTCCTTTGCTACACGCATCTTCAAACTTTGTTCAAGACAAACCGCATACCACTCATCTCTCCTCTTCTCTCTCTCTACAACATCTCTCTACCAAGATAATTAACCAACAGGAATTGTCGAACATAACTATCTTCTCTCAACTTCAATACCTACTCTCAGTACTTACGAATCTCAATGTCATCGATCTCTCTCCTCATTCTACCAGCCTGTATGTCTGTCTATCTTACTGACTATCTTGATCTGTTTCCATTCTATGCGTAAGCTCTCCGTAACTATCTGAGTACTATAGCTTACTAAACTAACTTGATCTCTTCTCTCGAAATTTGAAAAAATAATTTTTTATCTCTCAACTCACTTCATCCTCATCCTCTTTCATAATTCCTCATGCCTGTCTAGATCGTGTCACAGTCCTCTCTCTCCTCTCTCCTTACTGTGAGTGTGTGTGTCCTCTCTATCTGTTATCTAGCTACTATCTAATTCTCAGTCGGTAATCGATATCAACTGAGTCAAGATATATACATAATCGTATCTGTCCCTGTATCAGTAGATCATATATCTAAGGTAATACTACTCTTGATCACTATGCGTCATATTATACTAAATGCGTATCTGTCATAAATTGAGAAAACTTTTCCTGCCCTGCCCTTATTATCTAGTTCTCTGTCTCCGGGGGGGTCACCCCCCACTCCTCCCAAACCTTACTCCTCTGCCATACCAAAACTACTCTGTCTTATCTTCTGTGCCCGTTTCTCTTTTCTTCTCCTTGGTCTGCCTCCTTTGTAACCTAAACTTCTCCTGGTATCCACCCCCTCTCCTCATCTTATTACGTCTTTCGTTTTGTGATCTTCTAATTTGATTCTCGTTTCTTGTTTTATACTAAATTCTTTATCCTCTGGTGTTGCTTCTTTGATCCCTTTTCCGATATATTCTACTATTGGGCCCTACATTTATTCTCTCTTAATATCCTCCTCTCATTCATCCATTCTAATTTTCGATCTCTTCTTTGCCTAAAAAAATCTAATCTTCCTTATTTCTCTTGTTCTGTTTCGTACTTCATCTTTCTTTTATCACCTTTTCTCTTTGATCTCCTGTTCTCACTGCCTTCTTGATTTGTTTATCTTCTCTCCCTATCCGAGTCACCATGTAATCTTTCTTCCCTTCCTTTCATAAGGTTTGTTGCACACCCTATTTCCTCCACCTCTTCCCACTCTTTGCCATTCGTCTTCTTTTATCCCAAATTTCTCTGACCTTATTCATTTCTCTCTGGTGTGGCTCCTGCTCTCCCTTCCCGCTATACCCTCCTCCCCTCTTGCCTCTGTCGGCCCTCCATCTCACTCTCTGTGTTCGCTCTTTCTTCTTTTCCTCTTATCGAGCTCGGCGTAAAATAAGCTCGGGAAAAGAGGAGTCAAACAACATCATAAGAACCACGGCCAACTGTGCACGCGAAGTCATTAAGAATCAGCCTGGTTACGTCTCGGTGGGACCAACTCTCTAAATAAACTCACATGTAACAAAAATCAACAACATCAAAAAAAATCAACAAGAAAAAAAAACTAATCAACACTCATGCTCACATAAGATAAATAACACGGGTGTCCCGTCTACCCAAAAAGTCTCAATATCCTCTCCAGCTTATCGCTGCTCAACTCCACAATCACAATCCCTACGCGTGCGCTACACACGCTAACCTACATGCTCCCCTCATCCGCAGCTACACGACGCTTGCCAGTGCATTCCGTGCTCGCAGTGCTCCCGCTGGGCCTCGTAGCATGTCTATGTGTCGTTCGAAACTCGTGCGTTCGAGATTTACGCCACATTGCCGGCTGGTCCAAGGACGTTTATCTACCAGATGATACGGTCCAATTCGTAAGTTGACTCACATAGTCGCGAACCGCGGAGCTGGAGAACAATAATTACCGGATGATTAGTGTTGACCATACGCACTATCATGCTCCGTGACTCAGTTTCCGCCATGGAGTTCTCACAGCCCCGTGTGTACCATAACTGCAGTAAGTAAGGACCTTTGTTCGGAGGCCGACTCGTATTCATCATATGATCTTAGTCTCGCCACCTTATCGCACGAATTGGGGGTGCTACCGTGTGTCGTGCCGGACTACAGGCAAAACCACATACTATGACTCCAAACAGACGCGCGCTCCTTGCAACCCATGTCAGGCTGCCGATCCTCCCCCTGGCGCACAAAAGGTCTTATGACTACTGACGTCTTGCCCCCATCAAAGAACAGTTAGGTCATGCCTCGTGCTGAGCTGTAATCCCGATGGGGCAAATGTCCGGCCCTCAGCATCGTGAGTGTCATAACGGCATTGACGACTGACACTGTGCGAACACGAGTACGGCAGTGCAGCTGAAATGTGTTGTCCGTCGCCACAGCCTCCTTTCGGGCGTCATGTCCTTCTCATGCTATCACTCCCTGTGCTGGCACCAGCACGACTATGACTGCGCACTGCCATCTACAGCAGAGATCGACTGCTACTCAGACAACTGTGTCCCGCAACGTCAGTACGAGCATCGTCGCTGCTCGGATTCTAAAGCCGCAAGTCGGAGTTAAAAAAAAAACAGACACTACATACACACTCGCCTGACTGCATCTGCTCAGCCTAGTCACTCGTGCCAACGAGCGACACCCCTTCGCGTGCGGGGGCTCTCCTCCGCGCACGGCTCGCCAACGCTCCTGCGGGTGTTTCGGCTGCCTCTTTCTGTCTTAATACCCCCTACTGCACATGGAAGAGAAATACAGAAAAAACTTAAATCTATCTTACTATTTCCTTCCTCTCCTTCACACACAATGTTCATCAAATATAAGCTTGGTCGTCACTACTAAAACCCTTTAACCAACACGCCCAAAGACCCACCTCTTCTTCAGTCATCTAAAATTTGGTCCAGACATCATGAGACATCCATGCCAGCTGTGGACGTCTTTCAGATTCGGGAACGATTCACATTATCACATTAGCACGTTAATAAACCCCGGACCTCTTGTAATCAAGCTCTAAGTTTCACTTGAAATGTCCATCCGTCGATTGTTTGCTTGTGTGTGTGGGTATGTTGTGGTGTTGTGTGAGTGATTGTGTGCTAATCTAACGATACTGAATGACGGGTCTATCACCAGAATTGCTGATCGTTCTGATCAGAAAAATTCATCAATTGATTTGTCCTTAGTAACTCCGGGTATTTTTCCACTTTGCACGTGGAATGTCATTCAGTCACCACTGGGTAGTGACCATCTTCCTGTTGAAGTTCAGATCTTAGTGTGTCCAGAGAGAGACTGAGCATACCCTCGGACATACAAAATACAACGAAGATAAAGCCAACTGGGACCTTTTTGCCCAGACTCTAATTACTGGTTCTCTTAAGCTCAATTTTAATCATAACATAGAATCAGTAGAAGATCTTGAAAACAATTATGTAGATTTACGAAATCTTATTCTGAGAGCAGCAGATTGTGCCATTCCAAAGATTAAGTTTAAAGACCATCCAAAGAGAGCCTCAAACCCTTGGTGGAACTCCTCATGTGAGTTTGGGGCCGTAAAAATGAAAACAGAGGCATTTCAAAACTGGATGAATAGTCGTCATTCACAGCCACCCCAAGTAGTAAACGAACTCCACTGTAAATACAAAATTGCTAATAACTATAGTAACAGAACAGTAGCTCTTGCAAAAAAAAAACAGTATTATGGTAATTTGATCATGACTTGCTCTAAACATCCACATGACGTTTCTAAATTATGGAAAGAAATTAAAAAAATCAAGGGTACATTTCATCTCCCTCAGCCTGCTCTGCATGTTAATGATAAAATTTATAGAACTAACAAAGAAAAGGCTGAATTATTAGCAGAAACTTTTGCTTCAATGAGTCAGACTGAGTGTTTATCTCATCTGAACAAATTCGTAGAACATTGAGCAGACTAATATAGAAAGTAACACTTTTATATATAAACACAAACTTAACAACAATGCATGAACTCTGTTTTCGCACTTAAACGTGTATAAAACCGGGTAAGATATCCACTGGTTCGGATCCTATTTTCCTATAACATGATTAAGCATTTTCCTGAGAGTCTGTTATCAAAGTTGTTGGAGTTCTTTCAGATTTGCTGGAATACTGGAATGCTCCCTACAGATTGGAAAAAAGCTACTGTGTCATCCCAATCCTTAAACAAGGAAAACCTAAAACTCTTCCCTCTAGTTTTCGACCTATTTCTTTAACACCCTCACATTGGAAAACTTTTTGAAAGAATCATGAAAAACAGAATAGAACATTTCCTTGAAAAAAATGGAGTCTTGCCTTTATTCCAGGCTGGTTTTAGGAAAGGTAGAGGAGTCACAGACCACATTGTCCACTTATCCTCAAATGTGAAAAAAGCTCTTGCCAAGCGTCATTCGACCCCTTGCAACGTTCTTTGATGTTCATAGAGCCTACGACGATTCAGTATGGCATTCTAAATTGTTGTACAAGCACATGAAGTAGGAATACGAGGTCGTTTTTTTTTTCGTTTTTTTTTTTTTCCAATTTCTAAAAGCTTTCTTATCGGACAGAACTATCCAAGTCAATCTACATGGAGCTTTATCAAACTTCTAAGACTATTAACATGGGTGTTCCCCCAAGGAAGTGTAATCGCTCCAACACTTTTCTCGCTAATGCTTTACGATATTAAACAGGTTAATACAAAAGGTGCCACATTAGCTCTATATGCAGATGATATTGCTCTGTGGAGAAATGTAAACTGCAATTTTTCCAAACAACAAACCAAAGAAAGAAAATCATTGAACAGTATCAGGAAATAGTTGACAATATTTTTCATTACATGAAATCAAATGGGTTTGGTTTATCTGCTCACAAAACGGTCTTTGTCTTTGTTGTCTTTACAAAGAAAACAATTGCGTTTGAAGGCAGAGAAGCTATCTCTATAAGGGTTGATAATAATTTGATATACCCAAGCAAACAAGTTAAGTTTCTCGGAGTAATCTTCCACTATAAACTTTTTGGAGTAAACATATAAATTTCCTTGTAGAAAAGGCTAGGAAAAAAATTGGTTTTATTACGTGTTCTTTCTGCCATACCTCTGATTAACTGGGGATCTAATCTCGTCTATGTCGCCTCAGGGTTAGTTCGTTCAATTCTGTCATATGGCCAAGAAGTTTTTTTTTTACAGCTGGAAAGACAGATTTACACAAGCTTACCAGTATTGACTCGTTAGCCTTTAAAATTGCATTA
>JADBJO010002217.1:195000-197500 GCA_016801955.1 Conus betulinus
CAATTTCTAAAAGCTTTCTTATCGGACAGAACTATCCAAGTCAATCTACATGGAGCTTTATCAACTTCTAAGACTATTAACATGGGTGTTCCCCAAGGAAGTGTAATCGCTCCAACACTTTTCTCGCTAATGCTTTACGATATTAAACAGGTTAATACAAAAGGTGCCACATTAGCTCTATATGCAGATGATATTGCTCTGTGGAGAAATGTAAACTGCAATTTTTCCAAACAACAAACCAAAAGAAAGAAAATCATTGAACAGTATCAGGAAATAGTTGACAATATTTTTCATTACATGAAATCAAATGGGTTGGGTTATCTGCTCACAAAACTGTCTTTGTTGTCTTTACAAAGAAAACAATTGCGTTTGAGGCAGAGAAGCTAGCTATCTCTATAAGGGTTGATAATAATTTGATATACCCAAGCAAACAAGTTAAGTTTCTCGGAGTAATCTTCCACTATAAACTTTTTTGGAGTAAACATATAAAATTCCTTGTAGAAAAGGCTAGAAAAAAAATGGTTTATTACGTGTTCTTTCTGCCATACCTCTGATTAACTGGGGATCTAATCTCGTCTATGTCGCCTCAGGGTTAGTTCGTTCAATTCTGTCATATGGCCAAGAAGTTTTTTTTACAGCTGGAAAGACAGATTTACACAAGCTTACCAGTATTGACTCGTTAGCCTTTAAAATTGCATTAGGACTCCCCGATGGGCTTCAATTGATTTGACGTACAAGGAGGCTGGTGTGTTACCCTTAAATGAACACAGGCTAAGTTGCGCCTGTAATTTTACAGTGAGGGCTAGAACCATCCCAAATTCAGTAATGACTGAACTGGATGGCAGCACGTATATTTCAAGAGAGATCCGTAACAAATCGGTATACATGTCCCTAGGTGATTATGTTTCCCCATTGTTTCAGAACTGCAACCTGTCTCTTGATGGTATTGCCCAGGTTCCATGTTGTTCATACCCTTCGTGGTTGTCAGAGCAGGCTGAAATAATCTACTCTTACGGAGATTTAAATAAAAAAGATAATCCTCTGTTACTATCATCCTATGCCAAAGACTTGATAGACAGGAAATACGATTCCCATCTACACATTTTCACGGATGGTTCTGTTTTAGATTCTTCCGATGTTGGGGCTTCCTTTGTAATACCAGCGCTTAGCATCAGAAAAGAAATTCCATATTACGAAAGGATGTTCTATATTTACAGCAGAGTTATTTGCTATTTTGAAAGCACTAGATTTTATACTTGACATGCCGTTATACATAGACAAATACTTATACTATCGGACTCAAAATCAGCGCTTACGGCTTTACATTGTCAATCAAAATCTAGTCGTTCAGACTTGGTGTGTGAGATCTTATTTCTCATTCATCAGTTAATAACCCCGGGGTATCGATGTAACTCTGTTATGGGTTCCAGGGCACTCTAGTTTACGTGGCAATGATTTAGCTGACTTTTATGCTAAGGAAGCTGCAAGAAATAAATCTGATGTTTTGAATTGTGATATCCTTCTTTTTTCTTCATCTGAAGCTATCCACATTCTGACAAGTTCAATCTGGAACATAAGACAGATACAATATCTGGAAGATTCAGCTCGGAAGCACAGATGGGATATGACGAAACCAACAAGCAAATGTTGTAATCCTCCAGGGCCAATCCCAAATCGTACCTTGTACATAGGCTGCGGGTTAATGGTGGTTAGGTAGGTATTTAAAACCGGCACCTGCTTGTGCATGTGGTCAGACTCTCGATATCCCTCATTTTTTATTTGACTGTACTAGTACAAAAAATCACTTCAGCTTTCAGCCTCTTCATGATAAGATGAAGTCCTTCAAGCTTCCGTTGACTTTGTCAAGTGTTTTTTTAATCCCAGTTATGAGAACGGCTGGAGCCTGGCAATGTTGGCTGTTTACTTATTAAATCTCATCCACTTGGAAGATATTTTTAATTCTTCCACCGCCCCACCCTCTCCTCGATGCCCTCCCCCCCCTAACAGGTTTTGTTGTTTGTTTGTTTTTTAGAACCAATTCGCGAATTTTTGAAACGTTAAAATCTTATTCAAGGCATATTCCATATCAGTATGGTTCGGCGTCTAATTTGCACGTAGAGCAAGGCCCCCCCCCCCCCCCCCCCCCCCCCCCCCCCCCCATCTTCCTCCCTCTTCTCCCCTTCCCCAATCCATATACACCCATAAGCTGTTCGACTCTTACGAGTAATATGTCAGCCAGTTCCATACTTTAATGACCCTTGACTACCATGTAATGGATATACATGTAGTCACACAGAATTGGTGTTTCTGAATTCCGGTATATATGGGCTCTGTGTGTGTGTGTGTGTGTGTGTGTGTGTGTGTGTGTGTGTGTGTGTGTTATGTTAGTGTATGTAGAAATTATCTCCTCTATAGGCTTATTGCTTTGATGTTTGGACAAACGAACGAATGAACGAACGAAGTTTAATGCTGTTAGGCTGTAAAAGCCCTTTAAGCAAAT
>JADBJO010002217.1:202500-212500 GCA_016801955.1 Conus betulinus
AATGGCTACAAAATTGCCATTGCCATTTTTGTTTTGTTTTGTTTGTTTGTTGTTTGTTTTGTCTTTCGAGAGAAGACTGTTGATGTCAGCCATGTTTTATTTCTGAGGCAGTTAGTTTGGCGCTTCTCCTTGGGAAAGCCTTAACTAAAAGAAATTCACAGATATACTTATCTGTGCAAACACAAGGAGGGCCCCCCCCCCCCCCCCCCCCCCCCCCCCCCCCCCCCCCCCCCCCCGATCCCCCGCTCTTTGCGTGGGGAAAGGTGCCGAAACTGATTAACAACCCACATATCGGAAGCGACATGTGTGTGAAAGCAGGTTCCTTTGCAAGTTTTAATGGGAAGTGATAGAGGACACAGTTTGATCTCACTTATCTCCCACAAATATTGAAGGTTCCTGATTGGGGAGGGTGGTGGGGGGGGGGGGGGGTTCACGTAAAATAGGAATAAAGCACTTGTTTGGACAGGTTAACATATCTAGGAACTACTTTTTGGAGGAACATTCTTGACTGAGGGAAACATTTTCTCTGTTATATACAGTACGACAGATCTGAAGAACAGATTATGTGTGTTTCATGGTGTGCAATAGACCCTCTATGCCATGAATCTGAAGGACGGATTAGTTGTGTTAGATGCTGTGCGATAGATCTCTGTGCCATGAATCTGAAGGACAGATTAGTTGCGTTAGATGCTGTGAAATAGATCTGTGCCATGGATCCGAAGGATGGATTAGTTGTGTTACATGCTGTGCAATGTATCTCTGTGCCATGGATCCGAAGGACGGATTAGTTGTATTAGACGCTGTGCAATGGATCTCTGTGCCATGGTTCCGAAGGATGCATTAGCTGTGTTAGATGCTGTGCAATGGATCTCTGTACCAAGGTTCCGAAGGATGCATTAGCTGTGTTAGATGCTGTTACAGGCTGTACAGTCCTGTTAAGGAAGAAATTTTCCGCCTCTCACTTCTGGTCTGACTGTCGAAAATACAACGTGACACTCGTTCAGTACATCGGGGAAACCTTCAGATACATTCTGGCTGGATCCCCTGTGAGTGTTGGCTTTTATTTCTCCCCCTCTCCTCCTTCTCCTCCTCCTCTTCTTCCTCCTCCTCCTCCTCCTCCTCCTGCTCCTCCTCCTCCTCCTCCTCCTCCTCCTCCTCCTTCTTTTTTCTCTCCTCCTCCTCCTATTCCTCCTCCTCTTCTTCTTCTTAATCTTCTCTCCTCCTCCGTTTCCTCCTCCTCCTCTCCTCTCCTCCTCCTCCTCCTCCTCCTCCATCTTCTTCTTCTCCTATTTCTCCTTCTCCTCCTTCTCCTCCTCCATCTTCTTCTTCTCTCCTATTTCTCCTTCTCCTCCTTCTCCTCCTCCTCCATCTTCTTCTTCTTAATCTTCTCCTCCTCCGTTTCCTCCTCCTCTGTCTCCTCCTCCTCCTCCTCCATCTTCTTCTTCTCCTATTTCTCCTTCTCCTCCTTCTCCTCCTCCATCTTCTTCTTCTCCTATTTCTCCCTCCTTCTCCTCCTTCTCCTCCTCCATCTTCTTCTTCTTAATCTTCTCCTCCTCCGTTTTTCCTCCTCCTCTGTCTATCCTTCTCCTCTTCCTCCTCCTCCTCCTCCTCCTCCATCTTCTTCTTCTCCTATTTCTCCTTCTCCTCCTTCTCCTCATTCTTCTCCTTCTCCTCCTCCTCCTCCTCCTCCTCCTCATCTTCTTCTCCTCCTATTTCTCCTTCTCCTCCTTCTCCTCCTTCACCTCATTCTTCTCCTCCCCCTTCTTCTCCTTCTTCTCCCACTCGTCTTCTCCTCCATCTTCTTCTTCTTCTTCATGATGTTGTCTTTGTGAGTGTGTTGACCTTGTTGTTGTTGTTGTTCCTGTTGTTGTTGTTGTGTTGTTGTTGTCTTCTTCTTCTTCTTCTTCTTCTTCTTCTTCTTCTTCTTATGATGTTATTGTCTTTGTAATTGTTGACTTTATTCCTCCTCCTCCTCCTCCTCACCGTTTATGTATTCCTGAACCTGGATTTGTAAATGTAGAACATAGCGCATGAAAATGACACATGTTATTTCATCACTTGTTATAATTGTATCTTTGACTGATAGTTTCGTGACCACCACCACCCCCCTCCCCCCCCCCCCCCCCCCCCCCCCATTCTACCCCCACCCCAGCCCCCACCTTTCTGTGACTTCAAGACTGGGAATTTGTTATCAGCATACGCTGGACAGTGTGCACAACGTGAGATGCGCGTACGGGAATGGGCTCCGCAAGGACATCTTTGAGGACGTTCAGAAACGGTTCCGGATCCCGCGGATTGTGGAGTTCTTCGGCGCCACGGAGGGCGTGACTGCCATCTACAACATCGCCAACAAGCCTGGCGCCGTGGGTCGTATGTCGCCTGTTTTGGTCAGTTAGACTTCTGACAGTGCTGGACTGAAGGAGGAGGAGGGGGGGGGGGGGGGGAGAGAGATAGAGGGAAGGGGGGGTGGGGGGAGGAGAGAGAGGAGAGCTCGAAAGAGGGACAGAAAGCGAGGGGTTGGTAGGGTGAGAGGGAGAGAAAGAGGAGGGAGGCAGGGAGAGAGTGGGAGAGACAAAGGGAAAGAGAGAGAGAGAGGATGGGGAGAGAGAGGGGAGGGAGAGAGAGGTAGGGGAGAGAGGGAGGAGAGAGAGAGGGAGGGGGGGAGAGAGAGAGGGAGAGAGGGAGAGGAGGAGGGAGGGGGGGGGGGGAGGGAGGGAGGAGAGTGACAGAGACACAGATAGAGAGAAAGAGACGGAGAGAGAGGACAGGAAGACAGGGAGGTGATAACGTAAGGTGGAGAAAACAGCCAAAGCTGTAGATTTCATCTCCACGATCCGTGACTCCAGGGAAAGGTGTGGAAAACTTAAGTGAACAGTTCACATTGAGAAGAGGTTGACTTTGCAAGGGAGATCACTCTCGCATCCAGTTGTAGGAAGCACGAATTATTTCGCCTCTCTCACATCAAATGTTTAGGGATCCCAATTGATTAGGCGTGAGTTCTCTTGCCAAGTATGATGAAAGACCTTCTTTGGACAGGTAAAATAGTACATATGAACATACTTTGAGTTGGAAAATTCCTTTTGCTGGGGTCACACTTTGATTGAGGTGGAGAGGTCTGCAAAGACTTAGTAGAGGTCAAAGGTCTTCCGGGTGCCCTTCCAGTTACATTGATGCATTGGTTGTTTCTTTCTTTAGATGACCCAGCGTATAAAAAAAAAAAAAATAAGCGAATACAAAATCTTCAGAGCTCAATTATCTTTCACCTACGACGATTACGGGGTCTTGAATTTTAGTGTATCTCCTGCTTTTTTTTTTATTTATTACTTGCATGACTTGGGCAAAAAAAAAAAGAAAAAGAAAAGAATCCACTGCATGAGCGACACATTAACATCTGGGTGATACCTGACACTGAGGCAGGACTGCAAAGAATGGGTGATAACAATGTTTCATTGAGAAAAAAAAAAGAAGAAAACACACACACACACACACACACACACACACACACACACACACACACACACTCACACACACATACACACACATACACACACACACACACACACACACACACACATCTTTAAATGTTCCGCTTGAAAAAAACACTTAATTAAATTACACATTGCGCGCAGAATTGTATCTCCTGAATGCAAGCGTGTAACTGCATGTGTTTGCACACAAAGAGAAGAACAGCTGGTTGATTTTTTCGCTGCATGTATGATTGAACGGAGAATTTTTTTTTTTAATTAAAGTTGTTTTTCTCGGATGCTTGACAAAGCTCGTCTTTTTTTTTCTTTTTCTTTTCAGAATTTTTTTTTTTTTACCGTTCTTTTTCTTAGTTTTGTTTGGTTGATTGGTGGTTGGTTGTTGTTGTTGTTGTTGTTGTTGTTGTTGTTGTTGTTGTTGTTGTGTGTTGTTGTTTGTTGTTGTGTTGCTGCTGCTGCTGCTGCTGCTGCTGCTGCTGCTGCTGCTGCTGCTTGATCTGCCCATAATGTCGAGTCTCGTGGCGGATTATTCAGCGCCAGTACTGTGTGATGTGATCAGACTGGATGGAGCCAGACTCCAAGGTGCTGGTCCAGTACGATCTCTCCACCGCCACCCCCATCAGAGACCACAACGGTCGGTGCATCAAAGCCAAGCCTGGTCAGTCGACAAGGTTTAGAACTGCATTGCAGTGGAGAGCTGGTGGTAGGAGGAACGCTGTAGACAAAGGAATTTTCAGAGAAAAGATGCGGGATATGACCATGGCCAGCCACACCAACCTCTAAATAACTTTCAGGACAATGAGAACGAAGAAAGAGCAATCACCTCTCAGTCTTCTCAAATTCGGGGCAAGATGGGCGGTGAATTTGTCATTGTCCTGAATGTTGGCTATCTTGCCTGAAGCAGACCTAGGAGGTTGAAACGCGTCGCGCTTTATCATGTAATTTGCTCGTGCATATTAACCGGAGATTTACTGAAAATTCCTTTTAAAATTTGCTTCTGTTTCCGCCTGCAGTCACCCACACTTTGAAACTAACATCGCCGCATAGCGATTGGTCATTTATGTTATAATAGTTCCTTCGATATATATATATATATATATATATATATATATATATATATATATATATATATATATATATATATATATATAGTCAGTAGTATATCTTCTGGCTTTTTTTTTTAGAAAAAGTGCTCAACCATATGGGAGCAGCTAAAATAATGATTAAAAGTAAATCTTAAAAGCTGGGATAACAAACTTGTTTCGAGGTCCTTCCTCTCTTCAGATCCCGAGCCAATCCCCTGCTATTGACCTCAATTATATATATACATGTTTTGAATTGTGTGCATATATAATTGAGGTCAATAGCAGGGGATTGGCACGGGATCTGAAGAGAGGAAGGACCTCGAAACAAGTTTGTTATCCCAGCTTTTAAGATTTACTTTTAATCATTATATATATATATATATAGAGAGAGAGAGAGAGAGAGAGAGAGAGAGAGAGAGATAGATATATATATAGATAGATATATATATAGATAGATAGATAGATAGATAGATAGAGATAGATAGATAGATAGAGATAGATAGATAGATAGATAGATAGATAGATAGACAGACAGACAGACAGACAGACAGACAGACAGATAGATATGGACCTTCACCTATCATTACATCTTAGATTTGCCCTAAGGTCTGCAAAAAAAAATGTGATGTTCTTCGCCCCTGTCGGTCGTCTATGAAGATTTTCAGTATTTTTTTTTCCTCTGTCACTTAATGTCCGCTCTTTATGAAGCCTACTAAATTGAAGAATATGTATGTTTTCCTCTGCCGTTCAGCTGTTCCACCGACTGCTTTTGTAAAATCTTCCCCGACAGGAGAAGGGAAAAAAAAGAAGAAAGAAAGAAAGAGGCGGACCCGAAGGTGCGGGTGGGACCCAGACTGAATACTGTCCTCAACTGCCGAACCAGCCAGCTGGGAGCAATCTTGCACCATCTTGGAAGCCTGCGCAGGTACGCGCAAGGTATTCCATTAAGACGGTCAAGGGACATTATTGCTCCACACAGGAAAAAAAATTGTGTTTTCCTCCGTTATACAGCTGTTGAAGAATACATACAGTATTGAGCAGGTCTTCATTATCGACAATTCAAATCCAATTTTAAGAATAATTCTTAGTGAGTCCTCCAAAAACAAGGACACACAAATTAAACTCGCTTCAACCTCTTAGGTCTTCTTCAGGGAAGATAAAAACAACATTCAAACAACGAAAAGGAAGAACGAGCAGTCACTGATCCTATGTTCGGCGCAAGATGGGCGTTGGATGAAGACCAGGCCTTTGGGAAGGGGACAGGGGAAGTTACTCTTGATGATCATACATTATATATACTAGTATCATTGATTTCATTATCACAACTTAATGTATTGCTGATATTTCATTCTACCATTTCTCCAGCCTCCTATATCATCACTGTCATTATTATTTGATCATAATCATGTTCATTATCATAGCTATTCAAACACTCAGTAGATTCCCTCTTTCCCATAATCTGTTACTTCATTCTCTCCTTTGTTTCTTCCTATCCCCTCTCCCTCCTCCTTCCTCTTCCTCTCTGCCCTCATTATTATTATCAGTGCTATCACGTTCAAACATTCTAAACCAGATATAAGGCAACAGCTGTCTCATGTTTTACAGGTGAGACAGGCCTGTACATGGGCAGAGTGCCCGATTGCCTCCAGCAGGAGGGCACCTTGGTGGTGTACAAATCATCCCAGGAGGCCAATGAGGAGAAAACTGGTGCGCAATGCCTTCAAAGATGGAGACCTGTACTTCAACTTTGGGGATGTTTTGTATCTGGATTACGACTACTTTGTCTATTTTCATGACAGAATAGGGGATACGTTCAGGTAAGGCTATAGAATGTGTGTGTGTGTGTGTGTGTGTGTGTGTGTGTGTGTGTGTGTGTGTGTGTGTGTGTGATTTTGTGTGCGTGTGTGTGTGTGTGTGCGCGCGCGCGTGCTTGTGTGTGTGTGTGTGTATGAGTGAGTGACATGCAGGTAATATGAATGGGACTGCCTTCAAGCTAGACTATGATGGTTCCCATATACTACTACATTTACAATTTAAAATCCTCTTTTTCACTACCGTTTTCTTTCCCTCACAACCCCTTTCCCTTTTTGAATCTTTGCCAAGTCATTGTTGCACATAATAGGCTTGGCTTCGTGGACAAAAATCATGAAAGATGTGGCCCACGCCGACTGCAGGCACGCTCATGGCTGACCAGGCCAGTGCAGGACAGGCAGGCCTGGCCAAGCAGCTGCAGCAGTGCAGGTACAGGTGCGATTAGGGTTTGATGTCATGGTAACACGGTTCTTGCTTCGGCGCTTTTTTTGTCCTCAAGGGTCCCTGCAGGAGTTGTCGAAGAGGGAGACAACTGCGTTGATGGTGTGAGGCCACGTGTGGCGTTCAGCAGCTAGCGAGGACCACTGAAGATGGTTGATATGACGAGCACCGAGCGCTTTTGTCACTTTGTCGGTGCCTAGCTGTCACGATGGCTGTTGGAGAATTCGTGATTCACGGTGATCTCAGGCAGGTGATGATCCTCCGTTCTGGAAACGTGCCCTGTCCAATGTAGCTGGGACTTCAGTAGCTTGGTTTCAATGCTGGTGAGCTCCACCCTGTTCGAGGACATCAATGTTGGTGACAAAGTCCTCCAGTGAATACTGATCGACAATGCAGATCGACAATGTGGAGTTCAAGGAGACTCAGGTGGTGCCGGGAGATCACCGACGACTCAGAGTTCACGCATGTGATTGTTTTGAAATCTACTTCCTGCAAAATCATGTCAGAGTGGAAGAACAGGCAACAGTGTGCTGCGGGGCTGATTTTGCAAAATCATGTCAAGTGGAAGAACAGGCCGCAGTGTGCTGCGTCCTTGTGACATAGCAAAACATGCTCTGCGACGTCCTTGTGACATAGCAAACACATGAAGTGGTGGTGAAAGGGTAAAAACGAAAGCAAAGAGAGACATGGCGATACAGGAAATGACGAAAGGAGAAGATGCCGGGAGAGGATCCAGAAAGCAGCCTAGCAAGGCCAGCAGGGTGACGTAGGAAAATGCACTCCAAAGAATTTTCAGCTGAAACGACATAATTATGGCACATGGCACTGTGAAGGATCAAATTCGCCTTAGGATCTGTGTATGACCTCACCTTCAAAGCCAGACCTGGTGAAACAGGGGGAATCAGAAAACCCTGCATGTCCGCTCTGTCTAGGGGCAAGCAAACAGTGGAACATGTCCTGAATGTATAGTGCTAATCCAAGATACATATGGAGACTCGAACAGGTAGTTCAAGAGAGCGCGTGATGTTTCATACTGCCAGGGAAAACGCTGAGCCACCAGAAGCCCCAGCAACGACGTTCTGACTCGGCAGGAGGAGGCCACACATCATGGCCCGGACGAGCTGTGACATCGTGAGCATGGAAAAACGGGATGTGTTCTGGGTGGAGGGGATGACTGGGAGTGCACAGGGGACCTTCCTGAATGGGAAGATCATCCAGAGATCATCAGAAAGAGTGGCATGAGACCGGATGTTGTACTTCTTTAGACTTTCCAAAACAAACGACTCCGATCGAACTCACTGTGCCAGAGAAAAGCAGACTGGAACAAGCTCATATCTACAAGACGGAGAATTGTGCCAGTCTACCCAGCAGCTTGAGAGAATCTGGCTTCTTAGCCACCAAAGTCCACGCCATAGAGGTTGAGTAGGGAGGGTCGTGGGTTTCCCAGTTCATGATCTCATGAAACAGTTCGCGATTACTTGCAAGAAAAGGACCATAACCCTTAAGGCAATGGCAGAGCGGCAGCTGAAGAGAGTTCCAGGTGGTTCTAGTCTAAGAGAAAAAAAGCAAACTTCATGAGGCTTAAATTTTCGACTTAGAACAGTCGTTCAATAGTTATGTAGGCAAGTCATCTATGGAAACAGATGGGCATTTAGGAGTCATGAACTGGATGCAGCCTGGCCCCCTTGGCGTATGAGTTCAGGACCGAAACGCCTGTCTGAATAGAGTTTGGTCTCTGAAGACCTGTTGTCAAGCAACCCCTAAGGTTTTTCCTGTTACTATTATGTTTAGAGGTCGGCATGGATTTCTACCTGATTTTGCCTAGGACAGCTTCCTTGTCGCCTCAGGATCTTTCAAATGAGCTAAATGCTCAAGGGACGTCACTTTAATGTCTTATCCCAAAGGCAAAGGGCATTATTGGGACCTGTGCTCATTTACAGTCAAGAAACGTCTGAGGGCCCCGTACGCTTACAGCAGCACCGTATCCTTACAGCGGTCCCAAATAGAGTATTTTGCGTTTATTTTTGCCGATTAATCACAAACTTATGTATTGTAATCAATATGCTGAGTGCAGAATCCACTGCAAAGAAAGGATATGTTTGAAGAATGTAACGACTTCTGTAAGGAAACACAATAATGCGTCATCCCCCCACATGATTAGTGAATGCTACAAAAGTATCATCTGCTTTTCGCGCGTTCAGTGAGATGGGGTGTCACTGCGTCTATCGCACACTAGACACTCAGAGAGACAAACCATGAGACAGAGCCCACATCGTAGTAAGTACAATAAGCAGCATCTTCCCCAGTGTGGGAATTTCACTGAAGGCACGCGCTGGCTTGAACTAGCTTCTGTGACGGACAACACGTACCATGCACGCGGCTGTGGGAAAGAAATGAGTAGGCTACATCTGCAAAGGGGTGTGCGTTGCTGTTAGCTTACGGTCAGCCGTTAGTGTAAGGGGCCCACTAACAATTCCTATGTGAAATTATTTTGAAAGTAAAACACATTATGGTGTCATTTCATTTGGAAGTTACAGATCCTGTCGCTGAACGTGACAGAAATGTTGATGTTTGTGTAGGTGGAAAGGGGAGAACGTGTCCACCACAGATGTGGCCAAATGCGTTGACCACACTGGACTTCATTCTGGATGCCAATGTGTATGGAGTGACCGTTCCAGGTAGGGGTGCTAACATAGACCTGCTGAACTTGCCCTTGAGTAATGAGATATTTCTGTAATCTTGACAAACAAACTTTGTATATTAATAAGCTAATGCTGAAATAAATTACAGATCAGAGCAATGCAACAGCAGAAATAGCGAAGCGAAAGCACAAGACTAACTGCAAAGAGGTGTAGGGAATACTGTCAACATTTTGAAAATAATGTAAGTTACTATGATGTGAGCTTAACCCAGCTGAGTGAATCTGAATCTGAACAGTCAGAGTCATAACTAACGAGACAGGAAATCACAGACGTGTTAAAGAAAATGCTAGATGTTAAGAGCCCAGGAAAGGTAGGAACCACGGATAACTTTACCAGTTTGTTTTCAGGATATTGGTGATGTGGGTGTCTGATCTTTTAACAACAGAAATTAGAACTGGAACTAAGTAACCAGGGGAATAATTGGCTTCGGAATTAATCATGATTCCACAAAAAAAAAAAAATCTCTAAGAAATCGACA
>JADBJO010002217.1:215000-230000 GCA_016801955.1 Conus betulinus
ATTGCTTTGTGTGTACCTTTCAGCAGTCGTCTGCTTTGTATAACTTCAGACTTGATTTTTTCTCGACATGAATTTAACAATAATTGGGCGTGGTTTACTGTCACGTTTTTGTCCAACTCTGTGTGCAATGCTAATGTCTGCAGCGGATTTGTGGTCAAAATGTAGGAGTTCTCTGATGAATTTATTACTTTCTGTTCACACTCCGTTATGGATTCGTAAGTAGTATCCGACTCTATTCCAAGAAAACGAACAGAATCCCTCCTCTGGTATTGTTCCCAGTCATTTATTTTTTCTTTATGTTTGGATGGTGCTTTTTAGATTTCTTACTTCGTCTTGTAAATCTTCCACATCTTCGTTGTCTTCCAATTTAAGCTTCAGTCTATCGTTTTCCTCCTGAAGTGCAAAGATGTCACTTCGTAATTTTTCGAAAAGTTCAGAAATTTGTTCGGACAGTCGAGACTCACTGGCCTCAACTTTGTGTTTTAATGTATTGAATTTTTCATTAATTGCCTTTTCAAGGTTAGTTAACTGTTCAGCAATGCCGTTTGTACCCCCACCTCTAACCTCAGTATATGTTTTATTCATTTCTTCGGTCGCCATTTCTTCCGTTCCGCTAACAAACGCTCTCAAAGTCTTTTGACCAGGTAACGATTCCGATCTTTTTTTTTGCTATTTTTTGGTCTCTCCGAGTTTTCGATTGATCCAGAATCTTGAAAAGCGCTAGGTTTGTCAGACGACCGATTTTTTCTTTTACTCTTTGAAGGCATAACTAGTCCCCAGCCATTTAACTCGTGTTCACTGACTTCAGGAGGAGTACCCCAGCTGATCAAGAGGGAAAAAGTTAAAAAAAAAAAAAAAAAGAAAAAAACACACACACACAGAAGACAGCAGCAGGGAACCTATCTTCCCTCAAGCACAACTTGTCACAATTCGTCTTCCGCCAGCACACATCGTCGGATAATCGTTGTCACGAGTATATACAAACTTTATGATCACATTATTGTCACATTTCACTTTGTAGTTAATTTGCAGTAACATGTCGAGATGAAGGGGTTACACTCGAAGCTTCATTTTGACTTCGGCAGAGCGACAAAGCGACACGTCCTTCTCCGTCGACGGTGAGCGAAGTTCTCTAGATCCCAAGATCTTTGACAACATTATGACGTTGGCATTGTACTGCTCCCATACCACTCAACCTGCACACATAGATCCCAAGATCTTTCGACAACATTGTGACGTTAGAATTGTACTGCGCCCATACCACTCAACCTGCACACATAGATCCCAAGATCTTTGAGAACATTATGACGTTGGCATTGTACTGCACCCATACCACTCAACCTGCACACATAGATCCCAAGATCTTTGAAAACATTATGACGTCAGAATTGTATGTTTAAAAGAATATTAACATTTAAGATTAAACAATGTAACAACAAGAGTTACAATCAACATATAGTAAACATACAAGAGACGTAAGGCAAGT
This sequence comes from Conus betulinus, assembly GCA_016801955.1. NCBI lineage: Eukaryota > Metazoa > Mollusca > Gastropoda > Neogastropoda > Conidae > Conus > Conus betulinus. The sequence continues at coordinate 216,487 of JADBJO010002217.1, forward strand.
AGCTGTAACTAAAATCCTATAAGTGTCCCACAGAGCAGGAATTGAAACTAGACATTTTAAACATACAAACACTCCGTTTGTGTGTGTTTGCGTTCGTGCGTGCGTGCGTGTGTGTGTGTGTGTGTGTGTGTGTGTGTGTGTGTGTGTGTGTGTGTGTGTTGTGGTGAGAGTGTGTGTTGTGTTGTGGTGTGTCTGTATGTTGTGTGGTGATGGTGGTGGTGGTGGTGGTAGTGTGTGTGTGTCGCGTTTGTGGTGTGTCTGTGTGCAGTGATGGTGGTGGTGGTGGTGGTCGTCGTGTGTGCGTGTGTGTGTGTGTGTGTGTTTTTACTTTTCTGCGTTCCAAAATCTGAAAGAAAGAGAGGAAAAAAGGTGTGGAGGAGGGGGAGGGGAGGGGGGGGGAGTAGGGGGGGGGGGGAGTAATCTGACTTTGATGTATTCCGAGCTTTTTTTGAGAAGAAAGTTGGGTTGAGACAGGGTGAGGAGTGGAGGGAGGATGGTGTCTTCTGGCCTTTCCGCATTCCAAACTGTGAAACAAAGAGAAGGACGGGGGGGGGGGGGGGGGGGGGGGGGGGGGGGGGGGGGGGAGAAGGGGGGATGGGGGGAGGTGGGGTGGGGGGGGGGGGGGTGGTGGGGCATTTCAACCCGGGGGAGAAAGGGGGGGGGGGGGGGGGGTGGGGGGGGGGGGGGGGGGGGGGGTCTGAGAGGGGGGGGGGTCTGCATTTCAAACCGAGATGAGAAAGCTGGGAAGAAGTGGAGGGGGTGGATGGAGGGGGGGGTGGGTGGGTGGTTGGGGGGGGGTGTGATGGGGGGGTGATGGGGGGGGGGGGGGGGGGGGGTCGGGGGGGTGTGGGGGGGGGCGGGGGTGGGGGGGTGATGATGGTGCGGGAGGAGGAGGGGAAGGGTGAAAGGGGGGGTGGGAGGGGCTGGGTCCTCTGACATTTCCAAGCTGTGAGAAGAAGGAAAGCTTGAAAGAAAGGGATGTGTGGAGGGCGGATGGGGGGTGGGGGGGGGGGGGGGGGGGCGGGCGGGTAGGGGTGGTGGATGGGAGGGGAGGGGGGGGGGGGGAGAGAATCGTCTGACGTTTCTGCTTTACGTCCTGTGAAAAAAAAAAAGAAAAAGGTGGAAAGAAAGGGGAAAGTGTGAAGTGAAGACGGGGGTTTGTCTTCTGACCTTTACGCTGTCCAACCAATGAGAAGGTAGCTAGAGAGAAAGAGGCGGATGGGGGGTGGAGGATAGGTGGGGGGGGGAGGCTGGAGGGGGGAACTTCTGACCTTTCGGGAAACCAAGACGTGAGAGAAGAAAGTCAGAAAGAGAGAGGCAGGGAGGGATGAAAAAGGGGGGGGGGGGGGGGGGGGTGTCTTTTGACCTTTTCAACTTCCGAAACTATGAGAAGAAAACTGGAAAGAAAGAGACTGAAAAAAGGGAGGTGGAGGGAGGGGGCTTTGGTTGATTTTTTTTTTCTTTTTTCTTTTTTTTTTTTTTTTTTTTTTTTTTTTTTTTTTTTGCATTCGAATCTGACAGAAGAAAACTGAAAAAAAAAAAGAGCGAAGTGGGGGAATAGAGGATGGTGGAGGATAGAGGGTGGGGGACATCTTCTAACCCTTCTTCAATCCAAAGCTGCTGTGAGTTGAAAGCTAGGAGAGAGAAAGAGGGGAGTGGGAGGGGGGGATGGAGGGGGGGGGATGGGAGGGGGGGATGGGGATCTTCTGACCTGTCTTCAATCCAAGCTGTGAGAACAAAGCGGGGGGGGACAGGGGGGGGGGGGGGGGGGGGGAAGACAGAGGGGGGGGGGGGGGGGGGGGGGGGGGGGGGGGGGGGGGTCTTCTGACCTTTCTGAATTCTAAACTGTGGGAAGAAAAAGGTTGGGGAGAAAGGAAAGACGGGGGGGGGGGGGTGGGGACGGGGGGGGGGGGGGAAGGGGGGGGGTCTTCTGACCTTTCTGAATTGTAAACTGGGGAAAGGGGGGAAGGCAGAGGGGGTGGGGGGGGGGGGGGGGTGTCTTCTGACCTTTCTGAATTCCAAACTGTGGGAAGGGGGGGGGGGAAGGAGAGGGGGGTGGAACGGGGGGGGGGGGGGGGGGGTGGGGGGGGGTGTCTTTCTGACCTTTGTGAATTTTAAACTGTGAGAAGAAAGGGGGGTAGGCAGAGGGGGTGGACGGGGGGGGGTGGGGGGGGGTGTGTCTTCTGACCTTCTCTGAATTCCAAGCTGTGAAGAAAGTGGGAAGAAATCGGGGGAAGACAGAGAGGGTGGACCGGGGGGACGACATGGGGGGGGGGGGGGGGGGGGGGGGGGGGGTTGTCTTTCTGACCTTTCTGAATTTAAACTGTGAGAAGAAGGGGGGAAGGCAGAGGGGGGGGGGTGGACGGGGGGGGGAATGGGGGGTGTCTTCTGACCTTTCTGAATTCCAAGCTGTGAGAAGAAAGCGGGGAAGACGGGGGGGGTGTGTGGGGGGGGGGGGGGGGGGGGGGATGTGTCTTCTGACCTTTCTGAATTCAAGTTGTGGCAAGGGAAAGCGGGGAAGGGGGGGGGGGGGTGGGGGGGGGTATGGAGCATTGGCGGGGGGGGGGGGGGGGGGGGGGAAAATTGTGGGGGGGGGGGGAGGGGTGTGGGGGGGGACCTTTGTTCTGAGCCCGGGGGGCGGGGGGGGGGGGGGGGAGGTGGGGGGGGGGGGGGGGGGGGATGTGTCTTCTGACCTTTCTGAATTTCAAGTTGTGGCAAGAAAGCAGGAAGACGGGGGGGGGGGGGGGGAGGGGGGGGGGGGATGTGTCTTCTGACCTTTCTGAATTTCAAGTTGTGGCAAGAAAGCGGGAAAACGGGAGGAAGGGGGGTGAAGACAGAGGAGGGTGGGACGGGGTGGGTGGGGGGGGGGGGGGGATGCGTCCTTCTGACCCTTTCTGAGGTTAAGTTCCAGGCTTGTGGGAAGAAAGCAGGAAGTACAGAGACAGAAGAGGGAGTGGGGGTAGGGGACGGGGGTCTGACCTTTCTGAATTCCAAGTTGTGAAGAGGAAGTAAGCTGGGAACAAAGGGGAGATGTGGAAAGGGGAGATGTGGAAGGGGTGGTGGAGGTTTCCTAAACATTGGTGCATTCCTAACTGGTCAAAACAAAGCTGGAAAGAAAGGGAGGTGAAAGTAGACCGGGGGGGGGGGGGGGGGGGGGGGTGGGGGAGGGGGGGGGGGGGGGGGGGGGGGGAGCTGGAGGGGGGGGGGGTCAGGAGGAAGAAGAGGGAAGGAAGAGGGAAGGAGGAGGGGTGGGGAGGGAGAGGTCGTCTGATCTGTCTGCATTCTAAACATGTAAACAGAATGCTGGGAAAGAGAGAGGACGAATGGTCTTGTGATCTTTCTGCATTCTAAAGCTGTAAACAGGAAGCTGGAAAAGAGAGAGGAGTAAAGTCGTTGTGATCTTTCTGCATTCTAAAGCTGTAAACCAGAAAGCTGGAAAGAGAGAGGAGGAATGTCTAGTAATCTTTTTTGCATTCTAAAGCTGATGTAAACAGAAAGCTGAAAAAGAGAGGAGGAGGTACGTCTTGTAATCTTTCTGCATTCTAAAGCTGTAAACAGAAAGCTGGAAAGAGAGAGGAGGAGGAAGTCTTGTGATCTTCGGTGTGCGAAGCTCTTAAGCACAGAGAGCATTAAAAAAAAAAAAAGGGGGGGGGGTGGGGGCAGGGGAGGGGCAGGAGAGGCGGAAGGTGGTGGTGGAGGTTGTGGAGAAAGGACAGGTGGTGGTGGTGGTATTCTTCCTGTTCCCCAAGCAGATCTTGTTTTGTGTGTGTGTGTGTGTGTGTGTGTGTGTGTGTTGTGTGTGTGTGGTTGTGTGAGATTGTGTGTGTGTGTGTGTGTGTGTGTGAGAGGTGATTGTGTGAGTGAGAGAGATGTGTGTGTGTGTGTGTGTGTGGTGTGTGAGAGTGAGAGTGAGTGAGAGAGAGAGGAGAGAGAGAGGGAGAGAGAGAGAGAGATTGAGAGTGACGAGTGTTTGCGGAGCAGTTTGACACTCTGTGTGAATGTGATGGTGTGTTGTTGTGTGTGTGTGTTGGGAGTGTTGTGTGTGTGTGTGTGTGTGCGAAGAAGTCGTGAGAGAGGAGAGAGAGAGAGAGAGGTTTGCGGTAGCGGTAGCAGTTTGACAACTCTGACGAATGAGGATGGCTTTTATAGCACAATAGAAAACACAAAAAAGGTAATGAAAAGAAAGTCTTCTTGTTGTTTCATCAGACAAGTAAAATAATGATTGATCTATGACAATAAAGTAAAATGCGTTCCAGTACCCCCCCCCCTCTCTCTCTCTCTCTCTCTCTCTCTCTCTCTCTCTCTCCACGTGACTCTGTATGTGTGTGACTCCTGTGTGTCTGTGTGCGTGTCTGTCTGTCTGCCTGTCTGTGTCTGTCTGCCCTGCCTGCCTGTCAGCCTGCCCGTGTGTGTGTGTGTCTGTCTGTCTGTCTGCCTCTAGGTGTCTGTGTCTGTGTCTGCCTATCTCTCTCTGTCTGTGTCTGTGTGTGAATTGCGAATATTTGTCGCTTGTCATGATACTTAACGACAAATAAAAATGAACTGCCTTTGATACTGAGCCGTATTGCTTAGCTTTAATTTAAGCGATCTCAAGTTCAGCCAGACTATTGCAATGATCTATATGTACTTTAAAATGGTGAATTAGCTCTAGCTCCACGACAATCCTCCAACCCTTCTCCTTTTCCCCTTCTGTATGTGTAGTCATTATCAATTCTACAACTACTATGGTCATACTATCACCAACAGTCTAGTAATCCTTTCTTTATTTCTTGATATTTTTGTCATCATCATCACCATTATTACTATTATTACCACCATTATTATCATGATCATTATTACCCCCATTGTCCCCTTCCCTACAGCCTCGTTCTCATACAAACGCCCCTCTTGCGCCGAGCATGAGAAGATAAGTGATTGCTCGTTCTTCGTTTTCATTGTCCTGAATGTTGTTTATCGTGCCTGAAGAAGACCTGAGAGGTCGAAACGCGTCGCGCTTTGTCTTGTGATTTGTTTGCCTCCGTTTGTTTGGCGGACTCATCACTAAGAATTCTTTTTAAAATTTTGCTCATGTGGACAAAAAAAATGCACCTGCTATCTGGCCACATACATGTAGATATTATAGACAGGAATAGAGCCCAAAGTTCGTCAGATGCTTTATACTGATGCACACTGCAATCAGTTTTATTACTGCCCTGTCATTGAAGTGTCTACTATGTATTACTGTATTAGACGGCTTGCTGTGCCTTTTTTTTCACTTCATTTGACGGTTTGGTTGCCCTTTGTTTCTCCCTTTGGCACGGGCTCTGGGGTTTTCATCAGAATAAATATCGTGAGATAAATCTCAGCGTGCGTGTGTGTGTGTGTGTGTGTGTGTGTGTGTGTGTGTGTGTGTGTGGTGGTGGTGGTTGGTTGGGAGGGGGGGAGGGGAGGGAGCGTGCGTGCGTACGCGTGCCAGCGCGCGCGCTCGAGTGTGTGTGTGTGTGTGTGTGTGTGTGTGTGTGTGTTGCCCTTTACACAACGGGCGCCTGTCTGGGTAGAGCTGACTGAAGAGCTGCCCACTGGCGCTACACTCATTCGTTTCCCGCGTCGTTCACCCCTTCAGTCACTCAGGTTTTCATTCATACTTTCATTCGTTCGGTGCATGCTATGCGTCTTTGTGTCATCCATACCAACGGCTAAAACTAGTCTTCGCTTCCGAAAGTTGGTGGTGTGATTTTACTTGTATGCAAGATGTTGCGCGAGCGTTTACACTCGGAATCTTAACTTATGGTCTTATTCGGAGGACTTCGGGGACGTGCAGTCTAAACCAACATTGACTCCAACGGAAAAAAAAAAATCCCCCAATACCGAAACAGTCCGGCGAAAATTCGAAACCCACAACCCCAGAATTTTCAGGAATACGAGCCCAACGCTCACCACATTAGTTATCCGTGCGTTGCCGGGGTCTTCACCATCTGACAGCACAGTAGGATTTGAAGGCGGTACATTCTCTTTCTTTTTTTTTTTAACTTGTTAACTGATCTGAGGAATATCTTCAATGTTTGCTAGGTCTGTAGCTGAAAAGCGTAAAAAAACAATTGCGCCCGATTGTACTAATTCTCTCCCCCCCCCCCCCCCCCCCCCCCCCCCGATTTTGTCTGCTGCGGTAATGGTTTCGCTGCTTATTGAAATTCGTTTCCTATGACATCCTGGTGATGTGAAGAAGACGCTATAGTCAGCAAGAAACTACGTCATTTGATGTCTTTTAGTTTTTTGACGTCATAAATACGTAGATGACGTCTATCAGAGAAAGAGCGTTTTCTGGAGAAAGCAGCAGCAGCAGCAGCTGTGCCGCCCGACGTGTTCTTAGGTTTTTTATATGCAGAAACTGAAAGAAGCTGTCTGTTGTCTTTTATGATGTGGATCAAATCTCACGGTGAGTCTGCAGATATGCTCTCAATACCCAGCAGCTGCAAGAGATGAAATTTCCACACCGTCTAACAACTGCAGATACAGATACAGTTCCTAGGTAAAACGTAAAGTAGCCGGTAATCATTAAGTATCTGCAGATATGGAGACAGTTCCTAAGTAAGATGTGAAGTAGCTAGTGCTCTATTACATATTATAGTAAATGATAAGGTGGAGGGTGTACAAACATATTTCTTCTTCTTTACCTTCTTCTTGTTTTTGTATATGGGCTTAACCAGCCTTTTGCACGGATATTCAGAGTTAATATTTTACTTCTTTTTTTTTTTTTTTTTTTTTTTTTTTTTTTTTTTTTTTTTTTTTTTGTTTTTTTAAAATGAGTACGCAGTTGCTAATGTAAACACAAGTTTAATGCCCTATCTGGAGGCTTTAATCATTCCAATTTCTCACAACGAATCACACACACACACACACACACACACACACACACACACACACACACACACACACACAGCGTTCTTCAGGTGGTAATGTCATCAGACGGATTGTTTCACCAGTTAATAACTCAGTACAAAAAAAGTGCGCGAAAAAAGGCATTTAGAGAACGGTTTTGCAATTTTCCTGGGTATCCCCGCGTATGTATACCGCCTTTTGAAGCAAAAGGATTTTGTGTCGTGCTTTCAGTGCAATTACCTTGCAGAATGTAGTTGTTCTCGATCACATCCCTCATCCCCAATAAGCCTATTCCAGTCGTGGAAATAGCAGGTTATTTAATCTTTTCAAGTGAATCAAATTACTCATTCCTATAACTTGCTGAATCCTCATCCGACCTTTATTTGATACAGGGTTAAAGCAAGGAACAAAATTTTGTTCATAAAAACGAAATAGAAGTATACGGAGATATTTTAGTAGGGGTCTCTCTCTCTCTCTCTCTCCTCTCTCTCTCTCTCTCTCTCTCTCTCTCTCTCTCTCTCTCTCTCTCTCTCGTGTGTGTGTGTGTGTGTGTGTGTGAGTTAATACAAGATGACTCAACACTTTTTATTAACTTTACTGGTATGTTACTACTTTGCTACGTACATTTTGTGACCATGTGAAAAAATGGAAACTTAAAACGCCCAATACACGCGCGCGCGCACGCACCACACACCACACACACACACACACACACACACACACACACACACACACCACACAAACAACACAACACGGCACAACACAACACAAAGATATTCCTCAATCCTTTGTATTTGATGGAAAGATGCCATCTTTGAAAAGAACGTTGTCATTTAACGAGGGGTTTGAAAAAGGTGGGTCCTTTAACTCCGAGACTGCTTCAAAATATCCACTAGATGGCAACACAAGTGAACAGAATTACAAAACAAAACCAACAAGAAAACAATGCACCAGATAGTGCCAGCGGGACCCAGAGAAATACTCTCCTCAACTGCCGAGCCCAGCAAGAGCAATCCTGCACCACCCCTGCACGCTTGCGCTGTTTTCATGTAGAGTACAGGGTACGCATTGGGCATCCCATTAAGAGGTCAAGGGATGTAACTGTTCCCTGGCAGATATTATGTGTAACCACCAGATGTAACGCAACAGAACCTTTACGGAAGCGTCCTCAAGGTTGTAGCAGCCTGTAGTTCATGACTGCAGAGCCTGACGGCGAAACACTCCACCATCAAGCGAACTGCTGAGCGCATTCCGCAGCCCCCACTCGTTGCTGTTTCGCTAGACGCTTGAAAATTTTCTCTCTCTCTCTCTCTCTCTCTCTCTCTCTCTCTCTCTCTCTCTCTCTCTCTCTACTTTCTTTCTTCATTTTTTCTTTCTAAACCTGTTCAGGGAAGGGAGGTGGGTGGGTGGTGAGGGGAACCGAGCGAGAGGGAGGGAGGGGAGTGTTCTGTTGGGGGTACACAATAGTCGTGTGTGTCTGATCTGAAATGGTTTTTTGTTGTTGTGGTTGTTTGTGTACTGTTTGTTTGTTTTTGCTTTGATATGTTCAACAGATGTTGGGAAAGCAAATTATCCTTTTTGTTCGACATTTGAGCTGGCGAACTTTTGCTTTTTTTTTTTTTTTTTTTTTTTTTTTTGGGGGGGGGGGGGGGGGAGGGGGGGGGGGGGGGGGGGGGGGGGGGGGGGGGGGGGGGGGGGGGGGGGGGGGGGGGGGGGAGTGGGAGGGGGGAGTCTCCCAACCTCCATCCGCTGACTGTAGTGTTTTAACGTTTGTTACAAAGCTGGCCAACTTATACTCGGAAAAGTCTGGTCACAATATTTTGCCAGTTTTTACTTTAACTTCTTTAACTTCTTCCTTGCATTATCTCTATGCAGGCGGATAGTTCATGCAGCAGTACAGTGACTTTAACATTTAGTCGGTCATTTATTAAATTCATGACCTTTGGGCACTCTCAGTGGTATTACACCCGAATGTCAAAGTCAATTCAAAACCGTGTTCGGAAAAAGGAATTCTTCATTTTGGCGACGTAACTTCAACCAAGATCAAAACAAACAACTAATCATTTTCAACAAGGCTAGATATTATTCACCCAGCAAAGTAGCTGAAGGCCATGAACATCCTGAATGACCCTGAACAAAGGTCAAAGTCACAGAATGGATAAATTACAATCGTAAGACAGATAGACATGCATGTGGTCATGGTTTAGGACCTAGTGTTACTACAATTTGAGAAATGTATGAATCTTTTGTCTTTTTCTTCTGAGTCCAAACTAAATTATTACCAGCTGTCAGTCAAGTCTCAGATACAGCCAGGAACTGCAAAGTACTTTCTTTCTGGTCACGAGGAAGCATCTTCCTCACTTGAAGAGATGAAATGAAATCTAAATAATGAATAGTTCAAATGTTTTGCTTTTGATCTTAGCTGACAGTTGACGAACTCAGCTTAATTAAGGATTGTTATCCATTTCTCTGGTAGTTTTGTTCGATCCTACTGGAATTTTCACAAGATCCTGATGGGATTTTCACAAGATCCTGATGAAGGTTTCACAAGATCCTGACGGAGTTTTCACAAGATCCTGAAGGAGTTTTCACAAGATCAAGGCGACACAGCTTCTCGAAAGTTAAGGTTTGCCCAGTCGTCTTAAGAACAAACTAAATCGGACTGTGGTCAACAGCCGCCGTGGCGAAGTGGTTAGCGTTGCGGGACTCCGGCTGGGAGGTCGTGGGTTCGAATCCCATCAGAGTCATGTGGGGTTTTTCTGCCCCGACCGGCTCCTACCCAGAGTTGAGTTTGCTGCGGACTCAGTTGGGAAGACTGGGATCACACAGTCGAGTTTCATCCACTTAATAGATGCGTTTCTGAGAGTGTTTGCTCAAATTTCCTGACCAACACTGCAGGTGCCTGTATTTCTCGGGCCTGGTTGACGCCGGTATATATTATGAAAGGAAGCGTAGAGTACAGCCCTGTCATGTAGTCTCAGACCGAAATGAAAATCCGTTGCATTATCTTAATCGTCCTCATTCTCATCGACCAGCATCAAAAAAAAAAAAAAAAAAGTCAAATTCTGTGGCCCTTCATGCCCTGCTCTCCTGGTGACCTCGATGCGTATGTTAGATCAGAACAGGCGCCACTGAACACCACCGAAGTGACTCGGCAACAGTGCAGTGTGTCCTCCGGTGGGTTGCCTCTTGACGACTTGACATTGACTGCTCTCTGTGGATTGCCGGTGCCGGGGCTGCGGCGGGGCCGATCGGGCTGTGGCTGGGACGGGGTGTCGGAATGAGCGGCGTGGGTGCACTGCCTCTGAGGTGGCGTAGGGGTTGGGACAGCAACAACAACAAACAAACAAAAAATAATAAAAATAAAAAAATAAAAATAAAAACTTTTAAAAAATCGGACTGTGGTCAGTATTTTATTATGATGCTGAACAATTAGTTATTATAACATAAGGTATAGCTAGGTAATCGAGATGAACATTTCTTGTCTTATTTCAGATGTGATCTCTCCGAGGCTAAATCAGAAGAGTCATAGTATATTTTGTGGCAGTTTGTTTAGAATCACTCGAGTTTGGGAAAAATATTTCGTGTGACTATCTTGTTTTATCCCCCCCCCACCCCCCCCCCCCCCCAAAAAAAAAAAAAAAAAAATAAAAATAAAATAAAAAATAATAAAATAAAAAAATGAATCGTCGAAACATGACCGAGTGTAATCAAATCGTCCCCCCCCCCCCCCCCCCCCCCCCCTCTCTCTCTCTCTCTCTCTCTCTCTCTCTCTCTCTTGCAGCTTGTGTCCATGATGGGTGAGTCAGTGAGCAGCATGACACGTGCAGTGAGGCGGCCGCTGTGGCTGGCACCGTTCCTGCTGCTGTGTGTGGTGCCGGCTCCCCCGGTCCTGGGCATGGAGCTGGGCGCCATCATGAGGGCCTTCATGGGCTCCCAGCATTCCCAGCCCTGCCCCCCCGCCCTGCCAGTGCGGCACGCTCCACGCCCAGGACCTCATGCAGGACGAACTCACCAACTACCTCCCGTCCATGGCCGCTCACATGGATCCTCTGCTGGAGCCCGAGCTGCGCTCCACTGTGGCCTTTATGACGTCATGGCTGGGCAACATGGCCGACCTCCAGTGCCGTCTGCCTGACCCTGGGGACCGCATCAATCTGACCGAGGTGCTCCAGGCGTCCACGTTGTCTTTCAAGGCCGTCCACATCTCCTGTCCGTCTGGAGGCTCTGTGGTGGTCTGGCTGGGGTCTGTCTCCCTTCGACGCCCTTTCTCACCGTGCTGCACCTGTCTGGCTGTGTCTTGGAGAAAGCGGCGGATCAGCAGAAGGTGGTACTGCCTCCCAACCTCTGGGTTCTGACCTACAAGGATTGCCTGCTGAAACGGTCACCAGTCTGGATTTCAGCCAGGCTTCCCAGCTCCGAACGTTTTCTTTCACCCACTCCAACCTGTCATCTCTGCCTCCACACTGGTCCGATCACGTTCTGGAGAATCTTCTGTTTGTCAGCCTGGCTCACAACAATCTGAGCAGCTATGGGTGTGAAATGAAAACTCAACAGCTCAAGGCGTTCAATCTGGACTACAACAGGTTTGAAGCCTTGCCGAGCTGCGTCTTGAATGGGTCAAAGTATACCACTCATCTCTCTCTGCGTCACAACCAGATAAGCAATCTTCAAGAGCTGTCTGTCAACAAATCAGAGACCGACCCTTCAGCGGTACCTCAGGTCACCCATCTGGATCTGGCCTATAACCACGTGGAACATCTGCGTGCTGTGAAGGAGATGAGCAGGCTGATGGGGCTGGATCTGAGCCACAATCACCTGGAAAGTGCAGCCTCCGACTCTCTCTCTCTGCACCCCCACCTTGTCTGGTTGGACCTGAGCAACAACTTTCTGGAGCATGTGACTGAGGGTTTGCTGAGCAGCCTGATCAGCCTGAAGCACATCAATCTGAGTCACAATTCTCTGCGATCCTTTCACATCGACCACGAGGCCCTGAGACCTGAGCTCATCACTCTGGATCTTCGCCACAACAGCCTCATGTATCCTCCCTTTGCGGACATGGCTTACGTCGTCCCAGGAAAGGTCAGAATACGTGCAGCGCACAACCCCTTCCTTTGTGACTGTAACGTACACCCCTTCCTTCAGCTGCACAACGTGGGGAACAAGGAACTTCGCCCAAAGCCCTGGTTAAGTTTCAGCAACATCTACAGAGTCAAGGACATCAGAGAGCAGCCGTTTGTGGACATTGATCAGCTGACCTGTGCTCGGCCATTGGAACTGAAAGGTGTACACTTGACTTCTCTGGATTTCAAGCAGGCCTGTCCCCTTCCTCGAGGTTGTCCCAAAGACTGCAAATGTGAGTTGGTGAAGAAGCCCACACCTCGCGTGTCTGTGGACTGTTCTCGCAGCGAGTCCTGGACAGAGCTGCCGGAAGGTCTGCCTTTCATACCGGACACTCCCCTGGTACTGTATTTCAACCAGACAAGGCTGAAGCGCTTGGATCATCGCCCTTATCTCTACCGCCTGAGGGAGCTTTACGCAGCCGACAGCAAGCTCAGCAGCGTGACCTCAGATGCTCTGGAGGCTCTGGAGAACGTCAGCGTCCTGGATCTCCACAACACCCAACTGAGGTCCCTGCCAGCCGTCACCCCAGAACCTGACCCTAGCTGCTGTCACAAACATTTCCCTGAGCGGCAACCCTTGGACGTGCGGCTGCCGTGACCTGTGGATGCCCAGCTGGTTATCCCAACACGCCAGCAGTATCCATGATCCCGATCAGGTTCGCTGCCGTTGGACTGGAAGGTTGGTGACTGAGCTCACCTCTGCTGACCTCAGCTGCGGCTTCTTGGACTACGTGCCTCTCACCATAGCTCTGTCTCTGGTTCAACGGCTTCATCCTCATCATCGCGTCGTTCCTCGTCAAGTACAAACTCGAGATCCTCGTCGCCTTTTACAAAAACACAAGCTTGCGACCCTTCGACATGTACAAGTACGATCAGAGCAGACCTTCCCTGTTCGATGTCTTCGTATCTTTCAGCGAAATGGATTACAAGTGGGTGGTGGAGAGTCTGATGGAACACCTGGAAAAACCGAGCCAGACCTTACCGGCTGTGTACTCAGCTTCGAGACTTCCCCGTGGGAGCCCCTCTGGCCGACAGCGTGACTTGGGCCATGGACAACTCTCGCTGCGTGCTGTTGGTGCTGTCACGAGATCTCCTGGTCAACGAGTGGTGGAGCTTGCCTGACGTCCGTTCCGCCCACCTCCGCCTGCTGCAAGAAGCCCCCGAGAAGGTTCTGGTAATCATCCACGGGCCTCTGGACGCTCGCTGCCTGGACCGGGAGCTGCTGGCCCACCTCCGCAGGCACGTCTACCTGAAGAGCGAGGAGCCCTGGCTGTGGTCCAAGCTGGACTATGCTCTGCCCAGGCCGCAGGAAGGCATGGTGATGTTTGAGCCCGAGCCTAGGGCAGCAAGCATCAGAGGAGGAGGAGGAGGATGTCTTGCTCTGGCCGAAGACTCTGGCACCGTCACAGAAATTGGAGGCTGCCTCCTGTCGGAGGGTCTGGCGGCGGGTGACGTCACCCCGACCAAAGTCTCCGCGCCACCTCAGGTGCATGCGTAGCTCGCTGCACGTGCAAACACTCCGTGCAGACACTC
>JADBJO010002217.1:240000-242500 GCA_016801955.1 Conus betulinus
TGGAGGAGGAGGAGGAGGAGGAGGAGGAGGAGAATTTGAAGTGCGGGAGAGATGGGGGAGCGGATGGAGGAGAGATAGAGACAGACAGACAGACAGACAGACCAGACAGACAGACAGGCAGGCAGGCAGACAGGCAGCAAAGACATAATGAAGGCCGCAGATATGTAACTGATGTTGGATACAAGTCATGGAGACCAGCTTGTCAGTATCAGAGTAATATGTATGATTTAGGGTGATGCAAAGTTACATTTCCGCACTGTTAGTCTCTTCTCTCTGCCTCCCCACTTGCCCTGTGTTTCTTCTTCTCTATGTGCATGCACTTCTGTCTGTCTCTCTGCTGTATGTTTTTTTTTTCTTTAATTCTCTACCCCCAGTGTGTGTGTGTGTGTGTGTGTGTGTGTGTGTGTGTGTGTGTGTGTGTGTGTGTGTGTGTGTGTGTGTGTGTGTGTGTGTGTGTGCGCGCGCGCGCGCGCGCGGCGTGCATGCGTGCGTGCGTGTGTGTGTGTGTGCGCGCACGTGCGTCCGTACGTGCATGCATGCGTGCGTGCGAGTGCTATGGCGTGTTAGCACCACAAGGTTTCATTTTTAGAGGAAAACATTTCATGCACTTAAACAAACAAAGAAACAGAACGAAAACAAAAACAAAAATCTAAAATAAAATGATGATAACAAAAAGAAATCAAGACAATCATCTTCTAAAACGCATTCACATTACCTCTTCAATCGTGAAGTACATCTTCCTGATCCAGATGTTGCGGGCCTCCCACTGTACGTGCATAGTCTCCCCTGGGACGAAGCCTCGTTTGGGAATGGAGACTCGTACCGCTACATTGTTGGCCGTACAAGGGAAACAACACACTGGTCTCTCTACTTCCTGTTCCTCCGGACACTAGTGAAGGACAAGACCAACAAGGTGAACAGGATGGGGCTTCCCACTAATCCCCTGGCAGTGCTTATACAGAGTTCGGGGAGGTCACGTACTTCGTTTATATTGAATTTTAAATAGAGGAAGCCTTTAATTCACTTGACTGCAGATTCATGAATAAATTACTTGTAGAATTCGGTTTTGGACTAGATATACGTAAATGGATACTTTCTATAATAATATTAAGTCAACTGTGCTTGTGAATGGCCAGGCATCGGGTTGGTTTCCTGTAGGTCGTGGGTGCCGGCAGGATGACCCTGTTTCACCCTACATATTCCTTTTGTGCGCGGGAAATCCTTGCCATTATGTTGAGAGATAAGAGAACTATAAAAGGGATCCATATTAACAATACAGAACACAACATTACACAATCTGCGGACGATGCAGAAATTATGCATGAAGGTGACAAAGTGTCTTTTGAGGAAAGTCTGATAACAGTTGATAGCTTTGGGAGAAAATCAGGTTTGATTTCAAACACAGAACAAAAAAAACAAGTGCTATGTGGATCGGACATAGGAAAAAAAATCGACGATTCGCTACATACAACATTTACGTATTCTGTGGAATCCACCACAGTTTTAAATACTGGGTATCATTGATCACTGATTACCAGTGATCTTACTGATTGTTAAATAAACACACAAGCTAGATTTCTTGAAAATAAAGATGCTATATAAGGTATGGTAAAAGAGAGACCGATTACTCCACTTGGCAGGGTGGGCTGTTTTAAAGTCTTTAAAACTGTTCAAACTAATTCATCTCTTGATTCTACTTCCAAATCCTCCCGATGATGTAATTAATGCTATTCAAAACTCAGTCTTTTTTGATTTGTTTGGGATAGAAAACGGGACCATATAAACAGAAAAAAGTATGGTTAAAACATAATGAATGGACATGATGTGTCAAGAATAAAAGAATATATATTTTTGTATTAAAACTTGCATGGATTGGAAAAATAAGAATATAGTCTCACAAGTGGAAAAGTATTATTTTGGCAAAATGTCCAAGAATGGATCGTCTGGAAAGAATTGGTTTTATTCTTCCTCTAGGCCAATTATACAAAAATAAATTTTGGATTGATGTATTTGAGGCATAAAAAAGAATTGGCCAAAGGATTATACCTTGTATTTCGAAAAAAAAAAAACGGCTTCCGAAAATATATTTTAGTAATGAAAATATAAAGATAAACAAAAACAAATTTTATCAATGTCTGTTCGACAAAATTATGTACACAATAAGACACATTATGAAAGAAGATAGCACGCTTTCGGCATATAGAAAGTTCAATAACAAATATGGACTCTGCATTGACTTTATTTCGTATACTAGATTATTAAGGGAAACAAACGGATATGTTCGGAAAACTGCAGTAACAATGAAATTAACAAGAATGAAGAAAGGTCTAAATTTGTGGAAACTTATCTGTTCAGTCAGCAGAGGGGCACACGTGTTTATTATGATGCCTTTCTATGTGACAACATAAACCCTGCTTTTTGCAATAAGTAGAACAGCAATTGAAATGGAATATCTTTTTAAAAAAGATAAAACAAACAAAATTTAAATGTTTCAGATTAG
>JADBJO010002217.1:255000-315000 GCA_016801955.1 Conus betulinus
CCCTTCTGCAGTTAGTGTATGATGTATTAAATAAGCGTTATTTTGCATATTTCTCTCTCTCTCTCTCTCTCTCTCTCTCTCTCTCTCTCTCTCTCTCTCTCTCTGTGTGTGTGTGTGTGTGTGTGTGTGTGTGTGTGTGTGTGTGTGTGTGTGTGTGTGTGTGTGTGTGTGTGTGTGTGTGTGTGTGTGTGTGTGAGAGAGAAGTAACGCTTGTTCAATACTCAATACAAAAAAAGACATTCTGCACTCTATCCGTTTTATATAATGTATTAAATAAGCGATATTTTGCATATTCGTATTTTGTAAGTTTTTTTCCCCCGTTCGTTTCATCATTTTTTTTTTTTTTTTAGTTCACGTCTCTGAAAGTCATCAAAAGATTTTTCACATGGAGTTAGTTGAACCATTGACACTGAAGCACTTCATAAGTTTAAACACACTGGAATCGATTTTTGTACGAGTTCAAACTGCAACAAAAGGCCGTTAAGTCGTTAAGTTGAATGGGTTTAAATGTCCTTGGCTCTGATTTGAAAAGCGCATGGTTGTGCTATGCGCTTCGAATGAGTACTCTTCATAATGGCACCAGAACTAACACTTTTTTTTTTTTTTTTTTTTTTTTCAAAGTGAGTGAGGACTGTGGGCGGAAATTTTAATACATTTTGAAAGGTATTTGAAGTAATTCCGCCAGATAACATGGACAAACGTATTACACGACAAAACATGACGCGTTTCGAGCTCTTAGGTCTTCTTGAGACAAGATAAATAACACTTAGGACAACGAAAATCAAGAACAAGCCATCACTTCTCTGGTCAAATTCGGCGCTAGATGGGCGTTGAATGAAAACGAGGTCGTTGAGAAGGAGACAATGCCAGTTAAAACAGTTATGATCATAATAATAATAATAATAATAATACTGATAGCTATAATAGTAATAATGATAATGATAAAATGTTGAAAAAATAATAAAGAGAGACTACTGCCACTTTTGGTGATAATGTGACAATGACAGTTGTAGTATGGGAGAAAGGAGAAGCGTCAGAGGATTGTCAAACAGCATGGTTGTAGTGGCAACAGTGTTAGCGGCGATGATGATAATGGTAATAATGGTAATGTTAATGATAACACTGGTGTTAATAATAAATGGTAATAGTAATAGTAATAATGATGATAATAGGGTGACACGGGGTGCAATCATCTTTCTGGCACAGTACACTAACACGTTCCAATCCTATATAAATGTGACGTTGCCATTCCACAATGACCTTATTCCCAGACGCTATGCGTTTTTTTTTTTTGTTTTTTTTTTTTTTCTCTCATAAGTTAGATTATTTTCTAAGAGGAATCAGTAGTCCAACGGTTAGAGCGTTTGCCTGCGGAGCTAAAGGTCGTAGGTTTGAATCGCTTGTAAAGGTGGATTCTTACGCGCTTGAATACCCATGCCCAGCGGTGAAAAGGGGTACCTGATTCATTACAGGGGAAGTGAAAGACGGCGGAAGGAGAGGGACGAGTTTCGCCTTCCATAATGCGTGTCACGGATACTTTGATACTGTCTGCCGCCCCTCAGACAGTCCGGCTATGGCACTTTAACATTTCAACAAAGTTTAAGAGTATATCTTAGCGAGTCCGCCAAAAACAAGGACAAACAAGTTACAAGACAAACACACGACGCGTTTCGACCTCTCAGGTCTTCTTCAGGCAGGAGAAACAACGTTCAGGTCAATGAAAGCGAAGGACGAAGCAGTCACTTATCTTCTCATATTCGGCGCAAGATGGGTGTTGAGTGCTTCAACATTTAGCTGTTTTTTTTTTTTTTTTTTTCTTTTCCATTTGATGCTAATTACGTAAGCGCAGTTGGAAGCACACTTTATTTTTTAAAAAATGTAATAAAAGGCACACATAAAGAACAGATATCAATGCACAAGAGTGACAGTATGTAGGCCTATAATTAAGTATCAAAGTCATGAAACACACGTCACGTCCATTCTTATCATAAATATATTACTACACTTAAAGAAAGTAAATAATGCATCCATATTTCATTATTGTAAATTTCCATGAAGACTCCAAAATCTGTTTTTAAAAAATCGAGAAAAAAAAGAGAAAAAAAACCTTCTAAAATCGCGGACACCATGTGAAAAGAAAACAAAATGTCACAGTGTAAGAATCGATATATGAAACCATTCTGACCGCTAGCTTACATCATTCATATCAATCGAGTACATACAATTAGTGACAGACTTATTGAATTAATGGCTTGACTTACTTTCGAGTTTCAGCCTTGACGTTTTAGTATGTAAATATGGGTTGTTGTTTTTCCTTATAACTCGTCTGCAGCTTTGATCTGGCTCCTGTGGTCGGCTAGGCTATAGACATCAAGCATATAGACACACTGTGACAAAACAAAGTGCAAACTACCACTTAGTCAATAAAACAATACAAAATAGACGATTCCCCCCCCATCCTCTCTCTCTCTCTCTCTTTGTGTGTGTGTGTGTGTGTGTGTGTGTGTGTGTGTGTGTGTGTGTGTAACAACTGTTTTCTTCTTCAGACCCCCACAGAAAAAAAAAAAAAAAAAAAACCCAGACAAAAGAATATGCTCAAAACAATATCTCCCTCATGGAGGTCAGCAGTGGGAACTTTCTTGCGCACAATACGTTATGATGATGACTTGGCACAGCTGTCTGAAACGAGTAGTTTCATCCTTTGTATCTGTTAAGACACATGAACAAACAAAGAAGCCAACCCAAGCTTACCTTGCTCTAAAGGCCACACACTCGCCCCTCAATCCATCTCCACCTCAGTACAAAACCGGTTACTGTGTCAGCGAGTAATAATTGTTCTGCGACTACCTGTTCTGGAAAGAAAGAGGCAGCATCGCGGTAAGCCAGTGTGGTGCCATCCGGCCTGTGATGTCTGTTTTCACCTGGGATGCCAGTTGGGGAATGATGACGTACGTGCTATCTATCGGGCATGCTGAAGGTTAGCACCGCGCGTCAGTCGGCAGGGCTTGCTTGCTCTGTATTGATTCCACTTGGTCTTTTAACGCCTGCCTTGGTGGTCAGAGCCCATGGAGAGAGAGAGAGAGAGAGAGAGAGAGAGAGAGAGAGAGAGAGAGAGAGAGAGAGAGAGAGAGAGAGAGAAGAGAGAGAGAGAGAGAGAGAGAGAGAGAGAGTCTAACTTTTGAATATGCACGTGTACGGACACAGACACAGAAACAGGCACACACACACACACACACACACACACACACACACACACACACACACACACGGAGAGAGAGAGAGAGAGAGAGAGAGAGAGAGAGAGAGAGAGGAGAGAGAGGCACACACACACACACACACACACACACACACACACACACACACACACACACACACACACTCGTCAACTCAGCCTAAAATACAAGACACCCCGAAAGCCCGAAAAAGAAAATCAGTTGGTAACTGAGCCTTTGTATGCACGTAAAACGGCCTCTGCTAAGGAGAAAACAGAAATAACTTTATTGATTGATCTGTACCAGAAGACACGAATGTCAGTTCATCTCTGTGTTCGTCATCACCGAGTTTTGCAATACTTCGGCAAAGCTTTATTTCGAGAATTAAAAATGGTTGTTCTTCATATATAGGGTGAGGAAAGGAAATCTTGCAACTGCACTAAAAACGAACAGTGCCCCTTAAGCAACACAATGCCTCGATAATAATATTTCTGTGACATCAGAACATGAAAAAGAAACATATGTAGGGATTACGGAAAACCACTTCAAAACCAGATATGCAAACCATAAACAGTCATTTAATAAAAAAAATACAAAAACCAAACAGAACTGAACAAATACATTTGGAGACTTAAAGACAAAAACAAACAAAAACACAAAAAAAATACTATATCTTGGAAAATCATAAAAAGAGCATCACCATACAATAACATTTCAAAAAGATGCAACCTATGCCTAACTGAAAAATGGTTAATACTATGTAAACCACACACTTTTGCAACTCTAAATACCAAAAATGAAATAGTAAACAACTGCAGGCACAAATGGAACGCGTTGTCGAAAAACGCACCCTGAACATTTACCTGAAACACAGAAAACACGTGCAGCAATCCGCACGTGCAAGCAGGGCCCTACAAGCTATATAACATCGGCGGTAGGCGACCCAAGCATTATCCTGATGAGAGCAGACAAGCTCGAAACGAATTTGTAGAGTTTTTTTTTAGAACCTCTTTTAATCACCTGGTTTTAATAGATGTTGATCCCCAAGGGGTTGAGCTCTTTAAAACACTATCAGGCGTTTTAGTAATATATATATATATATATATATATATATATATATATATATATATATTACTAAAACGCCTGATAGTGTTTTAAATATATATATATATATATATATATATATATATATATATATATATATATATATATATATAGATATATATACTTTAAAGAAATCATAACACTTGAACTGGGCTGCTCTCTAACACTTTATTTTTCATAAATTTTCGCCCTGTTTTGGGGCTTCTTCAGACAACTGCTATCACAAACTAAAAAGATATAAACAATATCCAGGCACGCACGCACAGCACACACACACACACGTGCGCGCGCGCACGTACACACACACACACACACACACACACACACACACACACACACACACAGAGAGAGAGAGAGAGAGAGAGACTACATGAACGATAGAAGATGTTCGGAAAATTTACAAGGGAGGTAATCTGTGTTAACGCTCACATTCAGCGATACTGCCTCCGCCGTTTTCAAGGGACAAGTGCCGCTGGTGAGCACGGTCATAATGATTTTTAGTCCACCAGTCTACTGAACACTTGAATGAGAGAGAGAGAGAGAGAGAGAGAGAGAGAGAGAGAGAGAGAGAGAGAGAGGCCAAAGCATAGGTATGAAATGATGCGCCTGTAGTGTAGTCGATGTCTCGATCGTCATCATTTTGTACGCTTCAAATTAAATCATATTTGACACTTTAGATCTGTTTGCTTGACCCATGAACTGAGAGAAGGTAACTCTCTATAATAACAGGACAGGCGTTATCTTCCCCCTGATTTTTTTTTTTTTTTTTTTTTTTTTTTCTTTTTTTCTTTTTTTTTCTTTTCTTTTCTTTTTTTTTAACAAGTCAGTTTTTTCTCCCCCCAGGTCAACCGATCAAAGACTAGAGGTGAAGGAAAGAAAAGATTACTGACAAGTGTCCCCTCTCCACCTCCTTTCCCTCTGCGGTAATACTCTATACATATCACTAGATATCATCAACTCAACATGGATCAGTCAACGATTAAATCCTGACGGATATCGCTACCATTGGCAAGAAAGGTTACAGCTTTTGGCGAATCCTATGTATGTATGTATGCATGTATGCATGTATGTATGTATGTATGTATGTATGTATGTATGTATGTATGTATGCATGCATGCATGCATGCATGCAAGTATGTGTGTATGTATGTATGTATGTATGTATGTATGTATGTATCTAAGTATGTGTGTGTGTGTGTGTGTGTGTGTGTGTGTGTGTGTATGTGTGTGAGTGTGAGTGTGTGTGTGTGTGTGCCCGCGCGCGCGCGTGTGTGTGTGTGTGTGTGTGTGTATAGCCTATATAGCCTAGACAGATAGCTATTTATAAAAATCCATGCATGAAAGAGTCCCATTGGAGGAATGAGAGGAACAAAGATGCGTTGAAGATCCACCGTCTGGACACCACACGTCAAAACTCTGAGAAGACACCCTCCAGGGAAGACTCTAGCACAAAAGGGTGAAGTGTCCACATACACTTCCCCGAAGAGGAAAGTGACCATCAGAATCCGTCCAAAGCGAAACAGCCGTGGCAGTTTTTCTATCAGACTGACCAACGCTTGTGGGCAAGCAGACATACATGTGGTACAGATAAACAATAAACACGGTTATGTTCTGTGGAGAGAGATCCTTGCAGCACAGGTCTTCAGAGAAGTGTTGAGATCTGTCGGGGTGAACAACAAAGACTCGTGGATGAGTGACAGGACTGCTCCTGTTTTACTCCAGTTATAGTGTGTTGTGCTTGTTTGGAGAGGGCGTAACAATTCAGTACATGCTGCTGCTTGCCCCCAGCCGATCGTGAACGGTCGTATCAGAGAGGTGGCCTCGAAGTCTGTACATCTACATAGATGTGTGTGTGTGTGTGTGTGTGTGTGTGTGTGTGTGTGTGTGTTTCAATGTAAAGCTGTTTTGTAATCATAGAGTGGATGTGCTTTATGTTGTTGTTCTTGTTGTTGTTGTTGTTCGATCTTTCATTTGACTATTCCTGCCCCCCTCCTCCCCGCTCCCTTCCTTGCGTCTTTGCATCAAAACTTCAAACAGCCGCCCCGATTTGATAAAACCTGAACCTGGGCTGAGATACACATTTGTTTCGTTGTCGTTCCGATCCACAGTCTGTGCGAATGGTTACACAAGTTCAAAAACATGGCGACTTCCACGGGTAAGTGTTGCTTAGTCAACCCTACCACAGGATCAGCATGCATGAGGCTTTTATTGCAATAATAATAATAAGCTTGACAGCATTAAATGTTGCCCGGCGTAGTTTCGTGACTCTCCTCAGTCTGATCTACTCTGTCATCTTTCCGCAGGAAAAAGACCCCTGATCTAGTTACTCGCAGTCCAATGAGACTGAAGAGAGTGGTCCGACTCGGTCAGTGTGTCAAAATCGGTGTTGAGCTGTTGAGGTTATCGTTACACACTGCTGCTGTCAGTGTCAGAGACAATGTTTGGACAGTTCTGTTAACAGTCGTCATAAGGACGAACTTAGGACAGCTTACGGGTGATGACTCTCGTCGACCCGTTTTGTTTGAAGTACGAAAAAGAAACTTTCCCGAACACAACTTGAATGCACGATGGGTTAATACTGGATAGTGGATATGCTATTATTGCTTTTTACTTACTTCATGCAGAACAGTATACGGGGGTAAATGTAGATGCTACCTACACACCCCACCCCCCCCCCCCCCCCCCCCCCCCCCCCCCCCCCCCCCCCCCCAACCCCCCCCCCCAACACGTCCCCACACACACACACACACACACACAGAGTGACAAACACATCGTTAAATTTGGCAACGTATTCAGAGGTCATGACCCGTATATGTGCTATTACTTTGGAACTATTTGTAGTTTTGCAGCACCGTTTCAGATCTATCCCTTCAAGCACAATCACTTGATTTTTCATTTAATTTCACTAGGTGGTGATCATACCAACTTCAACTGACAGATCAGTTTGAACAGTGTTTTGAAGTCCTTTGTGGGTTGGGGGGAAGGGAGGGGCAGGAAAAATTCTATCCCTTCTTCATCCACACTAATGTTTACTCACAGTTACCAGTATCGGTGTATGAACTGCAGTTTTGAATTAGAAGTCACCATTTTCTTTTGGAGGTGGTCTTGTATTAAAATTAAAACAAACACAAACAAAAGCAGACACAGAATTTATCGAAGAAAACAAGCTTTGAAAAAAACACATCTATCAGTATCAATCTATCAATCTATGTATCAATATCATCAATCTGTCTTCTAAGTTCTGTCAAAAGACATGCACACAAAACACACACACACACACACAACACACACACACACACACACACACACACACACACACACACACACACACACACACTCAGCTAGACTATCTAGATGTAGAGAGATGTCCTCTCTCTCTCTCTCTCTCTAATGTGTTTGTGTAGATATATATATATATATGTATATTATATATATAGTTTGAAAGATTCAGTGCTTCCAAGGGGCAGGGCACCACTCCACAACAAGAAGCAGAACAAAACATTACACACGACAGCACAGACAGTAAAACAGTTCTTATGTTCAACTTGTTCCTCCACCCAGGAGGACTTCAAAATTATGGCAGAGCTTTAGCCTTTTGGCTTGATCACTGGACAGAGAGGATATGATAAGGATACACAAAGCTAAAACTAAAAGCACTGTGTGTGTATGCGTGCATGTGTTCCATCCAGTGCTTTTTGCTTTGTGTATTCTTATCATATTCTCTTTGTCTAGTGATCAAGCCAAAAGCTCTGGCATAAAGTCCTGGGTGGAGGAACAAGTTAAACATATAAATTGTTTATGTAAAAACCACACACACACACACACACACACACACACACACACACACACACACACACACACACACTCACTCTCTCTCTCTCTCTCTCTCTCTCTGTGTGTCACTGTCAAAGCCGCCTGTAATGAAGTCGTATATAATGAATGCCGGATGTAACTAACTAAGCAAAAAGGTTGGTGCCAGCAAAAAATCCTTCTTCACATGACTAAAAATACGTCAGATGTAATGAAATCAGATGTAACAAAATGCCGCTTTATATTAGTTTTAAAAAGACATGGTTTTGGGGTCCTCAGCAGGCAATCATGCCAGTTATAATGAAGTCGTCGCTTATAGTGAATCATGTGTGCGGCCCTGTGAAGAGTTCAAGCAAGATATAGCAAAGTGGTTACTTTTGTGTTTGGAAAGGTTCTTGGAAATGGTTTGGTTCGTTTGCTGCAATGTATATTGCTTCATTGTAGTTCATATGGTCGCTGGCTCTAGGGATTTGGAGGAGTGTCTGCATAGCACATGAAATGTAGAAGTTTCTTTGCCTTCCTCTAAATAGAAATCACATGTTTATGCATGTCATGTGCTTGACTAGCTGCAAATTCCTAAGCTTGTTTCATTTTCTTACACAGCTTTACATAGGTAGATTAAGAGTACACAGTATTTTTAACTGTATGTTTGTTGTTGGGAAAACCTCACATCTGTAATTCGTAAGCAATACAATTGTATTCTAATGTCCTGTAAAGCAAAGTGCCTGTGATTGTCAAAGCAGGGGAGTCGTCAGGTCAAGTTCAGCAATTGTAGATGGAGAAGAGATGGTAGAAGGACGAGGATGGGGTGAAGGGGAAAGAGGGTGTCATTTCAGCATGGCGCCTGCACATTGCAAAAGTCTGTTGCTAAAGCGAAAAATTGAAAATTTTCAGGAGCTTAAGAGAAATCCAGCAAAACAGAAGAAGGTATTAGCAGAATATGAAATAGTGCTGCTGACATTTGTAACATCCTGGCTTCTACAGAGTATAAAAGTCAGTGCACATGCTGAGACCTATCGGAGAGAGTCAGATGGGAAGTTTGACAGAACGGCTGCACCTACATGTGCTTTGGTGCCTTTGTGTCATCATGTGGACTGCTGAGAGATGAGGATGAAAAAACAAATCTATCTTTTTTTTAGATCTTTCTCTTCACTGTTCTGTGTTCATTGTTGACTTTTCTTTTTATTTCGTGCAGTTGTGACAACAATCTGTCTTATCTCTGCCATCAGAGTCTGACATTTGAAGGATTCTTTTCTGTCCAGTGGCAACAATCAACCTTTTCTGTTTCACAGTGTGAGAATTTGATGGATTTTTTTTGTTTGTTTGTTTCATCCTGCTGTGACGACAGTCTTCCTTTTCTGTTGTTTCAAAGAATGGGAACATTAACATACCAGACATTATAACTGCCATTCCAATAACTGTGTATGAGTGACCTTTCGTGTACTGCTAGTAATAAAGAACTTTTGATTGTATACACTAAGACATAATAACACATCTGTGACCTTGGCTGCAGTGATGGAGGAAAGTAAAACATATATCATTATCTTTTAAAGACCTTATTCAGACACTAATTTTTTGGTTGTTGTGATTTCTTGTCACAGCGACAAGCACAAAAACTTGCAATCTAGTATGGTAGACTGTGTATATTTTAAAATCAATTACTTATTTCTTTTTCATCATTTCCATACCAGTGCATACTTCAACGACCTAACAGTGTGAAACAGTAAATGAACTATGCAAAGCCCCCCCCCCCCCCCCCCCCCCCCCCCCCCCCCCCCCCCCCCCCCCCCCCCATCCCCCCTTCTCCCACCTTAAAAGCATGGTGCTGTGTAATTTCTTCTAACAATCCATTCTCTGAAGTCTTCGGAATAATACAGTGAATTCTGTTCGCCTGTTTTACTTATTATCGGTTTCTAAACCTTCAAAATTGCAATATAGTCCTATGTGATCTGTTTCCTGTAATTTACAGCCATATTTCTGAAAAAAAAAAAAATCATTTTCATTTAAGTATATAATGGTTAGGAAACGAGCTTGATTTTTGTGCATGTATGCAGGCACAGAGAGAAAGAAGGAGAGAAGGTCGTCACACTGGATTTAACGAAACAAGCGGTCGTCACACTGGATTTAACGAAACAAGCATATAGAACTTCATTATAATATAACTGGTGTGTTGGTTGTAACGAAAAGCAGAGATATATTATGTATGTAATGAAGCAATTTTGAATGTACCGAGCGATTCATCATAAGTGGCTTTGACTCTGTGTGTGTGTGTGTGTGTGTGTGTGTGTGTGCGCCTTCCAGAGGGGCCTCATGCAGCTAGTGAAGGGTTTTCATCATTTATAATGTATTTTCTTCATTTCATGTTCCCATTTTCTTCATCTTCAACCTTCACCCCACCCCCGCCCCACCCCTCACCCCTTTTTTTTTTTTTTTTTATGTTAAAATCTTTGCCAAGTCATTACTATAATGCTGGAGGAAGTGTTAGTCTGCACTTATTTCCCCCCACTACTACTTAATTGTACAGCATTATATATATATATATATATATATATATATATATATGCATGTATGTATGTGTGTGTGTGTGTGTGTGTATGTGTGTGTGTGTGTGTGTGTGTGTGTCCATCTGTCTGTGTGTCTGTGTATTGAACAAATCAGAAGTTGGAGAAAACAAGTGCAGGTTTACAATTTCCTTGTTATTACAGTCAAGACTAGGTAAAGGTTAAGAAAGAAAAAGTGTGTGTGTGTGTGTGTGTGTGTGTGTGTGTGTGTGTGTGTGTGTGTGTGTGTGTGAAGTAAAGCAGATTCATGCCTCAGATGTTTCGTTATGTATGGATGTTCATTTTGTATTTTTCCTTTGTAATTTTATTTGCATCAAAAAAAAAAAAAAAAAAGAAATAGAAAGACTTTCTAGTTCTCTGTTTAACTCTCATGTGATGTATACATGCCATGGATGGATGACTGGTGCAGAGAGAGGGGGAAAGGAAGGGGACATGTTGTCTACAGTTTCAGCATTTGACAAGCTTTAGATGCATGGATGGTAGTCTGCACTGGCAGCAGCAGACTACAACGATGCAAAGAATGAACCGAGTGCGGTAACCAGTTATTTTTTCAGTGCTTTGTTGCACCGTTAGCTAATGCTTTACCTCCCTCCTTCCACTTTCTCACCATCTTCCTCTTCCCCTTCGCTTTTTCCATTGATCATTCCCTTCCATGCTCTGTCTTCTGTCTTGCCTTTTGCTCCATGTCTTTTAAAACAGTCTGCCGTGTCCTTATCATGCAAGTACTGCTTGCTCTGCCGTGACACGTAGTCTGGGCAGAAAACAGCATTTTTGATACACTAAATACTCCATTTGCATGGTTTGAAACAACTTTAAGAGTAAACAGAGCAACTTGCTTTTACCTTTTTAAGCATGAACATGAATGAAATTTTGTTATGAAAACGGTTTTGAAATGTTTTTGTGTACATCAAATTGATATCTCAGAAATTATATTGTGTCCAGTACTGCGACTGTCTGGATCGTGGAACCCGACTTTGACCAACATTCTGAGTCGTCAGTTGGCGTCCGTCACAGTGCCTTCTCGTGTTGCTGTTACACACAAACAAGATGCTGACGCTTGCCGCAGGTGGGTTATACATGTACGTAGTTACTTAGATATAAATGAGACAGACAAACAAGAGAGAGAGAGGTGGGCTTGGGGGCACTCTCTATGGGGGTTGGGCTAAAAAAAAAAACTGCTCTTTTAACCATAGTCTGCGTGGACAACAGAATACAAGGGACTCGTGCAGCACTCCAGCGACTTTCATCCTGCTCCCTCTTTGAGGCGGCCTTACGTGGCACAGAACCATCGCCACCCGAGCACGATGAAGGCCGCCTGGTGGCCCTGAAGGCAGACTTTTTAGTGGGGGGGGAAGAGAGGTGAAATACACCGATGTGCATCCTCGGCTGACCAACACCCAAATCTGAACTAAAGTTCAAAAGGAACTAGACCTCAGAGAGTGACAGATGACAGCCCTCACACAGAACTCGCTCACTACTGCCAGTGACAACAGTTGCCACAGAATATGCAGACCTATGTCTGCGAGTACACCCTGTCCTTAAAGTCTTCCGGCCAATAGAAACATGAATCGCACCTATCACCATCACCAGAGAGAAAGGAGAGACAGACAGACAGAGAGAGAGAGTACAGGAGGGTGAAGTGGTTGGTTTCAACAACCTTGTCGCAGGTCAGAATAAGTGAGCGTCCAAGGGATCCTTGTCATAGGCCCAGACCCAGGCTACCTTTAGAAGATCTTCCTGACTTGTGTTGTGTATGGATATGAATGAAGTTCACTTGGGTTATTAGATGGTGAAAAAGTGGCATGCCGGCCGTTTAATGATTTGTCATCAAGTGAAAAAAGTTTGACATTGCACAATTTATGTCATTTTGATTCAAGCCTCTTTAGGATGGACAGGACTGATACAGTCATAATGATGTCTTTGTCCTGATAAAGAGCAACTTAAGACTATAGTTTCTGAACGTAAAGTGTGCAGCTTTCAGTTCAGTTCAATTCAAATCAGTTCAATTCAGTTCAGTTTATTGTCTTCTTAAAAAAAGGAAACTTGTTTTGCACAAGTTGCAGTGATCATGAAAATTCAACAATTTCAAAAAGCATTCACACCCATAATCACACCACACAACTCACCACACCTACATGCACACACACAAAATGCTGCGCATGCAGGCGCACACACACACACACACACACACACACACACACACACACACACATATACTACACACACACACACACACACACACACACACACACACACACACGCATGCTTTCACATGCACGTACACTCACCCATATAAGCATGTCAAGAGAGATAGAGAGTTAAAAACTAAATTCTACATAGTGAGGACGAATAATAGCAATGATGATTGTTTTTTCAGTGGGTTCTATTCACAATGTAAAATTGTAAGACCAAAGAAAGAAGCAACAAAACTTTCTTGATGATGATTATTCAGTATAGGGCAGAATAAGACTTATCATCTTTTTCTGTGCAGCAGATGTTTGAAAGATACTGCTTTTGCCAGAGTGGCCAGGTGGCAGCATCAAACGTGTGCCCCATACTACTGATCACCTACCCCACCTGTTAGTGCCCAACCGTGAAGATGATATGACTCATACCTAGGCCAGTGAAATGTAAGAAACCATTCAGGTGTAAAATGCTAACCACTGTACAATGCATGGTCAGGCATGTCGGAGGTCACCATTTCTAGTGTCTCGTACGGGGGTCTCTGTTTCTCGAGTGCCTTGTATAGTTGTAGATGAGAGAAAAAAGGAGTATGTTGTGTGTGTGTGTGTGTGGTTCTGTGTGTATGTATGTGTGTGTTTTCTTCCTAGATTATTTAATCGAAATGTTCAAACGCTTTTTTTTTTGTGCAGTTCTTCTTTTATGTACTTAACATTTTTTTTTTCTTTGTTTTTTGATCTCCTTCCCTAGCCCCCTCCCCGAACTTGTATAATGAACTATATACCGTTATGCCGACATTCTGTCTGATGTCAATTTGGAAGATCATTATAAAACATAGAAAAAAGAAAAAAAAAAAGATGATATGTCTCATCTACCACCTCGCCAAAACATCCTCTTAATGTCCAGTTTTAATCTACCACATGATTTGTGACAAAACTGTTAAGTTATCATGTTATACTAGAGCAGTGTTGATCATTGACAGTCTTTCAGTGAACGATTACTGTAGATCAAATGGAGATGAAGTCAGACTAAGCCTGGCTCGATTTCATGGGGAAAAAATGCAGCTGAGAAGTTCGTAAACTATACTTAAGTGAATTTCTTTTTGGAGAGTTTTGGCAAAGTGATAAACACTTACTGATTAGCCATGCCTTTAGCATTTTTTGCTGCAAATAAATGGGCTCAAGGAAAATGAATATAACAGGAAACATTTCTGTAGTAGACACAGTGCAGTAACTATTCATGGTGTAGCAGACCATCCATTTGTCATTCATCCATTTGTATTGCTTGACACATTGTGAGAAGCAGTTTGACTGTTTCAACATTTTAAAACATCTCAGGGTTGTCCTAAAAGAACCTCAATCAGTCAGTGCATCTCTTTCAGTTTAATTATTTCAGGGGTACATGTGTATGATGTATTAGATAGATCACGCCTGTCACCCATCGCCTATCCTAGAGTCTTGAAGACTGTTTGGGCACCACAGAAGACTTCGCACCAGCTTCCTCCACTCATCCCAGTTCTGAGACGCTCTAGTCTCAGACAGATATAGGAGGCTGCAGACAGAGTTGGTACCTTTGTTATCTGGCAGCGCATGCTACTGGTAGGGTGGACAGGCACCTCGGATCCTCATCCATCTCCTAAATCTCTCACCAGCTGGCACCCAAGTGTCACACCCTGGTACACTGCATCAACTGATTGGGTAAACCACGTGAGGAGGTGATGTTGACACAGCATCACTGGGTGGAGGAACTCCTTACTGAGTCAATGACCAAGTCAGAAGGGCTGCCACCTAGCCTAAAGGATACCTGTCTGCGACCAAGGATAGCTTCCAGGCTGGAAGACATCGGCAATGGTCAGACCTGGAGAGGGATGCACTCGGCCAGGTGGCAGCTGCCCAAGATACGCCACATGAAGATGTATTAGTTACCCCAAACTATAAGACCAGGAAAATCAGCAGAATGTTTGGCCTTATTGGGATGGTCCAAGAGCAGGATTAACGGCTTAGTTCCAGTGGAACTCTCTCCCACCAGACTACCAGACATGGGATGAATATGATTTATCGTTTTGTCCAAATCAGTAATATAGACTGATTCTCTAAGTCCTGTATGGCATTTTCTGTGGGTAAGAAAGTGGTAGAATTCTCAGACTTGATTAAAAGAGATTTTGTTTTAACAGAGAAGCCACAGCTAGGAATGGATTTGTCTTGCTTTAATGGTCATGTAAACAAAGGAAAGGAAAGGCTGTATGTGTGTGTGTGTGAGAGAGAGAGTGAGAGAGATAGAGTTGTGTGTGTGAAGATAGGGAAAGGAGAGAGGGAGGACGAGGAGGAGGAGAGGTAGAATTGTAAAGCATGGATGAAATGAGAGAGAAAAAAAGACCATTCATTTGCTCAAAAAAGAATTTCCTCTTGTTTCTCACACTGATCTGAAACCCAAAGCCTAGGCTTACATCTAAAACCTCTGGCAAGAGGAATGGAACTTGCAGACAGATAACAAACTGTTTAGAATCTGTCTGAACCTGAAAGAATATTCACCATGTTCCTGAGGCGGCCATAAAGAAGAAACAGCCTTGAGCCGTTTTGCATGCAGGCCACTCCTTTTACACCCAAGGTGAAGAAGCTCCATGATGCATTCCATGTCACGTACCACTAACAATGAAACATATTCTTTTAGAGTGTTGGGACTTGCATGATGTGTGAGACATAACCATTTTACAGCAAATTCCATGTAAACCTAAGATCTAAGATTTTACTGAAGAAAGAATTTGCAGTGTGTATTTAGAAGGTGTATTTTAAAAGTTATGTGAATGAGTTTTTTTTTTATCTTTTAATGACTTGTGAATTGACTTTGACGCAGTGACAGCCCTGATACGGCCCTTTACTGTTGCCTAGGCTATAAACAACATTACCATACCTTACCTTACAGTGTTTCTGTTCACTTCCAATTCCACAGCCTGGTGCCAGTGCGTGAGCAGAGCACAGAAGCTGCCAAGAGCGTTGTGAAGCGGAAGCCCTACTCTCCGTTCCAGACCAACAACAAGGCTGAGTATGCTCTGGCCAGGGTGGACGATCTGCTCAACTGGGCTCGCAAGGTTGGTAACAGCCAGCACAAGAACGCATGCCATCCTTTTTTTTTTATATTTCTTATTTTTTGCTGTCCCATCTTCTATGCCACCTCAATGGCATTGCGCCCATGGCACTCATTCAAACTCTCCCCTGTCTACAGCCCCAGCCCCAGCAATCCACAGGGAGTAGTCACGTCAAGTCTTCAAGAGGCAACCCACCGGAGGGGACACTGCACTGCTGCCAAGTCACTTCGGTGGTGTTCAGTGGCGCCTCTTCTTTCCTCCTTCTGACGAAAATTATGTGGTTAATTGCAAAGCAGATGTGAGTAGCTCTCCCTCCTCTGGGCACCACCACATCAGTTCAACGACAGCCCTTATGAATGTGCCAATAATGGTGACCCTGACAAAAAATCAAACCAAGGCCATAGATTCAGCGAGAACATCGAAACAGAGGTCACCATGAGAGCAGAGCATGAAGGGCCACAGAAGTTAAGATTTTTTTTTTCATTGCTGATCAACAACAATGAGGATGATAAAGACAATGATTCCATTCTGGTCTGAGACTGCATGACAGCATTGTACTCTGCGCTTACTTTCATAATGTATCCCAGCATCAACTAGACCTGAGAGATACAGACACCTGCAGTTTTGTTCAGGAAATTTGAGCAACACTCTCAGAGACACATTCATTTAGTGTATGAAACTCAACTGTGTGGTCCCAGTCTTCCAAACTGAGCTCATAACAAACTTGATAGGAGTGGGGGGCAGAAAATCCCATATGGTCTAATGGGAATTGAACCCATGATTTTTCATGCGGGTGTGTGCGACACTAATCACTTTGCGCCAAGGCAGCTGTTCATGTCATCACATTTGGTTGCATATAGGTGTTTTACATGTGCACAGGAAAAAAAAGTCTGTTTGTGCTGTGCATGTTTGTATATGTGTGCAGATAAAGAGGGGAAGAGAGAGAGTGTGTGTGGGTGCATGTGTGCGCGTGTACATGTGTGTGTGTGTGCGCTGTGTGTGTATGTACATATGCAGGTCTGTGTGAGAATGAGTGAATTTCTACATGCTCGTCTTCAAAATGTTTTTGTCGCTGTCGCTGTTGATGTTTGTTGATGTTCTGTAAATCCTTTTTCATTTTTTTTTTTTTTTTTTTTTTTTTGTTTACACTTTTAAAAAAATTCATGTCCAGCTTTGTATGAATTTTAATAATTTTCTTACTTTACTTCTGCCTCATTTCTCTGATGTGCCTGTTGTGCTGTAGAGTTCCATCTGGCCCCTGACCTTTGGCTTGGCATGCTGCGCGGTGGAGATGATGCACTTTGCGGCGCCACGTTACGACATGGATCGCTTCGGGGTGGTGTTTCGCGCCAGTCCTCGGCAGGCGGACTGTATCATCGTGGCGGGCACCGTGACCAATAAAATGGCCCCTGCCCTGAGAAAGGTAATATCGGGCTGTCAGTGTGGTGTTGGGGTTGCCATACATGGAAGTGTGCATGTACCCAGTCCTACAGAAATTACATGCGTTTATGCATATACTTGATCTCATATAAAAAAAAAAAAAAAAGTAAGCATTTACACACGCAGTGGTAATTATTTCCTAAAAAAATTAGGGGGCCACACTCGGTGCGAAAAACTCGTTTACAAATTTACAAGGGGTTTTACTTTGTAACTGCTGACAAATGTGTATTTAAAACAACACATACACGCACACACACACACACACACACACACACACACACACACACACACACACACACACACATGAACACTCACACTCGTGCACAAACACACACACTCACACACACACACACACACACACACACACACACACACACACACACACACACACACACACACACGCACAGATGCACTCTGACTGGCTCACACACAGAGTGCACAAATACACAGAGAAAGAGAAATGGATAAGAAGTGGCAATAACAAAGTTAATAAAACAGTCTAGATTAAGCTTAACAGTACGTATTCAGATTGTGATCCAATATTAGTAAAGTACTATCAACCAAAAAAAAAAAAAATAATAATGACCTATCACCCCTCCATCAGGAGTTTAATATTAAAACTTGATAAGTGGGACGTCGTCTTCGGGTGTCATCACAGAATTTCTGATATGTGAGCCATCTCCGTCAGTGTTTGACCATATAACGTCACCATGTGTTTGAAGCCTCGACAAGAGATATAACAGTCACCATGCTATGATCATTGAAGCCTCTCCAAGAGACGATAACAGTCACCATGCTATGATCATTGAAGCCTCAACAAGAGACGATAACAGTCACCATGCTATGATCATTGAAGCCTCGACAAGAGACGATAACAGTCACCATGATATTGAACGTCGGAACCTTTGATGAACTTTGTGAACTGTGTCAACCACTTTTGCACTATGCACAACACATTCGTACATCCAGTTGGAGCCATTTTAATTATCTGAACCAGCCACGTTGCATAATGGCTTGACTTCCATTCCATTCGCTGGATTATCACCCACAAGCCACAGGTGAATGTTGGATTTTGATTATGAAAAGCTCAGTTTCATTCAGTTTTCCATGTTTTTCGTGCTTGGCCGAATCACGTGATCTTATGGTCTGATCATAAACTGGGTAGTCTATTTTGGTGATTCTTGTTGGTTTTTAGTAGAGATGAGCTCTCAGGCAGAAGTTGTTTTGTCAATTCAAAATGTTTTAAAATGTTGAGAAAAGTTATTTTTATATCAACTTAAGTTGTGGTGGAATGGACAAAAGTGCTTTTACTTGATGCGCTGCACAGAGTTGTAATGCAAACATAGCAGAATATGTTGGTACCTTTGAGTGACGCACTGGCGTGAATTCGAGTTTGTCAGATGTGAATTTTTTTTCGTTAGATCAGTGTAATTGTCACTAACACATCTGCAGCACTTAGGTCAAGGACATGTAGTACTGTACATTTTTTTTTTTTTTTTTTTACTTCAAATCGTCTTATCTCCTCGGTTTTAATCCCTTACTATTTTGTCAAGAGTGCTGTTTCTTATAGTATATAAACTACATTTTGATTCTGAATGAAATGAAGCCTCAGTTAAGGTTTGCCAAGGACTGTGCACATAGGTGCCTGTGATTCAAACTGACAGTGAAATGTTAGTGAGAACACTGCATTCTGTAATATAAAAACTGTCTGACCGGATGCATTTTTCAAAGGGATAACAGTGAGATGATAACAGAGCTTCCAACCATCTTGCTTTCAGTGGAATTTATTATGCTCAAATGCACGTCATTCTGCTATTCCGTTTGACCTTAAAGAAATTCTGCTTGCGAAAAAAAAGAAAAAAAAAAAGTTTGTTTGTTCGCAGGGTTTGCACGTCGGCCATATTTATAGCCAAAGAGCAGATTAACCCTGAGGCGGAAAAGAAGAAAAAGAAATTGGAACAGAAGTGCAGATTCAGGCTGCTTTCTGCTGTCATGATGGAAGTACTACTGATCCCAGTCAGCAATTCAGCCAGTGAGAAAGTGTTCTTCTTGTAAGGAGGAACCTTAAAGATTTGCGTCCCTCCCTGGGTCAAGACGCTACAGAGGCACAGATGATTTTAAAGTGGAAAAATGAGCCAAGTCAGAAGTGGAGCGTAGTGACAGCATGCTTAGAAGATATAAAAGAGCAACAATGTATTGGCTTTGACAGTGATTCCATGAAAGCACTAATAAATTGTCTGGAATATCATTTTGTTCTAGGTGTAATACTGATAGCTATACATTCTTCTCAACTGTCAGAAATTCCTCTAAATTTTCAAAAATATTCCTCTTCTGTCTGTTCAGAGGTTGGCAGCTCTTATAATTTGATAAGTGGTCTCACTGGTGTACAGGTGTATGACATGAATGATGCTGTGTGTGATGTGTCAGTACAGGTGTATGACCTGAACGATGCTGTGTGTGATGCGTCAGTACAGGTGTATGACCTGAACGATGCTGTGTGTATGATGTGTATGACCTGAACGATGCTGTGTGTGATGCGTCAGTACAGGTGTATGACCTGAACGATGCTGCGTGTGATGCGTCAATACAGGTGTATGACCTGAACGATGCTGCGTGTGATGCGTCAATACAGGTGTATGACCTGAACGATGCTGCGTGTGATGCGTCAATATAGGTGTATGACCTGAACGATGCTGCGTGTGATGCGTCAATACAGGTGTATGACCTGAACGATGCTGCGTGTGATGTGTCAATACAGGTGTATGACCTGAATGATGCTGTATATGTAATGTGTCAATGCAGGTGTATGACCAGATGCCGGAGCCCCGCTGGGTGATCTCTATGGGCAGCTGTGCCAACGGGGGCGGCTACTACCATTACTCCTACGCCGTGGTCAGAGGCTGCGACCGCATCATCCCTGTGGATATCTATGTGCCGGGTCAGTCCTGGAAATCAGTCTGTCTCTTTTTTTTTTTCCTTTTGTTTGATTTTATCATTGGGGAAGTATGAGTGTATATGTGAAAGACATCAACATTTTTCACCTGATTAAAGGTATTGCAGAAAGAAGGGTTGTCCACTATACTGCTTGCACACAAAGTTCAGTTGAAGGTAGATAGAAACCAGTGTGGAAGGACTGAAAGTGCCGACGGATTATGGACTGGACGAACAATCAAGGCATGTGCTGTTTTCACGGACTTGTTGAGATGAAAAAAAAGAAAAAAAAAAAACCCACCAAAAATGGTTATTTGTTTTAATCCACACAGTTATCAAACCCAAAGTTAAATCTGACAACCTCAGGCAAGAAGCATGAGATTAAGTCGGTAGTTTTTTTTTTCTTTCATCAGGTTTACTACAGCAGTTAGAGCATCTACCAGCCGACTTTAATACCCTATTAATTATTTTTTTTAAAACTGTTTTTCAAATTTTGAGAAAGGAAAAAGAAGAGAGAAAAACAAAATGAAAAGCTAGTGAGTAATGGAAAAAAGAGAAATGAAAAAGAAAAGAAGATTGGGGAGGGGGGGGGGGGAATAAAAGACGAAGGAAAAATCTGTGTGGTTTCATTGCTGATCCAAACATGTGAATTTGATAGTTTATTTGCCTATATGTAGTGCCATTTCCAATTATTTTTTACTGTCTTCTAGCCACCATAATAAAATTACTTTGCTTCTTGAACCTAGCTTGGATTTGCACTGTTTTGAGGAGTTAAGAAAATTTGGAAAAACTGAGCTGGCATTTTCAACGCCTTTGTAAGTTTGTGAAAATTGGGAAAATGCCCATGAAGTTAAGGAAAGTTCAGAAAATTTGAAAAGCTACTGAGCTTGTACAGCACATGACCATTGAAATGTTAATCAGACCAGCCAATCTGTACGCTTTTGGCATATTTTGTATGCCATTTTACACAGAAGATGACAATACTCCTCTGAAACGAAAAATATCCCACAAAAATTCCAGCAAAGTTTCGTTTTGTACACTACACCGGACGTAGCTTGGATTCAGAATCTGTGGACTCTTACCTCTGGATATTGTTTACAGGGACTGCGCATGTGTATCCGTTCTACTTTTGTAATCTGTCATTTTTAGTCAGCACAGCTCAAATGCATTAGTTCATGAAAACACAAAAGATAACTAAACTGTTAAGATATTAGATTTTAGTATTTATTAAAACTGCTTCAAAGTGAAAGTGAAAATACACTCCCCCCCCCAAAAAAAAAAAACAAAAAAAAACCACCTGTTTATGTGAGAAAGTACACCATAGACAACTGTTGGGTAGGCAGGTCTGGATAAGACAGAAATGTGAAACAGGAATGAAAAATTTGTAAGTTTGTATGATGGCCTTTGCTCATTGCTTGCCTTTGTCAGCAACCACTGTGGAAAATTGGAGTTCTTTGTTTTTTTTTGTGTGTATATACACATT
The DNA here is from genome assembly GCA_016801955.1 of Conus betulinus. Lineage (NCBI taxonomy): Eukaryota > Metazoa > Mollusca > Gastropoda > Neogastropoda > Conidae > Conus > Conus betulinus. The sequence continues at coordinate 276,808 of JADBJO010002217.1, forward strand.
TCTTGTCATAGTGTAGCAAGATACAGTGCATCCACAGTGGTTGGAATGTGTCAGTTTAGCACATTTGGCTTTGCAGAGATTACAGATGATGGATTAGGGAAGATGTTTGCAACAAAAAAGATGTTTGTTTTTTTTTTTTTTTTTTGTTCGTTTGCTTCCTCTGCAAGGAAATCATTGATATTGTTTCGGTTTTGACTTTGTGGAGTTCCGAGCCAGTGGAAGGTGAAAGTTTAGGAAAGATGTAGGAATTTTGCCATGATTTTCTGTTACAAACCTTGAACTGACACAAAGGGTGCTCACAGAGTCCAGTAAGTCTGGAGAGGTCCTGGAAAATGGAAAAATCATTTCCAGGGTTGGAAAACTCATGAAAGCGTCAAATTTTGTTGAGTTGAAAAAAAAAAAAACTGTCTTGGAATGCCCCAGAATCAGTCTCTCAGTTGTAGACTGACCAGCGATTTATTTCTTTTCCAAGAGTAAGTCTCTGTCTACAAAGCTTCGAAGGCATGTATGCTGATGATGGTTCAGTTCATGGACTGCCGTGTCCATTGCTTCAGCTTGGCCTTGCAAGATGACTTTCATTCTTCCCCAGTTATCTCCCTTATACCAGCTGCACATGCGAAAGTCACCCTGTACTGCTTTGCTGTTCTGTGCCTGAGGATTTCTGCATGGCAGACAGTTGTTCCAAAAAAAAAAAGTTGCAGGTAACAAAAGATGCTATCAGCCCAGTGAAATCTTCAGCACTGTCGATAACTGATTTTTTTTTTTTGTTCTGGCTGAAGTAAGTCCTGTGGACACAAAAGTTTTCGACTAAAAGTGACTCGCTCTTCAAGTCTGTGGAAGGTTAAGCTTTCAGAAAACTAACATGATTTTCTCACTTGTGGACCTTGCTGTATAGTTTGTATTCCTTATTTTATGTTGTTCCAAAAGATACTTAATACACCTCCTCCCCCTTCCTCTCCACCCCACCCACCCACACCTCACCCTCACTCCCTCTTCCTGGCCTCTGCTTCTTTCCGATCTTAAAGTTTTCATTCTGCTGTACATTTTCTTATGTACAACTCTACTTCCTATCTGGATGTACTCAGGGAGAGAACTAAATGTTAGAAAAGAAAACAAAAAACAAAAAACAACTAAAGCAACAACAGAAACGAGTGCATATCGTCATCCATGAAAAAACGTGTTTTGGCCTCTCTCTCTCTCTGTTTCTCTCTCACTGTCTGCTTTTGTCCCACTCTGTCTGTCTCTGTCTCTCCTTCTCTGTCTGTCTGTCTCTCTCTTTGGGTCTCTCTCCGTCTTGCTCTCTGTCTGTCTCTCTGTCTCACTCTCTGTCTCTCTCTCTCTCTCTCACTCTCTCTCTCTGTCTCTGTCTGTCTGTCTGTCTCTCACTCTCCGTCTCACTCTCTGTCTGTCTGTCTCTCTCAGTTATTGTTTACTATCATCGGCACCACCATTCTAAATTTCTTGCAGGGTATCATTTTCTCACGTAAAGGCTGAGACGAGTGTAATGCCACGCAGGCTGTTCATTTCAGAGAAAATGATTTGGGACATGTTCTTGCGTCCATGGTCTAGTTCTGATGTTGACTGCAATGATGCAATGAATTTGGGTAGAAGATCATGCAAATCAGTCTTATAGGTCTACTTAGAGATTTTCGATAATATGTTAAAAACAAGTCTACATGTCATATAGCTACAGTATGGTATTCATTTTTTTTTTTTTTTTTGAAAATCACCGGAAGAATTTAATAGATAATAAAAGACTTTTGCACACCTGTTCCAACCCTGCGTGGTAGACCGAAAATCGTGACGTCACTTGATGGTGTGGCCGTCAGCAGCGACCTACACAACATGGCAGCACCAAGTGAAATCAACATGAGTTGCGATCCCCCACAGCCTAAAAAGTCACGCGGGGGTGGCAGATATTGTGCTGTAGGCGAGTGCAGCAGCTCAGCAGGAGACGGATATTCTTTGCACATGTTTCCATCTGATCCAGATACTCGAAAGAAGTGGATTCGGTACGTGCAAACATGCTGGGCCGCTAAGTTCTTTTTACCGTGTCAGTTCTAGCTGGACCATGGAAATGAGCTTTTTCCAACAATTGCCGAGTCTGTTCGAGTGAAAACGAAGTCGGCCGATCCCAATCAAAAAAACTTGTCTGCGTTGTGCGCGTATACTTAGAAGGCAGAGTGGTGAGCTCGTACAGATGAGTATGATAGTCACACATTTATTCTGTTCTTATCTATGAATAGATCACACTTGTCAAATTAAATGAACGCGTTAAGGATGGAAAAGAAGGTGAAGAATAGCCACAGCTAACAAAATTAAAGGTCAGACGTTCTATCTAAGGGTAAGTGTTTACCCAATTTCATTGAGAACCGACAAAGTGAGTAGCGAATTTCACATTCACACCTTTTGAGTTCAAATATTGCAGCAAATACCCTTCAGACTGAAGGAGTACTCTCTTTCATCACAGAATACTTCATCGATGATGCAGAAGAAATAGTTACTGTGAAACTTGTGCAAACTTGAGGAAGGAGAATGTCTGCTCGCCGTCCACACGTGATCGCATCAAGAAGTCAGTTGGTAGCCTCCCTTGAGACTTCGGTAAAGCCCATATGCCTTCGGAATGCTGTGTTCAGGTGTCCAGCTGGAACTGAACAGTTCGTTTCCGTGGTCCAGCTGGAACTGACGTGGTAAAAAGAATTTAGCGTTGAACTGATAAGGTAAAGGCCTTACAGAAACATCCCCAGAGTCACATTGGCTGTCGCAATCATCATAGTCACTGCTTTTACATGATAAATTAAAATCCGAGCGAGATGTGCAAGAACCATCAGAATCGCTTTCTGTCGCCATCGCTGACACTCATGTGATGTCATATCCAAGAGCAGTTAAGCCATGCCAAGATTTAGTTTGATACCTCCTGTTTTCTTGATTACAGGTGAAAATGCCCCCTTTCGCGGATCCATTTCATGTGATCGGGAGCGAATTGGATGTTTATTTTACCAGTTTATCAAACATTTCATATTTCTGCATAAGGTGACCCATTATCGAAAACCTCTAAAGTAGACCTTTAATATCAAATTATCTTGATTTCACTACCCCATCATCTACAGGCTGGAAGACTCCCTGGATCTCAAGATTTCTGACGGCATAAGACTTAAAAAACCACCTGATTTTCTGAGGCAAGAAAAATAAAGATCTGAGAAAAAAGAAAAAAGTCCAGAAAAATAAAGATCTGAGAAAAAAGAAAAACGTGACTGAAAAAGAAATTGCTTAATCACCCTGCATCTCATACCAAATTCAATTTTTCCAGTCCATGTTTCCATGATAGTACATTCAGTGCAATGCTTCCTGCTGTCGTTTTGGTATATTAGTGTTTCTGCACACATTAATTATAACAGTTCAGTGGTGGGCCAATATGTAGGTGAGTGCGATTTGTTCCACTGTTTTCCTGGTCGTGGATCACACGTGGGCGTCATCTTTGGGATGAAAGATGATACCTTGCATGCTGCTAATCATAGATCTAGGCAAGATGTTCGAGGAAGGCACAGTAATGGACTGGCAAGATTACGAAAGTGAGCAGTTTCAATCGGTGGCTGTCTGCGGTGATTTTAACATCTCCCATTTCAACAGGTAGATTGCAAGAAGCATGTGCAGAGCTGTCAACCAGCCGGCTTTCGGCAGAATTTGTAATGCCCAAATGCACATCATTTCACTATTCCGCTTGACATGAAAAACAATTCTGCTCACAAAAAAAAAAGTTCATTTATTCACAGAGTTTGTACATCTGTCATTTCTATGGCCAAAGAGCTGTTTGGAAACTTACCTCTTGTTCAGCTTCTTCCGCTGTCATCATGTTGAAACGACCTAATGAGGCAGAAAAGGAAAAGATGATAACAGAAGTGCAGATTCAGGTTGCTTTCTGCTGTCATGATGGGAGTGCTGCTGATCCCAGGCAACAATTTTGCCTGTGGAAGTATTCAGCCTTTTCAGGAAGAACCTTGCAGATTTTGTCCCTCCTTGGGACACTACAGAGGCACTGATGATCCTGAAATGTAAAAATGAGCCCAGTCATAAGATGAAACCTAGTGACAGTGTGATTCAAAAATGTGAAAAAAGCAACAATGTATTGGCTGAGACATTGATTCCATGAAAGCACTTGACAAAAGGAAAGAAAATAAAGTGTCTGGAAACGTGGAATGTCACTGTTTTTGTTTTGGGCGCTGTAGCATGTGTATTCCTCTCAATTGTCAGAAATTCCTCTTGACTTTCAAAAATATTCCTCTGAAGTATCTCCAGAGGTTGGCATCTCTGCATGTGGATGTTTCAAGAGCACTGCACTGCCATCAGAGCAGGCTGGATTTCATGATTGGAGTAATGTTTTTAACCCCCCCTTCTTTTTTTTTTTTTAATTGAAACAAACATGCAATTTCATTTTGATGGCATGACAGCTCTGTGGTGAGCTAAGTTGTCACCAAGAAGAAGTGAGATGCACAGATGACCATAACTGTGTCCACAATAAAACGAATATAGGAGAACCAGTGCTAATGTGGCTCCTGAACCTGTGGATGTTTTACAGAGATTTTTCAAGCTAGATTTTCATCCTGGGTTTTGTAACAGTCGTTTATGACTTGAGACAAACATTAAATTTTTTCCAATAATTTTTTTAAAAGTAGAAATTAATTAGATTTAGGTATGCAACACTCTGTGTGTGTGTGTGTGTGTGTGTGTGTGTGTGTGTGTGTGTGTGTGTGAGAGAGAGAGAGAGAGAGAGAGAGAGAGAGAGAGGATGTGTGTGAGTGTGTCTTTGTGTGGGTGCGCTTATTTGTACCATTAGTGTGTGTGTATGTATGTACTTGTGTATAAGCATGCAGTTATTTTCTCTTGGTTTCTTTGCTTGCTGTATAGTCATTCATTTGCCTATCACTAAAGACCTCGAAAAGGTCGTCAAAACTGCTTGAATTCCATTTCGGCAGAGATACTTTGCCTTACCAGGGCGTTGTCCCTGGACCCCACGGGTGCCTAGGCAGGCCCTAAACCCTGACCTTTTCAGACTTTTTTCAGCTCAGCTGTTCTCCAGGCAAGTATCAGAACAGGAAGAGCATCATCAATCTGTGTGAACCATGTGTAATGATAAATATTTTTATGTGTGTAGGAGGGAGGGGTGGGGGAATAACTGCCCTCTTTTGAACGTGTGCTTGAACTGACTCTGTGTGTGTGTGTGTGTGTGTGTGTGTGTGTGTGTGTGCACTTTTTATTTTCATGGTTGCACATCTTTGATTGTTAGACAGAATGATCTTGGACAATGATAGTGGTCTAGAACAGGTCTGAGAAAAGTCAGGATTTTGTTTGTGCCCAGCTTGTGGAAACCCTGGAAACAGGACTCATGTTATATTGAAAAATAAGGCAAGTGAAGTGAAAAAAGTGCTGTGACATGTAGTGAGACTTCTGTCTGTGTGTTTCAGGTTGCCCCCCAACGGCAGAAGCTCTACTGTATGGAGTGCTGCAACTCCAGAAAAAGATTAAGCGCATGCGAACTGTGCAGATGTGGTATCGCAAGTGAACTGTAGCAGTTGGATGTTGTTCTGATCGAGTCATCGTGTGTACTGTGAAGACATAAAGACGAATTCAGTGAAACTCTGTGATGTGTGAAGTATGTTTTGTGTGTTTATATGTACATTTTTGGTTTTACATTTATTTAATAATTGTGTGTGTTTGTATTCCGCCTAGAAGAAAATATTTTTTACGAGAAACTTGGAACAGTTTTAGGGGGAGCAAATATGAGATCGAAATCTCACACTGTTTGAGATTATGTTTTGTCATTCGATTTTTGGAAGAATCGTGGTGGTTAATTTACAGAGTTCAAGGTATTGCAAGCAGTCCTTGTATACATAGTCTCAGGAACAGTGAAGAGCTGCAGCATAGTATTATTCCAATAATGGTGTTGATTACTTAAATTGAATGAACTATGGTCTCAACACAGGGCTAGCAAAAGGAGCATGTGGACAATATGCTACTTGCGCTGACACCGTCATTGTTATACACATGTATTGTTATACACATGTACTTCAGTGACCATTGTCGTATTTACCTTGCACACACTTCAATGACTGCCTGGTCATTGCCATATTTTTCTCAATGCCTGTGAGACGTGAACTCTGACAGCTGAACTTGAGAGAAGGATTCAGGCATTACAGATGAGATGCTCCCTCAAGATCCTTGTCATCTCATACAAGCACCACATTACCAGCTCGGAGGTCCAGACCAGAGCAAGTCAAGCCAGCCATTGGATTGTATGAAGACCTTTTGTCTCCAGTGAAAAGAAGGAAAATTAGATGGTTTGGTCATGTATCAAGATCAACAGGACTTGCCAAAACCGATCTACGTGGAACAGTGCGAGGAGGCAGGAAAGGAAGACAGAGAAAGAGATGGGAGGACAACATCAGTGAATGGACTGGCCTCACACACTCAGCAACTGCCTAACAGCGTCTGAGAATCGGAAGAGTAGAGGAAGCTGGTTCCAAATTCTTCTGTGGCGCCCCAACGGTCTTCAAGACTCTGGAATAGGTGATAGGTGACACGCTTCATCCTGTGTGTGTGAATTCCTGTGTGGTGTTTTTCCCACATGCACATCACCTCTTTTATCTGTCGCCTCTTCTATCTTCAGTTCAGCTTTCTAGGAAAATGTCCACACTTGCCTATAGTGATTTTTTTTGTTGTTTTTTTTTTTTTTTTTTTTTTGTTAAAGAAAAGTTATATTTGATCCGCCAGAGACAAAGGGGACAAACAAATTACAGGACAAAATTTGATGCTGTTCAAACTCTTAGTTTTCCTTCAAGCAGTTAAGCAACATTCAGTACAATGAAAACAAAGAACTAGCAATCACTTATCTTCAACGCCCATCTTGTGCCAAATTCAAGAAGAAAAGTGATTGCTTGTTCTTCGTTTTCATTGTCCTGAATGTTGTTTATCTTGCTTGAACAAGACCTAAGAGATTGAAATGCATTGTGTTTTGTCTTGTAATTTGTTTGTCCCATTTGTCTGGTGGATCAAGTATAGCTTTTTTTTTTTTTTTTAATATATAATTTGTTTCAATTTCCACCAGCAGTCACCTCACTTCAAAACTAATTTGCCAATGGTGAGAAACAGGTTATAAATACAGTCATCTTCCACAGTCTTAAATGTGATCATCGTCCCACATGAAATTTTGTGAAACAACTAAAATGAAAACTGCGTCTTAATAGTATGAATATGTTTCGCAATGCAAATAAAAAATGTGAATATACATATCAGAGCATTTTGTGACTGTCCTTTTTTTACATGTCTCTTTTTTCTTTCCCCCCTTCTGCCTCTTGTTTTTGTCAGTATTACTTTTTCTGTGTCACTCCCGCATTCTGTATCTCCTGCCTTCCCTACCCCCTTCTCTTTGCCCTCTCCTCTCCCCAACCCCCTTGTTGTTGTCCCTTCTCCTAGCCTCTTGTTTTGTGTGTGTTTTTCTTTCACTTATCAGGGATTGAAGAAAAAGACTTCCGGTCATCATTTGTTGCCCAGAATCAAGGTTGGCACTAATCATAGTCCAATCGGAAATGAATGTTTGTTTTTTATTTCATTCCTGCATCAAAACTCCCACTTCTTCATGATTTAATGGGTTTTACCACAAACTAAAAACCGAAAATTAAGGAAAAAGTCCATTTTTCAGGAGGGAAAAAAAAGGGGATGAAGAATAAAGTGGCAGATGAAGCCTAGGAGTTCTGGTCGTATGTTCGATGTGTTATCAGACAACACCAAAGTGATGAGATCTCATGTTTTTCATGAAATCAGCCATTGCCATTTTGCCTTTTTTTTCCTTTTTTTTTTTCCTCTCAGTGAACAACTTGTACTTGGAGAAACCTCAGCACACAGGAAACTCTTTAGTGCAGTAGCAGGCGTGATTGGCAGCCAGTGGTGAGTGTGGATCCACTTAGGCCACAAATCAGCCACCCTTCTACATATGATGGAAATATCTTGGCTAAGATGCACAGAAAATCAAATCTTGTTGCTGTAAGCCCCTGCCGGCCACCAAAGCCATATCAGGCCTGAAACACTGTAAAAAGAAAAGAAAAAGAACAGAGTAAAAAAAGTAAATACAAAACAAAAACTTAATACCAGATATTTATGTGCATTAAAAGGCGTGCAAAAAGAGAGCCTGTCACAGTTAAGTTACATAAAATCTTCTTTAAAAACACTGATCTCTTTCAAAAACTCAAAAATCAAATCTGGAACAACATCCAGGAACAAGGTCCTCATTGAGTTTGCTGTGAAGTGTACATGTCTGACATGTAGCTCCAATTAGAATTAGAATGTATCTGATGCTGAGACATTCATCACATTTGATGCAACGTGGAACTTTTTCACTCTCTTAAATTAAAAGATGCGAATGAGTAAAAAAAAAAAAAAAAAAAAAATCGAATAGCCAGTGTGCAGCTGGCATAAGTCTTGCTTATTTGCATCCACTATAGAAATTGCCAGCACTTAATGACAACAATGATGACCACTTACATAGCGCTTTTACACCAGTGATCTCCAAATGCTGTACACTTAACCAGTTGAAAAGGAGGTGAAAAGTAAATGAAAATAAAAAAAAAACGTAATCGAAGGCTAAAGCTTCACCAAGCTAACGGCTGAAGGACAAGAGACCCCGCTACTCAATGTGGTGACACAGATTCTGTGCATATAAACAAGCTTGGCGCAAGTGCGGTTCACTCAAGAGTTTTTACTTTTATAATGGAGGTGTCGCCGCATGCGGACTAGTTCATACATACAAGTTCTACCTTATTTACTAAGTTTTGAGACCACACTGCACACAACTAACAGCTGATGTATAAATGAATGAATGACCAAGATGAGAGAACGTAAGAGAAGGGTCTCGTGGCCATGACTTTCATGAAGTCTGACCTGGCACTGGCCCAGCGCCAGGCCTTGGGTGCCTGTCTAACATTGGCGCTGCCATTATTATCAGTGTATGTGTGTGTGGAATCTACGCGCGTGTGTGTGCGTGCGTGCGCGCGCACATGGGTGGGGTGGGCAAGGCCCATGTGCGCGCAAGCGCGCGTGTGTGTGTGAATATCAGTATGTGAGGTGCGCGCGCACACGTGTGTGTGTGATCTGTAGACTTGTGTGAGCATGTTTCTGAATGCACGCATGTGTTTACAATAGGCATATATGTATCTGTGCCTGTGTATACGCATGTGTGTGCGTGCGTGCATCTTTGAACATGTGTGTGTGCCTCTGATTATTTGCGGGAAACGAATGTTCAGAAGAAGAAGACCACACACACACACACACACACACACAAAAAAAAAGAGCACATGCACACACGTCAACGCATACACACCCACATCTACGTACTCTCCGCTTTACACATTTGCATCGTTTCATTGATGCATACGTCCTGAGAGATCATTAAAGTTTTATCTCAGTTGACGTGTCTTTGATCATTTGTGTCTGCCATTGGAAAGGCCCAGTGTAAGTCTGTCCCATTCTCTTCGAGTCTTCACAATATTAGCCTTGAGATTATTCCAATATTTGTATGGTTGGAGACGTTTCTTTCTCTTCCTTTTAAGTCTGAAAGTGCTGCCTTTCCCCCTCTTGATGCTGAGCTCTGAAAGATGGTCTATAGTATAGTGGCTTTGCTCTTGTTTGTTAATAAGGTGATTCTTTAGATTTTTTTTATCACATCAGATCGGCCAAGCTGTAATCCAGTTCTTATCGTTGCCTTGCCTGCCATTGTATCAGCCCTCTCATTTCCTTTAACTCCTGCACGTCCAGGGAGTACATCCATATGAGTCTCTCCAATGGAAGGTTGCGCATTACTTCATGCCAAGCAGGGCTGCCCGTTCCACTCTCCACTTTTTGAAATGGAGTCAGCCGGTATCATGCCTTGTTGAGTTTTAAACTGGTTTGTGGATGAGAGCAAGTGAAGTGCCAGAGCCATTGCTTCCACGTCTATTGTTAGACTTGAAGGTGTTAAACTGTATGCACCATTGTCTCCCTGGACAGTGTGGCCATTTTGCTTCACTGTTTTATCCCCAACCTGACTTTACCTTTGGTGACGGAACCGTCACTGTATGATTAAAAAAAAAAATATATATATATACATATTAATATCCTTTTTATGCCGAAGTTTTTCGCCTGCATCTGAGTTTCTGCTTTGGGTTTGCCCTCTGGCCATTCTTGACAGTGTCTTTGATCTAGTTGCAAAGTGAAACGACTGCAGGCGGAAATATAAACAAATCTTAAATAAATGTCAGCGAACCGCCCAGAGAAACGTGGACAAACGAGTCATAAGACAATACAACCTGACTTACCTTTGGTGACGGAACCGTCTTGTGGCTCGTTTGTCCACGTTTCTCTGGGCGGTTCGCTGACATTTATTTAAGAAGTGTCTTTGATGTTCTGAAGTGATGGCAATTTGGTAGAGGTGTTTAAAGTGGTCTGGATGCTTTTCCCATTCCTTCGTTTCTTTGAGTTCTGCTAACTGGCACACATGCTGTACATTGTCTTCTGCCTGTCCTATCCATGACTTTCCACGTCCTAGACCTTGACCGCAGCATGTAGTGGGTTTTGGGGATTTTCAAGCGCTCTAAAGCAAGCCTTCACCTGTTCTAGCTTATGTCCTGCCTGCATACAAGGAAGGTCAAGCATGTATCGCGTAGTTTCCACTTGTGTATCCTTTGAAGCTCCCAATTTCAGTCTTATTGCGTCAGGTTGAATTCTTTCTATTGAGAAAATTGCTCTCAGGCAGTATTGTAAGCTTTCATCCTTAGTCGATCACACTTAGTCCAAGTGCATGATACAATCTGTAGAGATGACGCTGTTCAACACCTGTAACTGCCATTGATTTCTTGCAATATAGGCCTTTTCTGCATTTAAGAACAATGTTCTCAACATCTTTTCAAAAGGTCAGCGTTCTATCAAAGCCTACACTTAAGTAATCTTGGTTGTGAAGTGTTCAATGATTGTCAGATAGACAAGCAGACGAACTCCCCGAACGCCCGAGACATGCAGAGTCAAACAAGGCTGATATCCCAACTTTTTGTTGATTCTGCTGCGCGGCGACACACGGATGCTGCGCATACAGATGAGTTCAGCGGAAGTGCGCTTCAAGCAGACGACCTCCGGCAGTACGACACGTAGACTCGAAGAGGGCGGAGCGGCGGACTTATTGTTAGTTCAGGAGCTAGGTCGTGCTGACAGTGACACTAGTGAAAGACCAGTGCTAGGGCCTCCAGTCCTTAGCGGACAGTTTTAGCCTTAGACCTGCGGCAGGACAGAACAGCCATAGGCGGTTACGACGGCAAGGGCGGCTTTGAAATTAGCACTACTTTGATTCGTGACCGAGTGAGACTTTTAACTTAGTAGCTGGCGCCCCCCCCCCCCCCCCCCCCCCCCCCCCCCCCCCACCCCCCTCCGTCCCACCTCCTCCACCAAGCCAATGTCTGGACTGACCCGGTAAGGTAGAGTGTGCCTGTGTGTGAATGTGCAAATGCTAAAGTATAGAAATGAACTCCAAAAATGTACGGTAAACACTTCAGGTGCAAAGTCGTGCTTAGGGTGTTTGAGACCAGTGCTAGGGCCCCTGGTTCATAGGAGACAGTATCGGTATAGCTCAGCTCAGTTCAGTTCAGTGGTTATTTTATTGTCTGTTCCTAATCGATGGTATAAGACAATATTCAAACGCACCAGAGATCACTAAGAATGTCAAACTTACTGTCTCTGGTCATTTTCTCTCACCTCTGGCCTTCACATTTTAAAATTAGTCACTCCACTCAGAATACCTTCGAAAATACTTGTGTGTGTGTGTGTGTGTGTGTGTGTGTGTGTGTGTGTGTGTGTGTGACCTTAGTAGTAGTAGTAGTAGTAGTAGTAGTAGTATTCAATTTCACGTCCTGTGATCTTAGACAAAAAAAAAAGGGAACAACTAAAAAACAACAACTCGGCAACGATTAAAAATAACCTAAGTAACACCAGATACAAATATACATCTGCATCTCATTACGCAGTAGGTAACAATCGGACCTTTGAGTTAATGCTAATGTGTGTGTGTGTGTGTGTGTGTGTGTGTGTGTGTGTGTGTGTGTGTGTGTGCTGGCACGTTGTGTGTGTGTGTGTGTGTGTGTGTGTGTGTGCGCGCGCGCGCCCTCGCGTGTGCACATGTGTGCGTGAATGTGTGTGTGTGTTGATGGGTAGGGATGTGCGTGTCACCAGAAGCTTTAAAGATTGACAGACCCAACATGGTAGTAATCAGTATTATGACAATTCATTAAGGCTACATCTCTGCCCTCTTTTCACATTCATGCAATCATGACTTGTTTTGCGATGTGATTTGTAGGTTGTCATTGTCAAGCATTTCATTTGAGCATAGCTTAATATACAAGTTTAGATCTAGCATTTCTTTAGAAAGCTGGTCTGTGAATTTCAGTCTTAACAGCTTGATCATGGAGCTACTGTTCAGAAAATAAGTAAGATCTTCGACAACACCACATGCTGCTGAGCGTGTTCTGCCTTCTGTAAGCCTAATTAAAGTGTTTATGCAGATCTAGGCCCCAATCTCTACTCCTTTCTACTTTCAGGTCATCATCATTGACGCGAGATCTGCTGAGAGTTCTGTTCAAAGTTAGTAAAGTTTATTATATTTGTGTCTAGTCGGCAGTTTACAGTAATTTTGCTGTAAAAGAATAATCTTGAGTTGTTTCTTCTTCATTGTTGTTTCCAGAAGTTTGTTATACAGATTCTAATTTTCTCCTGAACGGTGTTTTTAGTTCTTTCCAATACGGAGGGTTAACTGATTTTCCGACTTATGATTCATTCCCAGTTTATGTCAAGATTTCGGATAAATTCTGGCAAAAAAATGGTATCCAACATACTTCTTTCATTTGAAGCGCGCTGCTATTCAGGTAGGACGTGTGTGTGTGTGTGTGTGTGTGTGCGCGCGCGATGTTGGATTGAGTTGGAAAACGCATGGAGCTGGAATTTTTTTAAATGAATGAAGCTTTTGAGCGAATGTACGTCCCCCAGGAAGGGAAATCCCGTCCCTTCTGGGGAATAATATGAGCCTAGATAATATGAGATATGAGACTTGCAAATGATCAATATATGCATGTTGCGATAGTGACATAATTATTTCCGATACCATCGTTCGCAAAGTTTTAAAATCCTGAAACTTATGAGTCTAAATTGACTTCAAATTTGACCGGATGTGACGTTTTGTCAACGCGTCGTTCGACAGGATGGTGACCAATGACGTACGTCTCTTTCACCTTGTTGATAGGCTTTTTGCTTTCGCTGTTTCTCGTGACAGAGTCTTAGGTATGTCTGGAAGGATCGTCAGGATGTTGTGGAATTTCACACAAACAGTTTCTGATGTTAGAACCACTTTTTTTTGTTTCTTTCGTCAGCTTTTACGTAGATGCCTTCTCAGTGGAATTACCATTGATCGTCCGCATGGCGAAGATACGAACGAACACTCCTCCAAAATGTGGATAGAATTCTGCAGAATGTAAGCATTTTTTCACCATGACATCGCTCTAGTCTTGAGATAAGTTTATATAAGCAAGTCTGTTTTGCCTATGTTTCAACTGGGACTGAGTTTGAGAACATTTTTTTTTTTTCTTCTACTTGCTTGCTGTATTTCAAAGATTTTGTTCCTGTCTGTTGTAAAACCCAGTGTCATCCACCCCCTCCCACACCACCACCACCGTTGAAAAAAAAAATCGCAAACAAGCAAGAAAAGGCCCTGGGGTGCAGATGGGGACAATTCATTTTAATTGCTGTAGAAGTAGCCTAAGCCTCATTATTCAGTTGCAATAAATTCTTAAAGCAAGATCACATAGCCGATTGGCTGTAGGGACATTAAACTTTCAGAGGCTCGCCATGTCTCAAGGCACGGCATGATGGAAGGCAGAGCTCGTGCCTCTCTTTCCGCCGCCTTTCACCTTACGTGAACTGAATCAGTACCAGTTTCTTTCTGGGTGGAGAGGGAGGGTTTTCAAGCCGAAAAAAAAAAAAAAATCCGACTGCACGTGTGTGTTTCAAGCCCAAGACCGTCAGCTCTGCAGTAAACGCTCTATTTGCCGTCCCCTTGGTAAATAATGCGGGGCGAAAAAATATGGCTTGGGAGTTTTAGCTGTCCCGTATTTTCAACATCAAGGCATACTCGCCCTCGAACCAGTTTTCGTCCCGGAAGAACGGTGAATGTGCGGGTTCTGAGGGCTTGGGTGTAAATGTGCAGGTTCCGAGGATTGGATACCTGTCTGGGTGTAGATTCACCCACGGCATCCGGAGAAGACATGTTTTCCCTTTTTTGTTTGGTAACCTCCGTCATTGTTTTCTTTGTAAACTCCGTCGTTGTTTTCTTTGTAACATCTATCGTTTTTTTTATTGGTATCCGCCGTCGTTGTTTTTCAGGTCAACCTCCGTCGTTGTTTTATTGGTAGCCTCTGTTATTGTTTTATTAGCAACCACTATCGTTGCTTTATTGGTAGCCTCCGTCGTTGTTTTCTTTGTAACCTGTATTGTTGTTTTATTGGTAACCTCCATCGTTGTCTCCCTTGCCCAGGCAGCAGACACCGAAGAGGAGACAGATGGACTAAGCGACAAAGGGCAGACCAGACCGGACCAGTCGCTAACCAGTCAGAATTTGTGTCTCATGCCTGTGCTTGTGACGAGTCCCGCTGTCAACACTCGCAAAGTGATTGACCGCAGCAGTCTGCGCTCCTACACGCTAAGGTCAGAAAGAGCAAACGGTGGTTCGATTTTTTTTTTTCTCTTAACACAGGCCACACGCCACAATTAGGACTTTGACGCCTACCATAAATTTGAGCCAGCATTTATTGTTAAACTGTTAATTGATCAAAAGAACAACTCCCCACCGCGCCACATTAGGATTTTGCACTAAAACACTATGTAATCCATTAAGCATTTTGAGGCCTACATAAATTTGCGCCAGCATTTAATTTTAAATGGTTAATTGATCAAAGAACAACACCCCACCAATTATTTTCGCTTGTTTGGGGGGGGGGGGGGGGGGGGGGGGTAGGATTTCCACCGACGAAATCACTTACAATCTTAAATATACTCGAAGCTGACATTACATTTCAGGCCTTCACACTCACCCCTTGACCCTATCTTTGCACCAGCAGGAAACTCCCAAACAGTCCCATTCCTTTGATTTATTCTGTCTGCTTGGAACCACCTGCCCTGGCTTGTCCCTTGATGGCCATCTGACAGAAAATAAGGAGAATCAGCTTTCAGACACAATAAGAATTCTTCAAAGAATCTAATTGCGCCAGTGTATAAATACTCGACCCCTTAAGCAAGGCCTTGGCGCATTGATTTTTGGTGTGCAGTCACATTGTTCGGAGGTCTTTTTTTTTCTGGGGGGGGGGGGGGGGGGGGGGGGGGGGGGGGGGGGGGGGGGGGGGGGGGGGGGGGGGGGGGGGGGGGGCAATAAGAAAGTTTGTTTTGTAGAAAAAACGAACGAACGAACAAACAGACAAAAAAAAAAACCCCGACCTCTGCGTGATTTTTAATTTTATGAAAAGTTATCTACACCACAGCTGTACTGTGGGTTGTCCCTCAGCATAATCACTGTTACTTCGTCGTTATTGTTATGTATCACCAACATCATTATTATCAATTTTAAGATTAGCAGTAATAATGTTTGCACAGAAGGTATTATCACACCTGTTGTTTTCGTTTTTTGTTGTTGTTGTTGTGTGTGTGGCGCGCGAGCGTGTGCATGTGCGTGTGTGTGTGTGTGTGTGTGTGTGTGTGTGTGTGTGTGTGTGTGTGCGAACTGAAGAAAACCCGTTGACAGATGTTCCTTCCTCCCTCAGCGATATTCAGTCAAGGGAAACCCTTGCTTGATCATCTGTTTTTGTTTTTGTTTTTTTGGTCTGCCTGCCTGTATGTGATTGTGGCCTTCAAAACTGATAAATCCTCCTCATTTCAAACATTGCAAACTGTGTTCAAAACAGACAAACGGTAATGGTGTAAACGGTCCACCATTACCCAGGCCCGAAATAATTGTCCTAAAAGACAGAATGTACCAGTCTAAGCACTTTTTTCCCCCTCCTGAATTGGAGGCGGGGCAGGGCAGGAGGGGAGGGAGTGATTGTGGACATGAGCCACAACTACTGGGCCCCATCCTGTTTCCCCCAAGTGCTCCCCGGTGAGTGATTTGGGGGCAGTGTCCAGAGGAACTCCAGAAAGCGAATGAAGGTTGCATTATCCACGTGTCCATGTCACTCCCTGGGTGAATGAAGATTGCATTAGCCACGTGTCCATGTCACTCCATGGGTGAATGAAGGTTGCATTAGCCACGTGTCTATGTCACGCTCCCTGGGTGAATGAAGGTTGCATCAGCCACCCGTCTATGTCACTCCCTGGGTAAATGAAGGTTGCATTAGCCACCTGTCTTGTCACTCCCTGGGTGAATGAAGGTTGCATTAGTTACGTGTCTATGTCCATTCTCTGGGTGAATGAAGGTTACATTAGCCACCTGTCTATGTCACTCCCTGGGTGAATGAAGGTTGCATTGTGTCACTCCACGGGTCTATGTCACTCCATGGGTGCACTGTGTCACTCATTCATCAGTCCATGGGTTGCATTGTGTCACTCCATGGGTTGCATTGTGTCACTCCATGGGTTGCACTATGTCACTCCATGGGTTGCATTGTGTGTCAATCCATGGGTTGCATTGTGTCACTCCATGGGTTGCATTGTGTCACACTCCATGGGTTGCACTGTGTCACTCCATGGGTTGCATTGTGTCACTCCATGGGTTGCACTGCGTCACTGCGTCACTCCATGGTTGCATTATGTCACTCCATGAGTTGCATTATGTCACTCCATGGGTTGCATTATGTCACTCCATGGGTTGTATTGTGTCACTCCATGGGTTGCATTATGTCACTCCATGGGTTGCATTGTGTCACTCCATGGGTTGCATTATGTCACACCATGGGTTGCATTATGTTACTCCATGGGTTGCACTATGTCACTCTATGGGTTGCATTGTGTCACTCCATGGGTTGCATTGTGTCATTCCATGGGTTGCATTATGTCACTGCATGGGTTGCATTATGTCACTCCATGGGTTGCATTGTGTAACTCCACGGTTGTGTTATGTACTCCATGGGTTGCATTGTGTCACTCCACCGGTTGTATTATGTTACTCCATGGGTTGCAGTGTGTCACTCCACCGGTTGTATTATGTTACTCCATGGGTTGCATTGTGTCACTCCACCGGTTGCATTATGTTACTCCATGGGTTGCATTGTGTCACTCCATGGGTTGCATTATGTCACTCCATGGGATTGTATTATGTCACTCCATGGTTGCATTATGTTACTCCATGGGTTGCACTGTGTCACTCCATGGGTTGCACTCTGTCACTCCATGGGTTGCACTGTGTCGCTCCATGGGTTGCACAGTGTCACTCCATGGGTTGCACTCTGTCACTCCATGGGTTGCACTGTGTCACTCCATGGGTTGCACTATGTCACTCCATGGGTTGCACTCTGTCACTCCATGGGTGGCACTCTGTCACTCCATGGGTTGCACTGTGTCGCTCCATGGGTTACGTTATGTCACTCCATGGGTTGCATTGCGTCAGTCCATGGGTTGCACTCTGTCACTCCATGGGTTGCATTGTGTCACTCCATGGGTTGCACATTGTCACTCCATGGGTTGCACTATGTCACTCCATGGGTTGCATTATGTCACCCATGGGTTGCACTCTGTCACTCATGGGTTGTCTTGCGTCACTCCATGGGTTGCATTGTGTCACTCCATGGGTTGCATTGTGTCATTCCATGGGTTGCATTGTGTCATTCCATGGGTTGCATTGTGTCACTCCATGGGTTGCACTCTGTCACTCCATGGGTTGCATTGTGTCACTCCATGGGTTGCATCGTGTCACTCCATGGGTTGCATTATGTCACTCCATGGGTTGCATTGTGTTACTACTCCATGGGTTGCATTATGTCACTCCATGGGTTGCACTCTGTCACTGCATGGGTAGCACTATGTCACTCCATGGGTTGCACTGTCACTCCATGGGTTGCACTGTGTCACTCCATGGGCTGCACTCTGTCACTCCATGGGTTGCATTGTGTCACTCCATGGGTGCATTTATGTCACTCCATGGGTTGCACTCTGTCACTCCATGGGTAGCACTATGTCACTCCATGGGTTGCACTATGTCACTCCATGGGTTGCACTGTGTCACTCCATGGGTTGCACTATGTCACTCCATGGGTTGCACTGTCACTCCATGGGTTGCACTGTGTCACTCCATGGGCTGCACTCTGTCACTCCATGGGTTGCATTGTGTCACTCCATGGGTTGCACTGTGTCACTCCATGGGTTGCATTATGTCACTCCATGGGTTGCACTATGTCACTCCATGGGTTGCATTGTGTCACTCCATGGGTTGCACTATGTCACTCCATGGTTGCATTGTGTCACTCCATGGGTTGCATTCTGTCACTCCATGGGTTGTCTTGCGTCACTCCATGGGTTGCATTGTGTTACTCCATGGGGTTGCACTCTGTCACTCCATGGGTTGCATTGTGTCACTCCATGGGTTGCACTCTGTCACTCCATGGGTTGCATTGTGTCACTCCATGGCTTGTATTGTGTCACTCCATGGGTTGCATCGTGTCACTCCATGGGTTGCACTGTGTCACTCCATGGGTTACATTGTGTCACTCCATGGCTTGTATTGTGTCACTCCATGGGTTGACTCTGTCACTCCATGGGTTGCATTGTGTTACTCCATGGGTTGCATTGTGTCACTCCATGGGTTGCTTTGTGTTACTCCATGGGTTGCACTGTGTCACTCCATGGGTTGCATTGTGTTACTCCATGGGTTGCATTGTGTCACTCCATGGGTTGCATTGTGTTACTCCATGGGTTGCATTGTGTCACTCCATGGGTTGCATTGTGTCCATGGGTTGCATTGGGTCACCCCGTGGGCTGTGTGTGGACTATGGTCAAAGTCATTCACCGGAGGAGCTGGTTCAGCAAAGAAGGTGGGGGAGTTGTGGCACGGGTCTGGAATCACTTATCCCTGAAATTCAGCTGCAGTGTTTTGATTATTAATATACGTTGTTGTTCAGGACCCTGAGAATTTTGAAATAGGGATGTAATGGGGAGGTCGGTCTGCATTTGTCCTGGGGGAGGGTGGGGTGGATGTCGGCGAATAGGAGGGCGGAGTAGGGGGGGGGGGGGGGGGGGGGGGGGGGGGGGGGACGGCAGTAGTGGGTGTGTGTGTGTGTGTGTGTGTGTGTGTGTGTGTGTGTGTGTGTGTGTGTTTGAGCACGTGCGTTTCTCATATCTCTGGGGAGGGATTTCGGGCGTGTAGTGATTACGAACTGCTACACAGGAGCTACGATCATTTGACGTAAAAGGTAACCTCTGCATGAACGGTTTTTCGCAAACAGTGTTTCAGTTTTTCAGATGGCGTCAAAGACACTGTTTGTAGTAGGAAATTGTTGAACAGGCATTTTGCCATATAGTTTGTACAGATCATGTCCCATCACAGAATCATTAAAAAACAAAATAAGCAACAGGAAAATAGCTGCATCCATACATATGAAGGATGTATGCCGTATCTATTCACCAAGCACACATGCTCACAAGAGGCTTGCAGAACAAATAAGGAAATGAATTTAAACTAAACGATCGATTAAAAAAATAAATAAAAAGAAAGAAAAATCAACCAAAATATAAAATTTTGAAAAACTGCATATTTGACTCATTTTCAACCAAACATAAGATTTCGAAAATTTACATATTAGACTCATGTTCTTCTTGTGTGTGTGTGTGTGTGTGTGTGTGTGTGTGTGTGTGTGTGTGTGTGTGTGCTTTGGTATTAAACCGTTCAAATGGCAAATGACTCATTCCAGCCGAAAAGTCCTGCTTATTCACCGTGGGCTCACGTCATTATTCGTCTACAGGCAGCCCCTGAACCCAGTCTGGAATCTGTCCGGCGGACGACGATCAGATGCCGCACCAGGACGGCAGGTATTTCATAATCACGACGAGAACAACGACCATGATGGTGACGACAATAATACCATTTGTACCAACACTATTACCGACTTCAGCAACAGCAACGTGTTAAATAAATGTAATGATGATGATGGTGATGATGATGATGATGATGATGATGATGATGATGATAATCGATTACGACAATGGTATTGCCATTTCTGCAAGGACACCAACAATGATGCTAATATTGATCTTACTGTTGCTGCTGCTGCAGCTACTGCTGTTGGTACAACTGCTATCAAATATTGCCTATGGTCTTTGTACCAGCTGAGCAAAAATCTTTTGTTTTTGCTAGTTTTTTCTCCCCTTCAGTTTTCCCACCTTCCTTCCTCCTCACCCTACCTCTCTCTCTCTCTCTCTCTCTCTCTCTCTCTCTCTCTCTCTCTCTCTCTCTCTCTCTCTCTCCCCGTGCATATGTTTGAAGGTCAATCTTGACTCGTCTCTTTTTATTCATCCAGCAGAAACAGACATAAAAGGGAGGGAAGTAGTACTAATGGATTTTTTGTTGTTCTTATTCACAAACTGAAGTCGGGGTGCAGAAACCTAGCAGCGGATTTGTTTTTGTGTGTTAAAGCGGAGAGGGAGAGAAAGGGTGGAGGGGAGGGTAAGGCACAAATTTTACAGCGCAAAGAGTTATGTGGGGCGTAGGTAGAACAAGGTGCAGATTTTGTATACCACGGAGGTTAGGGTTTGTGGACAGAGGATGGGGGCTTCCTCCCGTAGTTGACAAGGTGAACTGGAAGACTCCTATGGCAGATACGAAATATCTCTCCGTTACGACTGTGTAAATCCGGAACCCTAGACATCCCCAGCTCCCAAATCCGCCTCTGCATAATTATGTATCTTTCATTGCCGTACTGTCCGTTGGCTGGACAAGGACGGGACAGTCGCGTTTCGGATGAAGCGTACACACAGGCAGATGGGGAAGGTGGGGATAGGGGTAGGGAGGGAGGTCGAGGTCAGCGGGGGGATGGGGCGACCAGTTATCAAAAAAAACATCACAGAAATCGATACGGCGGTGACGGATTTGGGAAAGGGGGGGGGGGGGGGGGGGGGGGGGGGGGGGGGGGGACGGGGGGGGTGGGAGAGGAGAGGAGCTGCTGTTCAGTCACAGGTAATTGAAGAACTGCACTAAATTTCTTTTCTTTGTACGGGGGGGGGGGGGGGGGGGGGGGACATTTACCAACGCTTTCCTGGTCTTCCTTTCTTGTTTTGTTTGCTTTTTGTCTTTTTTTTTTTTTTTTGATTAGTTTACTTGTTTCTTCTTTTGTTAGTATTCATGATCATCACACAAGTCTCTTTTTTTTTTTTTTTCTTTACTTCATGTTCTGTTCTTTTTCTTTCTTTCTTTTCCTTTTTTTATTTTTTTTCTTTCTTCATCCTTTTCCTTCCTTTTTTTCTTTTTTTTTTTCTTTTCTTATTTCTTGTCTTTCTTTCTTCCTTCCCTTCTTTCCCCCCCCCCCCCCCCCCCCCCCCCCCCCCCCCCTCTTTCTTTCTTTCATTTTTCTCTCACTTTCTTTGTTTTTGTTTTTTGTTTCAATCCTTTAATTCATCCTTCCTTTCTTTCCTCCGTCCTTTTTTTTTTTTTTTCCTCCTTACCCATTATTCCCACTCTCCGGCATCCCTGCCAGCACTGGCAGGAGAGGAGGGATGAGGCACGTGCTGAACCCTGACAGCCCGTTGAACAGGATCCTCCTGAAGGACACCTACGACGTTCAACTGCCCCTGGTCCAGGAACAGCGACAGCCCGCCACAGTGAGTTGTGTCACACACGTCTGTCACAATACTACAGTTCGCATTACAATGTCCGTTAGGAATGAAACTGACAGATCTGCATGGCACAGTGAGTTGTGTCCCATATGTCTGTCACAATACTACGGTTGGCATTACGATGTCCGTTAGGAATGGAACCGACAGATCTGCATGGCACAGTTGTGTCCCAGTTCTGTCCCACTACCGTGGCATTACATGTCCGTTTCACAATGCTACAGTGAGTTGTGTCGGTCACAATACTACAGTTCGCATTACAGATATGCATCAGAAATTGAAACTGACAGGTCTGCATAGTGTGTGAAGGTCAGTGGAGAAGAAAAGAAAAAAAGCAACGAAGGGTGGGGGGGGGGGGGGGGGGTAGGAGCACGGAGCCCCCACCCCACTCAACAAAAGAAAAAAAAAAAAGCAGGAAGGGAAAACACGAAATGGTGAAAATAGGGAAAAAGGAGGCTGGAGGTCACAAAAAAAAAAAAAAAAAAAAAAAAAAAAAAAAAAAAAAAAAAAAACCTTTGTCTTCTGCTAAGGTGTTCCAAATTACCCGACCGTTTCTGATTTCATGTTGAGTTAAAACAAACAAACATACAAACAAACAAACAGGGGGGTTGAAGGAGTGAGAAAAGGTGAAGGAACGGGGGAAAGGTGGTGGTGGGGAAGCCAGAGAGGGAGGAGAATGTCTTAGAATGTCAAGGTTAAACGCTTTCATTAACATCAGACGGGGAACAAGCCGATACGTTTTGCGAGCAGAACCATTCGTGTTTTACAGTCGAGTTTAGTCTCCTGGATGAGTGTCGTCAGCAGACCTAACCTGGCTGTGGAAGTCCACCCACGGCACCTCTTACAGAGACCCCCAGATGTGTGATCTTTGAATTTCTGAAAGAGCTCAACATTTTTCATCTGATCTAAGATTTTACAGAAGAAAGATTTTTAACAAAATGTTTTGGTGTGTCTTTAGAAGTCACACTTGAAAGGGTTGTGTGTGTGTGTTTTTTTTTTTTCTAATGACTAGTGAGTTGTTTTCAACGCGGTGACAGCCCTGATATGGCCCTATGCAGTCGGTGGGGGGTGTAAGCAACAATACCTTATCTTACCTTACCTGTTGATGTGTTGTAGCATCCCCGCCATAGGAGAGAAAATGACAATTTGATGAAGCAAAGCGAGGAGAACAAACAAAAAAATGGGGAGGGAAAAAACTGTCATGATGATCACAAACACCCGAATTATACAAAGAATGATCGATAGAAAAGAAAATATTTTAATTGGGGTTGAGGGTGGATGTAGAAGCGGGTGTCAAAAGTGTCTGTGTCACACTCTTTACTCACAGCATGTAGCACCCATCGATTTCGGTCTTGTGAACCGAAGGGCTTGTTACGCCTGTGCACAGTCACCTTTCGTCTCCTGGTGAGACTGGTCAGTTGGCCCGGCCTAACAGGGGTAGTCCGTCCAGCGTACACACCTAAATGCTCCTGCATCTCATTTGGTTTCAGCCTCCAGGAAAGCCAGTCACGGGGCCGATGGTAGACCACCTGCCCATGCCCCCCAGAGCCAACCGTCTGGACCCTCAGGTACCAGTTTCACTACCTGTAAAGATGTTTTGACATGAGACAGATCAGTGATGCATTATTCTGCAAGGTGTGCTATTCAGTTATTATAAACAGATTTCATGGTCTTAAATTCGGGCTGTCCTCCAGAGACCTTTTCACCATAGTACAATGTCAGCCACTTTTTCTTCTTCTTCTTTCTTTCTTCTTCTTCTTCTTCGACGTCGTCGTCGTCGTCGTCGTCGTCGTCGTCATTTTCTTTTATTCGGCTTACAGTGGGCAGGCAACTGTTTTCATCTTGGTTCAAATCTTCTTCACACCTTCCTCTTCCTGTCTGTTCTTCGTCTCTCTCTCTCTCTCTCTCTCTCTCTCTCTCTCTCTCTCTCTCTCTCTCTCTCTCTCTCTGTCAATTTGCCCGACTTATTTTCTTTTTTTCCCTAATCATCCTTCTCTTATTTAACTCTTGTTGGTGCATTTTCTGAGGATCCTTCGAGTAAAACAGACGATTGCATTGCAATAATTACAGGTATGCAAAAACACAATGCCAAGCTGTGAAGAAAGTGGAAAGATTACCTAGTGTAGGCCTACACGTAAACACACACACGCACGCATGCATGCATGCAAGCACGCACACACGTACACACACACACACACACACACACACACACACACACACACACACACACACACACAAATATAGCTATGTTGATATAAACAAATGTGTGTGTGTGCGTGTATGTGTGTACGCACGTGCGCATCTGTGACTGTTCAACTATTTGTCTCTCCATCTATCTGCGTCCATCTATCCGTCGATCATGCCCGCCTCCCCCCCCCCCCCCCCCCCCCCCCCCCCCTCCTCTCTCTCTCTCTCTCTCCGAACCTACTTTCCCCCTCCCTCTCTCTCTCTCTGTATGAGTGCGCGTGCTCGTGCGCGTGCGTGCTTTCGTGCGTGCGTGCATGAGTGAGTGTGTGTGTGTGTGTGTGTGTGTGTGTGTGTGTGTGTGTGTGTGTGTGTGTGTGCGTGTGCGTGCGTGCGTGCATGTGTGTGCATGTGCGTGCATGTGCGTGGGTGCATGTGTGTGTGCGTATGTCCGTATGTATGTGCGTGCACGCGCGTCTCTGTGCGTGCTCATGCGTCTAGTACGTACACGTCCCTGCTATGCCTGTGGTGGCGTTGTGTGTCAGCTGGCCCTGCCGCCCATCGCCGCGGAGGACGCCCGCCGAGGCCTGTACAGTCTGATAGAGCGGCGCTGGATTCCCCCGCCCGCCCAGCTCACCCTCACGCCCTCACCCGTGGACAAACGCCAGGCGACGCTGCATCGCTTCACCGACAAGTTCACCATGCCCGTCATTGGTCAGGGAAAGAGAAGGGGAGGCTGCTGGGGCGTTTGAGAGAGAAGGGTGATGGGGAGGGGGGGGGGGGGGGGGGGGGTAGAGTTAGAGAGGGAAAGGGGAAGAAAGGATGGGAAGAGGGGCTGAGGGCTATAGAGAGAGATAAGGGTGATGTGGGGGAGGAGGGGGGGGGGACAGAGGGAGGGGGGGTACAGAGTAAGAAGGAAAGGGGAAGAAGGGGTGGGGAGAGGGGGCTGAGGGCTATAGAGAGAGAAGGGGGGGGGGGGGGGGGGGGGGGGCGGGGCGGGAGAAAGGGGTGGACAGGAGAGAGGGGACAGTAAGAGGGAAAGGGGAAAAGAGGAACAAGGGATGGGGGGATGGGAATTGCGCATGCAGCCACATGCCATAATTAGGATTTGTACTAAATCACTATATGATCCATGTTTTAAGGCCTGCCGTAAGTTTGAGCCAGCATTTCAATGCTGAACTGATAATTGATCAAAAGCTCCCCCCCCCTCACCCCCCCCCCCCCGCTCCCCCATCAATCATTTGATTTGCTTTGGGAATTTTGCCCACGTACCACGCACTGATAGATGTACACAGTAACGACAGAACGAGAAGTGTACAATCTGTGTTCAAATCTGGTGTACACTTCTGGTCCGGAACCATTGTGACAAGGAAGCCACAGACAAACAGAAACACGGGCAGGTCACCTCAGGTATGCTTGACGACTGATCTACCACCTTTCCAGCATCCTATACCATCACTATCATTATTCTATGGTTATAATCGTGATTAGTATCATAACTATTAATAAACCTGTTATATTCCATCTTTCCCATAATTTGTATCCTTCTCTTTCTTCTTTCCCCCCCCCCCCCCCCCCCCCCCCCCCCCCCCCACCCCCCCCCCCCCCCCCCCCCCCCCCCCCCCCCCCACCCCCCCCCCCCCCCCCCCCCCCCCCCCCCCCCCCTTCCTCTACCTTCCTTCCCTCATCAGTATTATTATCGGTATTATTATCGTTATTATCACTACTATTATCAACTTTTTTTTCATTATCATTACTTTTATATTATATTACTGTTACTAAAGTTGTTAGTATTGTCGTTATTACAAATATTATTATTACTATTACCATTATTGATACCATTATCATTATTATTGGGACTACCATCATCATCATTACTATAAGCACCATCACTAACACTGTTGCCGCTATAGCCCTGCTTTTCGACAATCCTCTGACCACTCTCCTTTCTCCTCTTCTGCGAGCACATACCCACTATCAATACTACAACTACTACAGTTGAATTTTCACCGAAAGTGGTAGTAATCCTTTATTATCTTTTTTTTTTCAATAATTTCATCATCGTCTTTATCATATTATTGTCATTAATAGTAATGATGTTATCATTATTGTTGTAATCGTTAGTAGTGGTGGTAGTAGTAGTGGTAGTAGCAGCATTGTATTATTAATATTATTATTACTATCATTGTCATTATAATCATACTACTACTACTACTACTATTACTACTACTACTACTACTACTACTACTACTACTATAATTATCATCATCATTCCTGTCTCCATCTCAAAGGCCTCGTTTTCATTCAACGCTAATCTTGCGCCGAATTTGAGATGACAAGTGAAATGCTCGTTCTTAGTTTTCATTGTCCTGAATGTTGTTTATCTTGCCTAAGGTGTTTTGTCTTGCAATCTGTTTGTCCCCGTTATCCGGCGGATTTACTTTCATTTCCTGTTAGAATTTGATCTGGAACTTTTTTTTTTTTTTTTCGTGAACTTCAGAGACAACGCCCACGTACGCAGGAATTGTGGAGAGCAGAGAGAAGGTAGGGATGCTGCCGATGCTCCCTGGTGGTCCCCGCGTCAGCCCCCAGGCCCACTCTCCAGAGCGTGTGGTACCACCCCCTGGCAGGACAACACCGTTCAAGGCGACCACACGTGAAGTTCCACGTCCCCCGGTGATACGTACAGTACAGAGGAACAGTCTCCATTCCTTTCACGTCTTTCTTTTCCCTGCTTTCTTTCTCCGTCCGTTCTTGTCTCTTCCTGCCTGCCTGCCTTTAAATCTTTAACCCTTAAACCCGTCTTTGATTTTTGAGCTTTTTTTTTTTTTTTTTTTCTTTTTTTTTTTTTTTTTTATTTTTTTTTTTTTTTAAAAAATCAATGTGTGTGCGTGTGTGTGTGTGTGTGTGTGTTTTTTTTTTTTCTAAGATTTGATTTTTAATTTGGGTGTGACAGACAATTGTGTTTTTAATTTGTTTGTCCATGTGAACCGGCGGAGTTATTTGAAATGATTTTGAAACGTGTTTCAATTTCCTCCTGCAGTCACCACACTTTGAAACGAAAGTTTTTACACCAAAGAAGACAGGGCACACCTCATACTGGAGCGGTGAAACAAGCTAGTCGCTTCATCCAGGATGAATTTCAAACCACGGAAATCACAAAGCCTGTCCAAGCAGAAAGGAAAAAAAAAGGAGCTGAAACAATCATGGTCGCTGTCACCAGCCAAATCATTCCAAGAGTGGCAGTCAACTTTTCTTATTCTGCTGTCCAGTTCTCCCATGAGTTTCTTACTATGCGGCTGGTCGTTTCGCTTTTTTTTTTTTTTTCTTTTTCTTTTTCTTTGTTTTCTTCCTTCATTTCTTTTTTTTTTCTGTCGTTCTTTCTTTTCTCTTTACTTTCTTTCTTTCTTTTTTTTTTTTTCTCTCCGTCCTATATTCCATTCATATACCTCTCCTGTCCCCTTTCTTCTGTCCGTCCACCCTTTCTTTCTGTCATGATTTTTTAAAGATATTTATTTACATTGAAATTACATGTCATATCAAAGTACAATACGAAGAGCGATATTTCTCATAATGTTAAAAAAAAAAGCTGACAAACAAGCCGAAATAAGAATTTTGAAAAGAACCACAGGAAAAAGAATAAAACCACCACCACAACAACAACAAGCATCACACACACACAAGTCCAAATAATAAAGACATACATATGAATATACAGACACTTAATTTTTAACAAAATTGCCGGTGTGGTTGTTTTTTTTGAGGATGTATTTTAAAGGGTTGTATGAATTAGGTTTTCTTTTTTTTTTTTTTTCCTTCTAATGACTTACTGCTCAAAAACATTGAAATGCCACTACCACTTTTTAGGGTACCTTGTTTGACTTTATTTTTTCCAATAACACGGCACTGCACCCACCCAAACTTACTGAATTTGGTTGCATGCCTGATCAGTCAACTTGAATTTGATCAGAAATCAACTCAGTCTGTGTCATGCACATCACAGCGGTGAACTGAAATGTGCACATACTGCACGAAAAAAAGGGTGCAAATCAAACAGGCCTGTGCAAAAGAGCACATCTGAACTGCAGGAATACTGCAATGCACGTGCAACCCATGTCTTACCTGACACAGGTCAGCCAGTTTTGAGAGACTGGTGGGCATTTATGCCTGTGTTACGGCACTTTTTGCAACCATGCCTCGGAGACAACGACTGAGTCAGGATGACCAAGGGGGCGGGCAATTGCGTGGCTTCAGGAGGGGGGTGGAGGTGCGAGAGGTTGGTCGTCGACTGTCAGTCACCCATTCAATCATTCAGACTTTGAGAGACCGCTTCAACCAGACAGGAAGTGTTGCTGAGCGAAGACGTCCAGGACGCCCAAGGTCCACCTCCAGGCAGCAGGACAGGTTTGTTGTCCTGTCGGCTCTGAGGCAGAGAACGGCCACTTCGACACACACTCAGGGGGCAGCTGCAAGCAGCCGGCAATGTCACCGTCAGTGACCAGACCATTCGGAACCGGTTGAGAGAGGCACACCTGCGCTCAAGAGACGACCAGCCGTCCGTCCTGTCCTGACACCAGCTCACCGTGCTGCTCGTTTGGCTTGGGCCCAGCGTCACTTAGTAGCATGGACCAGAGATCAGTGGGCAAGAGTATTGTTTACTGACGAGTCCCGCTTTGCCTTATCATTTCATGACGGCAGGAACCGTGTCTGGCGGCGGCAAGGAGAACGCTATCACGATGGTCTCGTGAGCGAGCGTGATCGCTATGGTGGTGGATCCATAATGGTGTGGGGAGGGATGGCACGGAACTACAGAACCCCCCTGCACATGGTGCAAGGCAACCTCAACGGTGTGGCTACAGGGATGGCATCCTGCAGCCCCTTGTGCTGCCAGCGCTGCAAGCTATTGGACCAGGCGCGGTACTTCAAGACGACAACGCCAGACCTCACAGGGCTCGAGTCGTCAACAACTTTCTTCAGCAGCAACACGTGATCCACATGGACTGGCCAGCCTGCTCACCGGACCTTAATCCAATCGAGCACCTATGGGACGTGCTGGGCCGGTGACTTCAAAGCAATCACCCCCCGCCAGTTGACCTCAACCAGCTGTTCCAGTTCCTTGAGCAGGAGTGGCAGGCAATACCCCAGATGACTCTGAGGACTCTGACTCAATCCATGAGGCAAAGGTGCAACGCGTGCATCCACGCAAATGGCGGACACACACGTTACTGACTGTGTTTTTTGTGTATCTCTGGCGTTCTGACTTTTGAAAAGATGGGTAGTGGACTTGAAAGTGACAAAACATGCTGTTCAAATCAATTTTGTCATTAATCTGTGTCATTGATGTTTTGATTAATTGCTGAAGCAAAGTTCGAAAGCATTGTTTTTGGGTTGTTTCCGTTCTGTTGTGAAATAGCGAGAGAATTTCCAAGTGGCCTGCCCCATCGATCGGGAAGATGATTGGCTGGTCGGTTGCGTGCCCTGACTGGTTGATTTCTGTGACAAAGACAAGACAAAAATGTTGATTCATGAAGGCCTTGGCCCCATAGAAGGGAGGTACACGTAAACTAACCTGACATAGTCCCTCACCAGTCGGGAAGGTTAGTTGATTCTGTGAGTGTGTCCTTGATGAATCCGTCAGTTTTCTCCCATCTGTCAGTCAGTCCGTCGAAACATCATGCCACTCTCTCTCGACCGACCAACTAATCAGTCTGTTGACTAAATCACGATGCTGCTCACCCACACAAAATGTATTTAAAAGTCAAATAATCTGTCCGGTCCTATGAAGAGCAGAGTTGAATGGCCCAGAATTCAGTCGCTTCAGCTCGGTAAAACAAAAGGAAGAAAGGGTGGAATGAAAGAAAGAGAGCAGGAAGAAGAGAAAGGAAAACAAAGAAAATCAAATGAAAATTAATCTAACGTATGATTATAACATTTTATTTCTTTGATTTTTTTATCATTTTTTTTTTTGTGCGCGGTAAATTTCCCATGCCATTTTAAAAAAAAACTGGCCGCTGTTATGAAAAAAAAAATGTGCATGATATATGCTGTTTATTCAATTGCGTGGTCAAGCTGAAAAAAAAAATTGTGGTATGCCCTGTGATCGATTACTGTGCTAAAACCTTAGCGCTTTCATTAAAAACGACGACAGTAACACAACGACGATAGACAGGGAAGAAAAAAAAATGATGATGAGAAATCATACGTATAAATTATTTTATTATTATCTGGTTGTGTACTTCCCATGTTATGCTATTTACTTCATGGATGAGATAAACGTATATGTAAGTTTCCATCTGTTGATTCATTTGTTTACGTGTCAGTTCATGTATCTATTCATTGTTTCAGAATCGTGACCACGTTGAATCAACTGAAGGAACTCTTGATTGAAAACGATGTGCCAATTGCCATCATCCAGGGAGAGAGGTCAGAGAGAGAGAGAGAGAGAGAGAGAGAGAGGGGGAGGGGGGCTCGTTCTTAGTAGCTGGACCCTAATTGTAGTAGAGAGAGAAGGGTGGGGGAAGTGGTGGGGGTGAGGGTAAGGTTGAAAGGTTCGTCTTCAGTAACTGAAAGCTTATCGTGCATACATAGGAGAGAGAGAGAGAGGGAGAGAAAGAGAGCGGGGCTGGGGGCAACTCGCTGATGAGAGAGAGAGAGAGGGAGAGAGAGAAAGAGAGGGGAGGGGGGTAAGACGAGTAGTTGACCAGCAAGGAGCACCATGGCTCCAAACCAGGCCGCTCTTTGTTTAGCACGGCTCTCAGAACCCATTTGTATGGGCACGGCTCACAGCTCAACAGAACCCATTTGTATGGTATGGCTCTCAGAACCCATTTGTATGGTATGGCTCTCAGAACCCATTTGTATAGCATGGCTCTCAGAACCCATTTGTATGGCACGGCTCTCAGAACCCATTTGTATGGCACAGCTCTCAGACCCATTTGTATGGCACGGCTCTCAGAACCCATTTGTATGGCACGGCTCTCAGAACCCATTTGTATGGCACAGCTCTCAGAACCCATTTGTATGGCACAGCTCTCAGAACCCATTTGTATGGCACGGCTCTCAGAACCCATTTGTATGGCACGGCTCTCAGAACCCATTTATATGGCACGGCTCTCAGAACCCATTGGTATAGCACGGCCATCGGAACCCATTTGTGTAGCACGGCTGTCGGACCCATTTGTAAGGCACGGCTTTTGGAACCCATTTGTGTAGCACGGCTGTCGGAACCCATTTGTATAGCACAGCTGTCGGAACCCATTTATATAGCACGACTCTCAGAACCCATTTGTATAGCACGACTGTTGGAACCTATTTGTAGCACGGTTGTGGAACCCATTTGTCTAACACGGCTGTCGGAACCCATTTGTATAGCATGGCTGGTTGAACCCCGGATTTGTGTAGCACGGCTGTCCGAACCCATTTGTGCAGCACGGCTGTCCGAACCCATTTGTGTAGCACGGCTGTTGGAACACCCCATTTGTATAGCAGCCCCATGCTGTTGGAGTCGCTGGATTTTGTATATCATGGCGGCTTGGAACCCATTTGCACAGCACAGCTGTCAGAACCCACGGATGCCTTGGACCAGCAGTTTGGATGAGGGTGGGTTCGTGCTGATCTTCCTTCGAGCATGTGTGGACTAGTGAAACGCCTACGGTTCAGGTCCACACCACAGGGTGAGGGCGAAAAACTGGCAGCCCCATTCCTGTGGCGAGTCGCTGGACAGCGTGGATCCTGACTCCTTAGCGGCAGGTACCAGCCGATGGAATGTCAAGCTGGAGGAGAAAGCCAGCAAGTCAGTATTCTTGGGTTGCGGTCTGTTCTGTTCTGTTCGTCTGTGAAGTTCCTGGGAACATGAGGAGGACTCACTCCAAGAGGACGACTGTCTTCAAGATGTTCACTGATGATACAGAGTTAGGGCAACTTCTCATACGGCATCTTTTCTCTTACGGACCACGCAGTCGACAGCGTGGTGACAATAAACACCCGTTGTCGACGTCTGCAAGAGACTAGCTGAATCATCGCTGGAGGATCTGGCCACCTACATTTAAAATGAGGATGAAACGTTGCGTGGCAATTCGTTTCTACTGTATTACACACACAGTGTGTGGTAGGTTCACACACACGACCCACACACACACCCACGCACACACACACACAAAACTGGACAGTAAACATCACTTGCCATAATAACATTCATAAGCATCGTCATATGAGAGAGAGAGAGAGAGAAATCAATTCTGGCTGAGAGAGAGAGAGAGAGAGAGAGAGGGAGAGAGAGAGAGAGAGAGAGAGAGAGAGAGAGAGAGAGAGTACTTAACAAAAAAACAAGAAACGCGTATCTCTTTATCTTGTCTTGAAAAAAACACATCGGGAAGGGAGCACATGATACACACAATATCGTATTAATACACTAACTAGACAGTACTTTCCCAAAACGTACAGACTGGCGGAGCTCACCGAAACATGCCGACAGGAGGGGAGGCAACCCACCCAAGAGGAACTCTTCTCTCTCATGAAAAAAACAGAAGTCTTGGAAGCTGCTGTGTTGCATACGGTCAGAGGCATGCGTTGTGATAAGTTGCGTTGTTTTCTGATGTGTGTTGCTGCCTTGTAGTGTTGTGATTTGAGTTTTTTTTTTTTTTTTTTTTTTTTTTTTTTTTTTTACTTTACTATTGTTTACGTTTTTTTTCTGCATTCATTGACGATTCACCTCTCCTCTCTCATCTCTCTCTCTCTCTCTCTCTCTCTCTCTCTCTCTCTCTCTCTCTCTCTCTCTCTCTATATATATCAACGCTTTCGTTTTCTTGTCACAGTTTTTGACATGCCAGATTATTTGTTGTAATCTTGGAAGTGGGGGGTGAAATTGTACACACTCTCCACAGTGGACACTAGGTTGCCATTCTGCAGTGTCTGTTTGCCCGTGTGGCCATTTTCGTTACGTACAAGTGGCTTTCATGCACTTTTTTTGTTCATGATATAATAGGAAATCTGGGAGGAGAGATGAAGGGTCTTTAGAGGGATGCTCGGCGCTGTCAGCACAGCCTAGTCTTAGGAGACTTAAGGATGTCAACAGTCAAGGTGACATATCGGAACACACAGGACTGCGTGATGAGCAAGTGTCGATGGAAAAGAAGGAAAGAAAGTGGGGAAGATGGGATGGAAGCCACACACACACACACACACACACACTTTTGAAAAAAAAAAGTGGCAATATAGCAGCTTGGAGGCAAAGAAAAAAAAAACGGTGTCATATCATGATTTTCTTTTTCAAAATATAACCTTTCGAGGGGCTCGTATTCAAATGACAGTCGTGAGTTCGAGTGGCTGGGGTGAGACTTTTTCGGCCAGCCAGAAAACCCGCTCAGCCCAGCGGTCAACGAGTACCTGACTGACTTAGGTCAGAAGAATGTGAGCGCGCCAGAAAGAGAAGGATGGGGTCCCCCTTCCATCGTGTTCTCTCCCCACACACGATGAACCTCCAACAGTTCGCTGCCCCTTATAACTTCGATGGGCAGGTCATGTTGCTCGCATGTCAGACCACTGGTTACCCAAGAGACTCTTCTACGTTGAGCTGTGTTACGCGCTAGACCGCTGGCTTACTCAGTCCAAGGTGAGTGAACATGTACAGGTAAGTGCAGTAGCTTGTGAGAGTTCGTTGTAGATCCTGTGGTAGGTGTTCAGCTTGCAGACGACAAAATGCACCAGGCGGTATTGAAACGAAGAGGATTCTTTTATTTCACAAACGTTGAAGAATATAGGAACAACAAAGAGCAGTCAACTGACCTTCAGGTTCAATACGTCGTACAGGAACTCAGTCGTACATGCAGCAGTCAATATTCTACTAATGGTATGAATGACAGGTTACACAAATCAGTCACCCTGTAGAAGAAATGGAAGAGTGAAGGAAGTAAGGAAATTTAGTGAACGATACTGAATGATATGGACTGGATGACACGGGAAACCACCGAATGAAGTGCCAGCTGGCAGCTCTTCAGTCGACACTACCCAGGTAGGCAGCCCGTTGTGTAAACAAGTGTGGATTGTAAAGCGCTTTGAGCTTGGTCTCTAGCCGAGAATAGGTGCTACATAAGTTTCAACATTTAAGCAGCAAGGAAAGCGTTCTCATTGAGGTCAGAAGAAACACTTCACAGACACCCTCAACGCATCATTGAAAGTGTTTATCATCAACCCTGACACACCGGGCACAAACGGCTATGCCTTTCTCTTGGTGTGAGCTGCCTGCTCTTTTTTGTGTATCAGTCTTGCTCAGGAAAGACCTCAAGGGTTTTCCAATATGTTTGCGGTTTTGTCTTGTGGCACTGACTGACCCAACCAGAGCCAGCTGCAATTAGGCACTAAACCAATGATTAACTGGCTTCAAAAGTAATTTGCTAAGTTATAAGCACCAGAGTCTATTAATGATACGTAATTCTTGTTTGAATCAAACACATAAAATAAGCAGTATTTTTTTTACATATAAATCATCAGTCGAGCGCAAGCGTAACATAAGATAAAAAAAAAAAATGATTGCCATGATTTCCATCTCGCTGATCAGTTTCCCTTCACAGAGCACAGAAATCATGCTTCAATGTTCTTGAGCATTACGTAATATGTGCACGCGCACAAATGACCCAGACCAAGCGAGTTGTTGGGGGGCAAGGTCGTCAGGAAGTGGTAATTACATGTATTTTCATTTGTTCATGCCCAAGTCGTTTCCCTGGCCCATTGTGCCCAAAAAAGTCGTCGGTAGCCTTCTGCGTGTCACACTTAAAGGTGTCGAACTCGGCCACCCATTTACTGTATCTTTTTATTGTACCCTTCCTTTTATTACCAGTCTAAGGGTGTCCATGCAGACCGGGTTGCCCACAGACAGATTAAAGAAACTCACGTAACAGAAGGTACATGCTAGTTTGCTTATGTGTCAGGACAGAAGGCCGAGGAGAAAGCGCCTAAGCTTCCTCAAAGCGCTCCCACTGTTACCGCTAGGTTTAACAGTTGAGCGACTGCAAGTACCTCAGGGGCAGTTGTTTCAAATGAGGGATCAAAACCTGAAGCGATCTCCAGAGCTGCAAGAACGACAGCAGCGCTAGCCTGACTAAGACTCATCTGGAATGACAGACAGAAACATCACAATCGGTTCCAAGATCAGATGATGCGCTTCCTGGGCCGTGCCATATTTCTCTATGCCTGTGAGACGTGGACTCTGACAGCTGAACTTTGAGAGAAGCATTTGGGCATTAGAGATGATATGCTTCCGCAAGATCCTTGGTATCTTATACAAAGACCACGTGACCAACTTGGAGGTCCAGACCAGAGTAGGGCAAGCCACTGGGCCATGCAAAGACCTGTTGTCCACAACGAAAAGGAAGACATTGAGATGGTATGGTCATGTATCAATATCAACAGGACTTGTCAAAACCTTTCTAGGAGGAACAGTGCGAAGAGGCAGAAAGAGTCGAAGACAGAGAAAGAGATGGGAGGACAACATCAGTGGATGGACTGGCCTCGCAGTCACCAACTGCCTAAGAACGTCTGAGGACCGGGAGGAGTGGAGGACGCTGGTTGCGAAGTCTTCAGTGGCGCCCCAACGGTCTTCAAGACTCCGGAATAGCTGACAGGTGATAGGTAACTGCAGGTGTGAGGTGAAGCGTGAGAAGAAAATCTTTTTAGTCACCAGACTGCCAAAAAGAACGGAGCGCACGAATGAAAATAATATAGGAGCAACTCGTTTGGACCTTGAGGTCCTTCTGAGGGCATAACAAACAGAAGTGTCTTTTTCCGTCTTACTCGCACCGGGCGATAGACAAGCAACGCTCATCTGCCACCACTCCCTTTCCGTTTGACTTCATTTCACCGACATTGTCCATAGTGGCTGGGGATTGTCTTCCAGGGGGAAGAGGAATCCACGGGATCCGACAGAGAGGCGGAGGCGGCGCTGCAGATCCAGACGACGTGGCGGCGATACAGGGACCGCGCCAACTACCTGCAGTACCAGCGGCTGAGGGTGACGGTGGAGGTGATCGAGGACTTCTGGACCAGGATCAAGGTCAGGAGGAAGGCGGGACAATGGCTGCAGCAGGTCCGTGCTGATCAGCTGCAGAGGTTCAGAGAACGAGCCCAAGGTGAGGTCAACACACTGGGAGGAGAGAGAGAGAGAGAGAAGAGAAAGAGAGAGAGGGGGGGGGGGGACAGAGAGGAGGGAGAGATAGAGGGGGGGGGGGCGGAGAGAAAGACAGACAGAGGGAGAGTAAAGAGAAAGGGGGGAGAGAGAGAGGGGAGAGGGGGGGGGGGGGAAGGAGGAGTAGAGGTAGAAAGGGTAGCAGAGTGAGGGAGAGGGTGGATTGGGAGTGAATGGATAAGGGAGTACGGAGATGGGGTAGAGATAGAGGGGGGGGGGGGGGAGGGAGAGTGTGTGGGGGTGGAAGAGAGAGAGAGGGGAGGGGGAGAGAGAGAAGGAGAAGAGGAGGGGGAGGGGGCATACAGGGAGGAGGGAGAGAGAGAGAGGGGGGGGGGGGAGGAGGGGGAGAAGAGAGAGAGGAGGGGGAGACGGAAGACAGAAAACAAACAGAGAATACGAACGGTTTAATGCGACAGGTTTTCGGTCCATTGGCACATCTGGAGGGGAGAGGGGGAAAAGGGGGCGGAGGGTGACGTTGTAATTGAAATAAACACGAACAACCTTTGATACAAATAGTACTGGACATGCGACATGGAAGCCAGATCGAGATCAGTCGCTGTGGTCATTAGGAGGACAGGTGGAAATGCTTATGCTGTGTCATCATCATGATGTATTTTAGCTGGTAACGGCAATGTTCGTGGAGTGGTCAGTCTGGATTTCCTTTTCTACCAGCTGTGGGATCGTCATCCGTTGGAAGCTGCGCAGCAATTTTCGGTTTCTCTCGATGTTTCTTGCAAACGGTTCAATATCTCTTTGCAAGTGTCATATGAGAGTCCGGAAATTTGATAGCGACAGAGACAGCGACAGAGGCTTATGTATTACACAAGATGATATGAAGATACTAATGCGAACAAAGTACAGTTTTAGAGCAAATTGGTTCTACTATTTTATTCTCATTGTGTTTGAAATAGGACAACGCTACCATCTGACTGAGTGATGACTATGCCTTTGCGGGCAGACCGGCAGAGCTACGACTACACGTACAAACTGACCCAGTGTAGACTACGTATTCATCCATCTGGTGGGAAGAAAGTCTAGGGAGAGCTTGACAGCAGAAGAAACCCCATCAGACCAGCAGTTCGGCCCTGAACCTACACTCCAAGGAGCCGGGCCGCATCCAGGTCAGGACTCCCAGATGCCCTTCTACTGCCAACCTTTTTTTTTCCCCCTTTGCGCTGCCGGGATTCGAATCCGCAACTTTTGGATAGGTGGGGAGTCTCAAGGCGTGCCTTTTCAGACGGATGTGTCACCCGACTGCTGATGGGACACCTGTTCTAAGATGGGAACGGTAAGCCTCATGAAGTTCACTGTTGTTCCTCCTCGACCAGATCAGCAGGAACTCTTTTCGCCTGCCTCTGCCATTGCCTTCAGGGTTCTGGTCCCCTTCTTTACCTGAAATATACAGCTGTTTCATGAGATCATAGGCTGTTGAGCCTACAAATCCCCTTCCTCCAACTTCTATGGCGAGGACCCAGGCCTGGAAGCCGGATTCTCTCGAGCTGCTCACTAGATCGGAATACTTCTCGGTCTTGAAGAGGTGGGCTAGAGGTTGTAGAAAGGGCGAGCTGCGGTTTATGCAGGAAAGCATTGTGGTGAATGGGTGGCATTTCGGTGCTTGTACTGCAGGTGTTTGCCGGATCCTGGAAGGAGATTCAGACGTCCCGGCACGTCGTGATCCACGTGCCCCTCCCTGGCTACCGGCACAGTGTCCGGGAGGGGATGGACTGGTTCAGAACGCGCCAGAATACCCAGATGGCACGTCTGTGCGAGATTAACGGTGAGGTGGTGTTGTGTTTTTGTCGCAGAGAGAGAGAGAGAGAGAGAGAGAGAGAGAGAGAGAGAGAGAGATGAATTTATTTATTAGAGAGAGAGAAAGAGAAAAAGAGTGAGACAGATGGATAGTTAGAGAGAAGTGAGAGAGAGAGAGAGAGAGAGCGAGCGTGAGAGAGAGAAAAGAGAGAGTGAGT